>OU426987.1:36570706-36726804 GCA_911387755.1 Chrysotoxum bicinctum
CGAAAATGTGTACCTTTAGAATCGATGAAACCCTAATTCTTTGAATTAGAAATTACACTCTCGATCGTTTAATACAACATGTATTCAAGTCTGATAAATGCTGCTGTTCCCCAGAGCTTCGTTGTGTCTCTGGACTCTCTTCCTTATTTGTACAAATAATCTCTTGCCTGAAACTTGTAATCGACTTCATTGTTTTGCCGACGAGTCCACTCTTTACTCCTTTTCATACTCGTTCTTAAATTCACGTCCATATCCTTCGGAAGTAAAATTGCATAGTACCGTATGATAATCTCATTAAACTCTTTACAACATTGTTAAATGGGTTATACAAAATCGTGTATAATATATAATATAATAATACAATGCTCCGTAAACTCAATGTTGTCTATTGTCGTTTAAGCAAAGTGTATGCCATTATTCTTGAATAGTACTTGCATCGAAAAACAAAAACCTCTCAGTACTCGGTTTGTGTGTCAACCACAACCATCGCTGGAATGACCACATTCTCGAGACCGCCAAAAACGCTGCAAAATTATTAGGATTTCTATATCGGAAATTTTTCAGGACCTCTGGGCGTCTATACTTCCTTAGCTCGAGTATAGCTCATATCTTTGGGTAAGTGCAACCCAAACTTCTCTTTATTTATTGGTAAGAATCAAAAACAGAGCGTTAAATCTGATAAAAAAACAGAGCTAATATGGATTCATTCCCATGTCTTGAAGACCGTCAGAATGTTTCATGTATTTCCTTGTTGTATCACTTCTTTCACAAGCAATGCTCACTCGAAATAGCCAGTTACATTCCTCCCCACGGGTTCACCCGTGATACCCATTTCGCATGTAAGGCTCATCAGTTTACCCTCGAGTCGTATTTTAGTTGTACCGTCAAATATAGAGATTCGGTTTTTAGTCCCACAATACGACTACGGAAAAATTTACACGACACGGATTTCCCTTGCCATTTCAATTTGCAAATATTCAAGGGCATTGGCTTCTGAAGACGCTAGGTCGGGGTTCAAATCTTAGTCAAGGCAAAAAAGTTTTTCGATTAAACTTGAAAGTATAAAGGCAAAGCACCACTAATAAAGGAGTCTGATGATCGGCTTGGCACCCGTGAAATAGCTATAACTCCAGCCAAATAAAAACACACTTGGTGGTAGTTCATTCAAGTTGTTGTTGTAATATTAAAGACCAATTTTTATCAACACCTCCTTTCAATATGGCTTGTTATTTTCGTCGACTTTGGTTTATTTTCATAGGTCTGTGACGATTTCAGCAAACCCCACAAGAAAGTGACCAATTCATGTCACCTATGCTAGAGGTTACCTTTTACCCTCAAATCGTTCAGGTAGACTGTCAATCGTGACGTCCGCTCAGCATGCAGCGCCACCGTCATGCGCTGAAACCACATATCGCCTAGGTCTATAAGATTCAATTTGGGCCATAATGAATTGGTTATCAATCATAGTTCTGTTTACCGAAAAATGGGCGAAACGCGCGCAACTTTTGCATTAGCGAACACTCATTTTGATAATAAAGTTTCATCATTTGGACAGTGCTGTTCAATCGTGTTGCTTGACATGATGATTTGGGATCAGTAACTGAATAATAAACAACAGATTTGACAGATGTCACTAAAACAACATGGCCGTCAAAATATACCAGTGTCAATTGAAAAATTCCTTATTTATAATCTGGTAACAAAGAACTTTCAATTTCCATATACATATATGCACAATGTACTTTCAAGGCCTACATATATACGTTGGTTCTGTAGGTACATACATATATAAATTATAATTCTTTTAATAAAACCTAATCTTAATCGTGTCTGTCGGATGTTTGGATGGCAGTTAAAGTATTTTTCTTCATAAACTGATTCAAATCAGTCACTTTCATAAAAGTGACTGGAAATCCACCAGGCAGCGCCAGCATTAAAATATCCTTAAAAAATATATATATGTACATAAAAATTATTTCCGAATTAATTAATGCAATAAAATTCTAAAAATAAATAATTAAATCATCGTAGCTCTTTTCTCGCCAAATTTCAAATGAATCACCTGGGACAATTTGTCAAAAACACCACAAGCCTACCCCTAGTTTCTTGCAATATACCAAAATAATATTCCTAACAAAAAATTCCATTCCATTTCCTATGGCCACCCTGTGTTGTTGACCATTTCAACCCTAAATCATGGGGATGATCTAGAAAAAAGAAAGAAATGCAAAAAAAAAACGAATCCACAACCTAACATGTAAATGTGTTCGTTCGCTCTTTTACCTCTCTCCCACTCAAGTCCTGGAAATGACTCCCCAAACACGCTAAATCGCCTGAAAAAAACTACAACCCCCATAGTCGTCGTCATTGTCCATTCACAATAAAACCCGATATAATAATGAGAGGGTCCTTTTAAACCATAGTGACCAGCAAGGCCCAAGCAGTCTGTGATGTTATTTAGTACGCGACAAACGCGTTCCGTTTGAATTCCTGAATTCCCATTTTTTTTCTGTCTTTCCATTTCTTTCTGTGCCGATGAACTAACCTTACATCTTCAAAATTGGATATGTTTTTGAAAAATATTCTACGAATATTACTCTTCAATTATTATTCTTCAATGAAAAATGAAAATAACGGAATATTTCGAAAGGACTCGAGTGAAATATATTCAAACAAAGGAATATCTGGTGGACAAACTTTGTTCCACCATCGAAAGTGTACCATATTGGTGTAATACGTATTGTTGTGTGTGTTGCTATTACCGGAGACGTAAATCGATTGGAGTAGTTATTCAAGAAAATAACCTGAGAACTAACCAAGGAACTCCGGTCATTCCAATAGCAATTACTGATGGCGAGTTGTAAGTGTAATTAAGCATAATTGATAATGGACTAACAATAAAGTCTAGAATAGATAAAATAATTAAATAGATATACATAGCCACTCATGCGAACGTTTCACTGTTGCACGCCGTTATGATGCGTGTACTATTTAATATTTACGCGTTTTTTTAGAAAAGTTTAAAATAATAAAACCTATTATTATACTCATACTTTGGCTTTGTTAAAGTTAACGTCTGTGCTTTAAGGACATTTGTACTAATATTTGATAAGATATTTTCCTTTGACAAACAGTTACAGTTTTTGTGAGTATATAGCTCTTCAAGAACACAATAACCTTCTAAAGTTTTCAATACTTTGAATACCTGTTTGACAGCTGTTTGCTTTTCTGCAGAAGCAACTTAACCTTGTCTTAGAAAAGGTGTAGGTCTACCTTTGCTTTGAAGAAATATTCCTTTGGAGTTTCATAATGGGGTTTTCCATTGGCAAATTCAGATTTCATTCAAAAATGGATTTTTGTTTCGGCGCGAATGGAATTCGATTTCAAATAGATTTATTTTTTGTCGTTGTATTAGTATAATTTTGTGTGTGTCTCATTATTTCAAAAATATCATCCTTAAATTAGTTTCGGTTTAGAAATATGAACTTGATGAATTTACCAAATCATTTTAAATTGCCCCCATTTTTGTGCTTCAAATAATTTTTTGCATTTTTTTGAAATAAAAAAATTAACAGCTGAATTGCCGAAAAAAATTGATTTGCAAAATTAATTTTAGATCGAAAAATAAATCAATCAAAATAATCGCAATTTTTTGAAAGATCTAAATCGATCAATTTAACCAATGGAAAAACACATAAAACTGATTGAAATGCACCGAACTTGATATGTGCGTAAAGTTTGCACCGCCATTTTCGATTTTCTAGAAGAGAAATCAAGTTGCTTTGCAATATGGCCGACTCGTGCTATCTTGTGCTTGTGATGTCGAGACTTAAGTGCTTTGCACATGAGCTGCGAATGCGAAAAAATCTTTTTAAGCAATTTTTACCGCTAATATAAATTTTTGTTTTGTTTAAAGTTTACGACGAAGTGAATTAATGATCGAATCAACTATTTAAAAGGAAAACACTGCATAAAATAATTATAAATTAAACAGGTTCGTTTGTTCAACTTTACCCAGAATTGACCCAGGTTTTCTTGACAACCCTCAGAGTTGTCAACAAAAACTGGGGTTTTCGGTTTTCAAAAAAAAACCCAAGGGCTGTCAACTGTTTTGTTGACAACTAAAAGCGAGAAAAAATACTTCTGCTCCCTGATAAAACTTTAAATTTGTTATAAATTAGTTTTAAGAATGAACGAAAACAATTTTGCGTTGTTGCTGAATCATCTGAAGAGTATATCAAGCATTTAATTGCAAAAAGAAGCAATAAAATGCAACAATAAAATGCAACATCAAAAGAAATAAATGAAGCGTTGAGAGGATGAATGTGTTAAGCGACATTTTTAAACATTTGAGTTACATGCATTTAAAGTTTATTTACTAAAACTTTTTTTACCAAAGTGGTTGCATATAACGCCTTCATCTTTGGCTAAATATGAATCTATAGGCGATAAAAGAGTACAGATGAGTCAGAAATTTAAGTTTCCATATAAAACTTTCATCTGTAAGAAAAAAGCCAAATTTCATAAAATTTCACTTAATACCTTCATCCTTTCAGCGCTTCAAATATGAAATCTCATATGACTTTTGACAGTTTGATCGTTACCTGAACTCGCCCCAGCAAAACACCTATACTATACTCTGTTCAATTTATATTTGCAGTACAGCCCTTATGGGAGAGTACTTTTTCAGAAACACTGGTGCCTGCTGCTGTTTGCACGGCACCTTAACTTAAGAAATTGCCACTGAAATAAGGAAGAGAATCACTGAGTTACATTAAAATTGTTTGTGTAATCTTCTTTGAGCTCACGTACAAACCACCATGACCTATCTGCTCCATGGGTAAAAGCAAGGAGACTTATCGCCAATTTGCAACCAACCCTTACTGTTTATTAAAAAAAAAAACACTGAATCAGAGTTACCATGGCCAACTTGATAGAAATTCATATGGCATTTTCTATGGTTTGTGCTATGTAACTTTCAGAATTTAAGCTTTTTCGAGCTTTTGGTAGCAAGTATTTTTCTGAGATTTTCTGCAATTTTTAATGCTCACTACGGCAATCCTGTAAGAGCTTTAAATTAAAGATAGCTTATTGAAATTCATAATTGTCAGACTGAAAGGCAAATATCCTATCTTCCCTGTACTGCAAATATAAATTGAACAGAGTACATATGTATATATTGAACGCATTCCACAAACTGGCTACTAAAAAATTTGTTTGAATCTAACCTCAAATGTCAAACATCGCAATTGTGTTGTGTTGCTCGTTGCTTGATGGAAAATAGCACTTTATTTATTAAGGCTTTTGATGAGAAACTAATAAAGCCACGTTTTCTTAAAATAATTTTGCTTAGCACTCATTTTACTTTAATTTATTTACTTTTTTTTTTGACAATTCGCACTATTTGGCGACCAAAAAAAATTACCCATGTAAACGAAATGTCAAAATTCGCGATCATTCGCAATTCGCAGTTCGTCTCATGTGCAAAGCACTTTAATAAATATTCGCAAATTTAACTTTTTTTATTTTCAGCGAGACCCACTTTACGTTATTAACTTCTCGTTTTGACGACTTAGAAAACTATACTTAGAAGGGTTGATAAGCATTTTCTGTTTATTCACATAGCCATGTCAATAAATTATGTGGTTTCAATATCCTATAATGGACAATACTGAATTCATTGTGATTAAATAGGTTATTCTTTTTGATCGACGACTTAAATGACATAATTTTCATATCGCGTGTACGAACCGTTTGCATTTGCACAAAATTGTCAGTCTTGCCAGTAGGATTGCTTTTACTTTTAGTTTCGTTTCGATTGCATGGATGCTTTTAAACAAAGCGATTATTAAAAAAAAGTTAACTTTGCTCAACTGAAAACGAGAAATCTCTCTGCACTCTTTAACACTCGTATGCCTAGTTAAGCGAATTTCACTGATCGATCACCAAATAGAAATGGCACTACCCGAGAAATAAAGAAATAAAGAATACCCACAAAGAAGAAAGCACGATTACCCTGTAATTTTGCCAATCTTAGCAATTTCGTACACCCCCGCCACTACATACGTCTCTCGCCAACAAGCTTAAAAATCGCAGTGATATTGCATCGTTTAAAAGCAGTTTATCCTAACATTAATATAAATGGCGGTTGGTTCCCGTTCTTTATGTTATGATGGCGGCTTTTTCTGTTTTCGTTTTGTACTACTCGTACAATGAAAAAAAGAAAATTTTGTTTATTTTTGCGCCCACTAAAGGGTTTAGGAATATCGTCAAAATGTTTTAGCACAGCGCGACCCCTAGGAAAGTTGGAGAGGATTGAAAAGGAGATACCGATCAGCGTTGCCACAAAGTGCCCGATCGGGCCATTTGGCCCTCTGTTTTAAATTTTGGCCCTTTGCCCGGGCCAATTAGAAATGGCCCCCAAATCTAAATTTTAGAAGATTTAACATCACATCATATCGTGCTTAGTAATAACTAAAAAGCTTTACAAAATTAAATATAAACCATTGCTATGCATCGCCACTACAATGTGTTTCCATCACATACAAATAACTATACTTAAAATGGAACTGAATTTATTCATTTATCTCGTTTAATGATTTGACTCACGTCAGTTTCGTCCAGCGTGTTGACTTCTCTGACGTCATTTATTTTTGTCATATACCAAAGCGTTTATGTAACTTTAATATCAAAAAACTTAATCTTACAAATTATATCGTAAATTTCCCAATAATGAAGATCTTCTGATAAAATATTTGCGTTTGCAAAAAGAATTTCATTTTTTACATAAATTTTAATACAAGGACTACTTAATAAGCTGAATCGAGTCTAAAACTTAACAGTACAATTTTTTTGTCATTTATCAAGTTTTTTTTTTTTTTTTTTATAATTAGCACACACTCAAAGGTTTTTTGTATACCCTTAATATGTCAGAGACACAGCGTGAGCATTAGGAAAAAAGGGAGGGGTTAGAAAGGAGGTGTCGGTGTACATTGGTTTTGAATTCTTGAACATTGCAAAGACTGGGAAAGACAGAGCGTGGTAAGGAATTCCACATTCGCGTAGTACGGCTAAAAAACGAATCTCTGTACTTCACAGTACGACCGAAGTTGGGCTCGAGGGTAAATTGATGGGCATTCCTAGAAGTGCGAGTATTACGGTTGAATTGTTTAAGGGAAGGAATGCAACTGGCTATTTCACTAGAGCAAAGTCCGTTAAAATAACGGTAAAAAGGGTGAGGCAAGAAACATTAAGACGATGTTGGAGTGACGTAAATGAGCCAATGATGTTATTGTCACCAATCATTTTAAAAGCTCTTCTTTGAATACTGTCCAAGAGACTTAAGTAAGTTACTGGAGCACCAGCCCATAGATGGGAGTTATACTCAAGTTTTGGACGTATATAGGTTTTATAGATTGTAGCCAGATCAGAAGGAGAGAAGAATTTCTTGCACCGTCTCAGAATGCACATACCAAGAATATCGAGATGTTCAGTTTTGTTGATGCAATGATTAAATATGTTCAAATGTTATCCCCAATTGCATGCAATATTCCATGGAAATACATCTACATATACATTTCAACAATTTGCAGACTTTTTTTTAACTCCGTTTATAATCCCCAAAGTATTCCCTCTAACCTTTCTGTATTATTTGTAATTATATCGTTTTTTTTTTTTCTCAACAAAGTCGAGAATTTTTTAAGAAGCACATATTGATCTAATTCGTACGGTGGTATTAAGTTATTATTTTAGATTAAGTTTATAATTTTATTTTATTTGCTCCACTAATTAATTATTTGGTTTTTCTATTCGGTAGTCTGTAAGATTATTATATATTATTTGAATAAAACTGCTTGATGAAATAAAAATAATTAAATAAATCGTATAGACATTTGTTTTTTTTTTTCGCCGCTTGTTGTTTGTTCGTTCGCTGTCCATTCATATATTCAATTAAAATATGTATGAAAAAAGTAATATAAATATAAAAATAATATACTGGTGTGATTTATAAGATATTTTAAGGTAATTCCCAAGAAATCAAATCAGACGACAGAGTAAAGATCTGCTTCTGCTGCCTATTACATAGATTTAAGAAATGCATTAAATACATAATACATTAAATAAATAAATAAGAACAAAAACAAATATTAATATAATATTAATATATTGTAGTTTATTGTTTTAAGGACGGATTTGTAAGTAAAATATTTGGCCCCAACTTTTGTCAAATGGCCCTCAAAAAATTTCGAAATGGCCCTCTATGTTTTTTCCTTCGCGGCAACGCTGATACCGATTCACATTGGTTTTGAATATCTGAACATCGCAATGGGAAGGAAATATTGGGTCGGATAAAGCATTCAACATTCGTGTAGTACGGCTATAGAAGAAAGCTTTGAATTTAAGAGTTTGTTTGAAGTTGGGCATAAGGGTAAACTGCTGGCGATGGGCATTCCCTGAAGCATGAATATTACGGTTGAATTGTTTAAGGGGATGAATGCAACTGGCTATTTCACTAGAACACTTTTATATATTTAATTATACTGTTGTCGAATTAACAGCAAACTGTGCTGCAAGCAAATTAGTTTTCGTTGCCTTAATTTTTGGTAATTACGTTTACGTGTTCATAGCTTTTTTGAACTTATTCTGATTTGCCTCAGAAAGGTTGGCTTTATAACATCGGAAACTTACTTCTCTGATCCTAATAATCTTTTTACCTCTCGACTCAAACCATCATGGCTTCTCTTTAGGTTTGATATTTTTTTCTCTAATCGGGATAAACTTTCTCATTTCAAAAAGAATTTAATTTTGAATCATACCGTTACTGGAGTCTGCGTGACTATCAAGGAAATATAATGACCAGTTAAAGTTCCTGAAGAAATCATTGAGACGGTTCCAGTTGGATTTCTTGCATTGCCAAATGGTTCTCTTGGGAATTATTTCTCTAACTGTGTTTTGTTCACTTGAGAATTTGCATAGACATAATAGTCAGATGTGCCTAGAGGCGATAATAAACTTATGTTGTATTTATCAGGGTCAGAGGTAAGGAACAACAAAAGACTGTTGACCGATTGACCTGCAACGTCAGGAATCTGAGATGGCTCGTCAACAAGCTGAGTCAGGTTGCTAAACTCAGCACAAATCTCGACATACTTTCCATCGGGCGTTGTCTATCCAGAACAGTGCAGCCACGAAGTATTGTGTACATTGATTTCGCCCGTAACAACGATTTTACTGTGCAAATAATGAGCGGCAATTATCTGGATAGAGTCAGCCAGCGCATCGAATTCGTTAGAAGTCAAGTTTCTAGCCAAACTGTAAATGCTTTTTTAAGCAACATCTTCCATGATCTATCTTCCCCACAGTCGTGGAAGCACACAATTGTAACCAAGCAAGATCTCTTGCAAATTATGTTCATTAAATTTATTCACTCAAAACTAGAGTCAAGATTGCCAAACTTTTCTACATTATGTAACTGCTCCTTTTTATATAATTTGTGTGCAAGAGCTTACAGAATTTAAGCTTTTTTAAAAAATTTTAGGTTAAAAAAAATTCGTCGTTGCTTTAAACGATTTGGTTCTGTTTTAAAATGAATTATTTATAAATAAATGAAGTGATTTTGTTTCAAATAGATATAGTTTTCTATGCTTAGACCTACTCGGGATATCATTAAAAAACTCACGTAATATCTTACTTCATTGTGGTGTTTTTCAAAATTGTTATTATGTCACCTTGTAGTGAAATTGTGCTTTTCCTTCGACATCTTTGATTTGACCTTGTCTTTATGTACATTATATAAACTACCAAGTGGGACTTTTCCCATGACACATATCACTACATTTTCAACCCCTTTTCAAAGCCATATACATATTTCAATATCTATCAACCGCTAATTAATTATTTATTTTGTTTTCAGCAATAAAACCTCTCTTCAATCGCAACCGAATGGAAATTCCGTCGCACCGTCCCCCATCAACGACACACCACCTGTTACACCCCATATTACAATTCCAATTGCTTTGCCTTCAAAACCACAAACGAAACAAAACAACGAGAAAAACAGTGTGAACATTGTTGAGAGTTGGTCCCATGAAAGCATAAGGGAACCCCTTTCTGAAGACCAACAAATTAAAAACCAGCACGATGTTCATATCGAGCAACCTTGCAGTACTCCAATTACTACTGTCATGGCAACATTGCAGAGTTCACCTAATGGTGTTGACCTTAAGAGTTCTGTGGATGAAGCAACAAAATCAGAAAAAAGTATAAAAGATCTTCCGGATACCGAAAGTTCCAATGGAGATGTTATTATTGAACCTTTAACACCGGAAAAGGGTTCTCCAAAAGTTGAACCCAATCCACCAGAAGTGCTTAAGGAAAATACAATGATTGAAGAAAATTCAACAAAATTGGAGGAGCCTGCGGTTGATATGGTTGATACTCCAGATTATGAATCGCAAGCAATAACACCAACTTCTCGTCCACAATCGGGTAATTCTACTAAATCACAAATAATCGAGGAGGAACTTGATTGCGAGCAAGTGCCTGTTGAGCCTGATAGAGTCTCTGAAGCAACTCAGGAGGTTCTCGAGGATATCAGCGACTACGAAGACAACATTATTCCTCCAAAAACTCCGACTGAATCGTCAACTCCACACAAAGATCAAGGTGTAGATCATGAACTCAGGGTCAAGACTCCTAATATCGAAGATTCCAATATTTCCCCACCCAGATCACCAACTATTCAAGAAATTAAAGCCCTATCTCGAAAATCATCTTTTGCAAAAAGCTGCGATTCTCTCTTTGATCGAACTTCATCGAAACTAGATGCAGACAATAGCACGGAAACCAGTTCGGACTATCAGTCAAGCCACCTCAACAATACCCTCACCGATTTTACACCTGTTAAACCTCAACACATACCTTTACAAAGGAAATCGAAGACTTCTTGTTTCATGAAGAAACACCGCCGGATCTCCCCTGTTAAGCAAGCAATCAATATGGGCCAAGCAGAACTCTACCCTCAGAACATGACACGCTTTGAGAAACCCAGAGATGCTCTACACAAAGCGTTTGACCAATTAGACTCATCCAACTGGGAGATAAACGTGATGGGATTAAAATCAATGGTGCGACTTATGCGTTACCACCCCGATACGCTAGACAATCAAATGCACATGACATGCATTCAGTTGACGAAATCTGTCCGAAATTTAAGATCTCAGGTGTCGCGGGCAGCTTGTCAAGCCTCAACCGAGTTGTTTACCATGAAATGTAAATTTCTCGAACAGGAATGCGATGATCTAGTGTGTGCTCTATTACACCGTACAGCCGACACAAATAGGTTTCTGCGTGCCGATGCAACCAGAGGCCTAGAATCAATGTGTGACAACCTAACACCATCGAAGGTCCTTAATATTTTATGTAACAAAGGAGCAAATCATCAGAATGCTATTGTACGAACTACAACAGCCAAACTTCTAAATCGTCTAGCAGATCGGATTGGATGCGATAAGATCTATGCAATGGGTAGAGAAAACCGAGATAAGTTCATCTTGACAAGTGCAAATCTCTTACTTGAGGGAAGTCTCGAAACAAGAAGCTACGCAAAATCTCTTTTCCGATTAATGTCAAGTCATCAGAATTATTCACGTTTACTTTTAGAGGTAATACCAACTCGGACTTATAGAAACATCGAAAAAACATTGAAAAATATTCATTAAATAAAAAATCTAAAAATTTACTTAACATTATTTGTAAATAGTTCTTATATTAATGTTTTATAAGTGTTACACAGGCAAAATAATTATTTTTAAATGTAAGTACATACACATGTACTTATGTAGGTATTTATTATATAAATAAACTGGTTTTGTTTTAACTAAACGCACCTAGAATTATTAGTTTATAAGAACTCAATTGTTTATTATTTGTTTTAATAAATATACATACATACCTATGTGCATATTTTTATTTATTTATAATACCAGTTAGAAAAGAGCGCCCTATCATCTCTAAAGTTGACTCAAATACTAAAATTTCAATGAGCAATAGGTTTAGATTAAGGACTGTAAGATAAGGAATTTCATCCATATTCAGGTGATGAAAAATAGATCTCTAGTTCGCAGTGCAATAGCTCCCAATACATACTTAATTTTATAGTGTTATCACATGACTGGCACACGGAGGCCATAATCTGGTTTTGGCAAATAGAAAATACCTATGATTTTTTGCGATTTAATGCGACGTATGTAGTTTATTAAAGTAGTTTTGAAATTTTAAACTATTTACTTTGAAGTAACTACTGCTAGATATCATAAGCATAATACGCTATAACTTATACCTATATTTTGTTGGTGCATAATGTGTATTATTTATCAACAAGATGATGCCAGTTAAGCTTCTAAACTGGAGAATATCTTAACACAGCATAACTAACTGATTTCTGAAAAGGATATTTTTATTTATTTATTCTTATTATTTATTATTATAATTTGCGCCATATTTTGATTTTCACAGTTCAAATTAGTTTTCCTTTAAGCCTAGTACTCACCTAGCATGAAATGAAAAATAAATACGTTCCAAATTACACGCGGAGAATAAAAATTAAAGCTTAAGCCTAGTACTCACCTAGCGTGAAATGAAAAATAAATACGTTCCAAATTACACGCGAAGAATAAAAATGAAAATAGAATAAACTTTTCCACGTGAATTTTTGATACTCACTTTGAATGAAAAAAAAAAATGACAATTATTTTTAAACTGATTCGTCCTTTCTGTTTATAAATTTTCAATTTTTTGTTTTGAAAAAAAAATATTAAAATCAACTGACAAATGTCACAGTTTTCCACGTTGCATTAAACTTTTTCCTGATGGTTGTATATTGAGAAATGAAAATCATAGCGTGGAAAAAGTTGTGGAACATATTTGTTTTTCCAATCCACATTTTAGTACTCACCTCTCGTTGCGGATTTCATGCCAGTGAACCAGCAGTCACTTTTATATGAAATTTTCATTTTCACTCGAACTGAGTACTAGGCATTAGTACTCACATAGCGTGAAATGAAAAATAAATACGTTCCAAATTACACGCGAAGAATAAAAATGAAAAGAGAATCGCTGGCAAAACAATTAAGTTTTTCCATCGCTCCTACTGTTCTGGCATCTTTTCTAGAAGATGGAACACCTGTCTCCCTCCTCCTACCGACCAATAGTTCTTACGTCCCTTCTTTCGAAGGTTGTGGAATGGTTAATAAATCATCAACTTAAGAAGCTCTTGAATGACTAACAATACGGCTTTCGCAGCAATCGTTCCACTGCTGATCTGATGGCTTGTCTCACCGAAGAGGGGAACAGGGCCCTATTCCACAAAAAAAATTATCAACTTTTCACTTTGCACTTATCAAATTACATTTTTTTGCAAAGTGATAAGTTTTTCTGTTCCACAATATTCTTTACAAATCTCACTTTTCACTAAGCAAATTTTTGCAAAGACTTTGCATAGAGTGCACTCTATGCAGTCTTTGCAAAAATTTGCTCTCTATGCAAAGTCTTTGCTATCTCCTGCAAAGTGAGTTTGCAAACTGCTCCACAAAAATTTTATCATCTTTTCATTTCTGTCTCATCACTTCTCACTTTGCGTTTCGAGTTTGTTTTGTTTTGTTCATTGCCAATCATCCTACACCAGTGGGAGATTAACAGTAATTTGAATAAAATTGAGAAAATCACAAAATTTGACTGATGTTGGTTGATTAAAATAATTATAACTTCTCTTCTCATGGTCCGATTTTCAAGGTTTTTGTCTTTAAGGAATCACCAAATGACAGGCTTTATTTGTGTATAAGAATAATTGTGAAGGGGTGTACCCTTTTAAGTGAAAAGAGGAGATAATTCAGTTTTCAATTCAATTTTCATTTTTAAAAATGTAAAAGTTGATGAAAATTTTCGAAATTTCGAAAAATAGTATTCTACAAAGTTATTACTCCGATTCACATCTACAAAAAAGTCAGTCCAACAGAAGCAGCGGTAGAGGTAATATCTAACGGATCTTCATTGTTAAGGTAAATAATTAAAGGGGAAATACTATTCTACATTTTTAAGATAAAAAAATACAAAATTAGAAAAATAACCATACTAAATGTCAAGTTTATTGTAAAATCAATTTTATTCTTATCAATTTAAATTGAAAAGCTGATAAAAAAATTTCATAATTAAAAAAAAAATTACAACCCACCTATTGCTTGAATTCCACTCTTAATTAATACCAAACAATGCTTTAGGCTCAATTCAACAGTATAGGCCTTAAAATTGTTTTTATTGTTTTTCTTACGATTTTAATAAAAATCGACAATCGACATGACATCATAAATTAGTGTTTTTCTTCCAAAATCCAAAATAGATCTTAATAATCAGTAAAAAAAAATTGGTTGTCTAAAGTTAAGGTCTACACTGAAAATAAAATCTACGTTTATATGATAAAAATGTAGGTTGAGCTGATAAAACTTCTGTCAATATACATATTCAAAAATTTGTTGAAATAACAAACAATATTTTGTTGAATCCACAAAATTTATTTGTCAGCTTTATAAAAGTGGTTACTTTCAATTTAAAAATGTTTCTTGTTTCAAAATAGCTTTTTTTGACCTTTGAGTCCACAAAAATTGGCGTTTCGTCTCTACGATCTAACATCGAATCATCTGTGAGGGCGTATTGACGATACGCAATGTTTGTTAAATTCAGTTTACCTTACATCGATTTTTGAAGAAAAACTAAATGCGAACTATATCACACACAAAAGATTTGTCATGATCAAAAAAAAAAAATTCATAGAATTTTTTCTTTTTCTTACAAAGTAGTTTTATCTATCTGATAATTCTATTTTATCAATATTACAAAATAACTCAACCTCAAATTATAATTATTTGTCAATGTAATAAAAATGTTTTCATTTTTTTGTTAAATTGACAAAAAAAATTAACAAAAACTTTGTGATATTGACAAAAATTTACAAAACAGATTTTTTTAGATACAAACAAACATTTTGTTTACATCACAAAAAAATTTGTGGATATATGACAAAAATTTCTGTTTTATTTTGTTTTATTAACAAAAGTTGGTTTGTTAAACTGACAATATTATTTGTACTACATATTTTGTAAAACTGATAAAAAATCATGCAGAATTATATAAATTTTGTGAAATCAACAAAATCGTTCTTTCCTACTGATAAAATTTAATCAAAACGATAAAATTGTTTTATTGAAGGCCAACAAAAACGTTTTTATCAATTTTACCTAGGAATTTATTTTCAGTGTAAAGCTACGAGCCGCAATACCTTTGACGTCACCGGGCCACGGCACTGTGTTTTAAAATAAAACGTCTCTTATAACGTCGACAACTCTATGGATAGTTCTGCAAACTGTTGATTTTGCAACTCAAACCCATGCATAGCTGCTCCAAGGAACTGGCCACCATTTACGAGCCCATGCAAGCACAGTAGCGGTTTATTTTCAGCCGACAAACCATGACTGCGCTGTTTATTGTACTCTAATTTTTCTCCAATTTTATTTAAAAGGAAATCAACTTGAATTTACTCGTAATTTAAACGAAAGCCCTCTTTAAAATTAAAAATTTGTAGTCCCGAAAAATTATTTCTGTCTATATAATTTCTTATTATAACCGCGTCTTCACTATCGTCGAACAAAAACTCACGTCTTAACATTTTAAAAGCTTCAAAAGTTATAAATATATGAAACATGAAAACGTACGTGGAACAGAAATTGCAAAGAGAATAAAGATGGACTACGATGGATTCTATGATATGTATATATTTTCGGAATTCGTACCAAGATTCCGATTACGATGGAATTCGTGATAGGGCTGAATAGTTCTGAGGAATGCAAAGTTTTGCAAATTGTCGAAAAATTTGATAAGTGCAAAGTGAAAAGTTGATAAGTTGTTTTGTGGAATAGGTCCCAGATCTTTACATTGTTTTGCAGAAAGTAATGTCGATTTCCTTTTACACTAGGGATTTTAGGGATTGCGATCCCTTGTCAAATTTTGTCTTTTTAGTGTGGGTATTTCGTATACATGTAAATCCCTCTCCAAATACGGATTCGAAGGATTTGATCTCTGTCAAAAAAAAATCGATTTTTTTGGTGTGAAGGAACGTAAAATCTGTGGTAAAAGTCAAAATTTGACAAGGGATCGCAATCCCTAAAATCCCTAGTGTAAAAGGAAATCGACATAAGATTATTGCGCTTGGTATTTATTTCTAATGTCGATTTCCTTTTACACTAGGGATTGCGATCCACTTTTACCACAGATTTTACGTTCCTTCACACCAAAAAAATCGATTTTTTTTTTACAGAGATCAAATCCTTCGAATCCGTATTTGGAGAGGGATTTACATGTATACGAAATACCCACACTAAAAAGACAAAATTTGACAAGGGATCGCAATCCCTAAAATCCCTAGTGTAAAAGGAAATCGACATAAGATATTCTAAGTTTGGCATTAAGATCTCTTATAGAAAATGCATGCGTTTAATTTCAACGAAACCCACATTCTTTGAATTATAAATGAGGTTCTAGATCGTTGAATATATTTTGTATTTCAAGATTTCAAATCTGATCTTTACATCTGTTCCCCAGGCTTCCGTTTCGTCTCCGACTCTTCCTCAATTTTATAAATGATCTCAAATGATTTATAAATGATTCTGAAATTCACGCCCATCTACTTCGGAATAGGAATTGCAACGGTATCGTATGATAACTTTATTTTAGTGGGGGCAATACCCCCATTTATTAGGCTTAACACAACCTAATTTTTATTCTAACTTAAATACAGCTCTTAAATCTAGGATTGGAGTGAATTAGATGGAGGATTAAGACGGAGTTCCCGGCAGGGTGAATTGAGGTTGAAGTCGAAACAGTTAAATGTTACGATTAATACTCGGAAGCATGCGAGTAATAGGTTCATTGGAGCCATAAGAGGTATGGTGGGTAGGTAGATAGAAGAGACGAGGATTTCTTATATTACGGGAATTAGTGTTGAAAGAGATGGAATTGTAAAGAGTTGTGCAGTAAACAGACCCTGAAAGTAGTCGATGAATGAAGAGAATGTCACTTATTGCTCTTCGTTCTACCAGCGTATTTAATTTATTTAACAGAAGTCAGCTTTGATATGGAGGTAAAGTAAAAGGGTTATTCCAAGACAGACCACGAAATGCGAAACGAAAGAAATGTTCATTAAACTCCGATCTTTACAGCTATTTTAAATGGGGTATACAAAATAGTGTGGAGTTTAATTCTTCGAAAACTCAATGATGTCCCCTTATGCCATAGTCCTTGATGGCACTGGAATGGAAGAAGCCGAAAAGCTCTCAGTACTCTGGGGGTCATTCCGTAACTCGATTATAGTCAGACGATATCGTTTGAGCGATAGCGTTGCCTTTTTTGGATTCACGTATGTAAGTCGTCTAAGGACTATCAAAGGAAGCATTCGTGATGGTACTCGACTCGAAACGATTAATTTGTCAAACCTCTAATAATTTTCCTTTAGTTCAAATCGGCACGAAACACAAAACAAAAACTTTAAACATGCATTTTATTGACAATTATGACATCCAATTTGAATTTTCAACCACAGTTTGAGAGTTTCAGAAATGCATTTTAATCTCTAAAACTGCGATCGGTAGACGAGACGATAGTGGTCGAGTTTCGTGAAGCAAATCATGGACGATCTCGTCGACGATTCATTTTGACGATTATCGTTTAGAAAATTACGGAATGACCCCCTGTATGATGTATGTAAGTTAACGACTATCTCCGTTGGAATGACCACATTCTCGACACCCCCAAAAACGCTGCTAAATGCTTAGGATTTCTTCATCGGTGTAAAAAATTGGTCGCACCGTCAAACATAGATATTCGTTTTTTTAGTCCCACAACACGACTACGGAATAATTTACCCTGCACGGTTTTCCCTTGCCATTTCAATTTGCAAACATTCAAGACTAATGTTCATCAAAACCTCCTTTCTCTTTCCCCACCACTCGTGCTATGTTTATGTTCAACATTATAAGGGTCTTACAATAAACCCTTGAGCTTGTGTGAATTATAAAAAAAAAATGTTGAGTTCTTGGCACAAAGCATCCTTTCCTGTTTTTAATAAAAGAATTCAAGTCGTTAGACCCTAGACTAAAAAGTAATAAATCTCTATTTTTACCTCAAACCAATGGTGACAAAAAAAACTGCCGTACTCATATTTCGGTTATGCCTCCAAATCAAAAATTTGCTGGCGGTTTTCAGGCTTCTAGATATATTCGCTAGTGACGAGTGTGTGAGTCCCATCAGTGATCGAATAAAAACGTCAAATTGGAGTAATTTATTGCTCGATAACGTAAGCGGTAATGCCAAACTCACATAATTCAGTCACGTATTACTCGATAACTGATGCGGTAATTTGGCCCCTGTTTTGCAACTAAAAAGTTAATCGATAAGGGCGGGTTGATATTAGATACCTTTAGGTATGAAATATGACATCGTGCAAATGTCCACCTTGGCTTTTTACGGTGGCTCGGATCCGAGTGGTCCAATTTTGAATGCCTCTTCTGCACAGATCTGGCTAAATTTGAGCGATGGCCTATGTTATGTTCACCTTAAGGTCATCGGTCGACTGTAGTTTATTCGCATAGACCTGCGACTTCAGAAAACCTCACAAGAAAAAGTCTGAGTTGCTATATGTGTTGACAAATGTTAAAAAATCCAAGAAACAGGTAAATTGAAATTAGAAAAAATGGGGAATAGTGCTTGTGGACTCAGTAAAGGCATCTGGCATTTGTACATTATGCACAGTTGTTTATCTCTTACTTTAAGTATAGCAATTGCAAGTTCAAGTGAACTCAACTCCAAAATTTCGAGCAAAAAGGTAGTTATTGATACTTATTTCACCCTGTACCCTGTAAACTGTTTAGCTTATCTATATAGCCCCAAATCCATCCTCGAAACATCATTCTTCAATCAAAAATATAATTTTGAGAAAATATGTCTCTAAATCGATCCTATAGATTACAAACAATTTAATAAGTGGGTTTCAAAATTTTAACAAAAATACAAACAACCGAACAAACAAAGCTTGAGATTCTAATAAGAACAGAATTAAGAGCAAGATTCTAACTCGTGAATATTTTAATTGGCAACAAGGCAAGCATACTGACGCGATAGACACATTTTTGTTAAACCATTGTATTCCTTATTTTTACAGTTTTCAGAAGTTTTACTGCAAAAATAAGCAAACTACAGATAAAACCTATGTTTGTCGTGACAAAAATATTGTTATTCTAAACCTCATACAAAGTTTAAATTTTTCAAAAATACTCCTTCATATTCTTTCTGGTAGTATATCATGCCTTAAACTTGAGAAATCGTTTCCTGAAAACCAACAAATTTTCGACAATCAGGATAAGCTTTAAGGCAACAGTAAGACTCACAATCATTAAGGTACATATTTTTTTTTACAAAAATCAATGAATTATGTACAGAGATAGGCTAACATAGAAGATCTGAGTTTGAAAATTATTGCTTCGCGAATCCGGAGAACTAAATGTTGATGTTTACTTGGATAATGGACTGATGTGTATAGGTTTGTACAAGATTCTTCCTCCCCAGCACCGTCTGTTATCTATGTCTGTTTCTCTGTTCTGAACGTCTGTTATTATTGTGTCTGTTTTGGTGTCCTCCACCAGAACTGCCGTGGTCTCGTGAGGGATCTGAACGAGAATAGGGTGAGATGTGATGCGGTCGAGAACCGTGCGAAGAATGCTTTTGCAAATCATCACTTCGTCTCTGCGAAGCCCATTCGACTCTTTTCGGTGGTGAGTTGTCTCGTTTGAAGGGATTACTGCCCCCGTTAAAATTATTGCCACCTCCACTCCTTCGTTGAAGTGGCTCACAGTCGCTGGGTAGGCTCATCGCTGGCTGGTCTTTTGTTTTGATGGTCAAGCATTTTCTAAATAGACTCAGTCCAGCAAGAAGTTGTAATGCGTATGGCACGGAACACTTGTGAACGTACGTTATGAAGCCGAAGGTCTTTTGGCGCCCTCCGTTGTCTTTGGGAATTCTAACTGACTCAATTGGTCCAGCCTAAGGGGAATAGATGAATGCTTACCATTCAAAAAATTCCAATTGCAATGTAACTTACTTGTAGGAAAACTTCATACAACAGCTCTTCTGTGACCCTTTGGTCGAGATTCGCACAGAAGATCGTCCTTTTTGATTCATCGTCCTCGTCTTCCGATTGCACTTCAACGGGTTCTCTTGGTTGGTAATTTGGTACATATTTTGTCTGATTATACATTTTGTTAAGTCTCAGATATTAAAATAAGAACTTCTTAAAACGTATCTACATTAGTTGAGCATTTATTTTCTATAATTTTGGATTTATTTGTTTTGATTTTGGTTATGGCGTAGTAGTACTAAACGTTTCTCTGTTTTGATGTCAATTTTTTGTTACAAAAAAAATAAAAATGGTGGTGATTTTTTTTCCTTGCTTTACAGAACATGATATAGGTGGCGCAGTGCATAGAACTTTAACGTTCAGATGCTAAGACCATTGTGGTTGGTTTCCATTGATGAATTTTCAATAATTGGGTTTTTATTGGTTAGCTATTTTTTAATATTAAAGGCTCGGTCAAACAGAACGCGTTTTTACGCCGCGTTTCCCCTCCGCGTTTAAACGCAGCGTTGTATTACATTGCAATACATGCCCCATGTCACACTGAACGCGTTTTTGACGCCGCGTTGAATTCACCATGGCGTTGCAACGCGGCGGTGAAACGCGACGTTGTGTGAAATTACAGATTATTTCTAACGCTGCGGCAGTCAAAGGAATTTTAAATTTTTTCAAGTTGAAAAAATAATTGAATTGGTGAGAAATTACCCATGTCTATACGATATAGGTGATAAATCGTATAAGAACATTGTTTTACATACATATTTAATTATTATTATTGAAATATGAGACAAATTTGGCTCTCATCATAAATGCCGCATTGATAGGTCTTCTGTTTGTTGGCCTTCGAGATGTGCGACTCTTCTTTTTTTGTTAATTGGCATGTACCCAAATTCTTTTTCTTTTACGGGAATTTCGTAAAATAGCAAATAGAAGCAATAATTCCCCCTCCGAATCTGAGCTGCTTGAAATTATTTTTGTTAAGGAATTATTGTTTCGTTTGTTCATTGCTTGAAAGCTATCTGTTTGACGTCCTCTGACGCGGCGGTTGCAATGTCGCGTCAAAATAATCTTACCGTCGCGTTAAAAAATCTTAACGCGGCGTTGAAAACGCGTTCTGTTTGACCGAGCCTTAAAGCCTAGTACGCAGATCGAGACAAGACAAATTTTATCTCTACAATTTTAATATCTACAAAACGTTTCCAAATCTCGCGCAAAAATTTGAATTTTGAGAGATAAAATCTAATTTAATGTGTTTTGTAGTGTATCTCTGGAACGGGTTGTCTTACAAGTCGTTCATACCTCTTTGGAATCTCCTGTTGATGCTTTTAAGTGAAGCATCAGCACCTTTTACATAAAACCAGTTTTGACAAAAATCACTTTCGGAAATACGGTGGCTGTCAAAATTTGTCCCGCAAAATAATGCTTGTATCATTCTTTTTCCTGGCAAAATTTAGTGGAGACATTTTGTAGAGCAATTCACAACAGTATGAATTTTGCGCGCGAACTGCGTACTGCTCGAAAAAATATCCGAGACAAAATTTGTCCCAGGAAAGAAAATGTATAGGAGACAAAATATTTCCCTCTGCGTACTAGGCTTAAAAGTTTCCCCTGAAGAATACAGCAATCCCTGTCGATACGTCGGGAAAAGTACATGTAACAGACGTTGTTTCATTACTACAACTACTGTGACCAAAATAGCCGACGGAAAACCTTTTTCCAATCAACATACATCTATACATAATAATCTGTTTCGTCGGGTTTTGACATTGTCTCAAGGGACTAAAATCCCTTCACAAATTGAAAACTGTCAGGTTCTTATAAAATTCTTTTAATAAAGCCTAGTACGCAGATCGCGCTAAATTTTATCTCCCATACAAAATTCTCTCCAAAATTTAGCCAAGCTAAAATTATGTCAAGCATTTTAGCCGAGAGGTACGCTGCTCCAGCTAAAAAATCAAAATTTCTCTTCGAACTGTACATAACTTATCTGTCAAAATTTAGCGCACGAAATAATTGTCTGGCACATTTATTCTCGAGCTAAATTTCAATTTTAATTTGAAATGGAATAATATTTGAATAATATTTAAAAGAATATTTGGTGACGGGATTCTTACAAGATTTTCGACACCAAAAATCACTCATAATTCATAATTCTCATTCGTTCTCATTCATAATTCTTAAAAAATCATACTTTAAAACAAATTCTTTTAAATCTTTGAAAAAAATTCATTTAGAGAACAGCTGTTTTCTGTGACATATTCTCCACAAAGTTTTTATGTCAAAATTTAGCTTGGATTTTAGCTGATGTTTGGAGAAAAATGTGGCAGATAAAATTTAGCGCGATCTGCGTACTAGGCTTAAAGATAAAATTGTGGAAACTGTTGGTAAATACTAAGGGTATTCATGTAACGAGATAATTTTCCGCTTTGTAGAAAGATATAACTTTACGCAGCATGTTTTCATGAACACCCCCTAAGAAATACTTGCGTAAATGTGGGAAATATTTTGTGAAATGTCAAATTAAAAGTCAGAATCCATACTTCTTTAGTTTACGAGGTTTATTTCTGCACTTTCCGCAGCACATTTGTGAGATAATAGGGGTATTCATGTAAGCGCGGAAAACCCTCGTAAACCTCGTAAACCAGATAATTTTATCTCCGCAGAAACGAGCTGTCAAAATTTGTATCTGAAAAAGTTTCTGCAAATCGCATAAAATTATCTCACAAATTTGCTGCGGAAAGTGCAGAAATAAACCTCGTAAACTAAAGAAGTATGGATTCTGACTTTTAATTTGACATTTCACAAAATATTTCCCACATTTACGCAAGTATTTCTTAGGGGGTGTTCATGAAAGCATGCTGCGGAAAGTTATATCTTTCTACAAAGCGGAAAATTATCTCGTTACATGAATACCCTTAATTTTATGCGATTTGCAGAAACTTTTTCCCATACAAATTTTGACAGCTCGTTTCTGCGGAGATAAAATTATCTGGTTTACGAGGTTTACGAGGGTTTTCCGAGCTTACATGAATACCCCTACTGTACCTTTCCACTAACTTTGACAAGTAACCAATAGACATCCTCTTTACACCCGAACTATTGAGTAAACGAGATTTCATGAAGTGCTATTTTTTAAAACAACCGTTATGTGTTAAATGTATTTTGTATAGGTACCGCATGTCCTTATGATAAGTTTTCAGTAAATTAAAAAAATATTTTATTATACAAAATTATGGAATTAAGGTCAAAAACTTGTTCTATTGAGTTTAAAGAGCTGCATTCAAAGCTAACTGGTAAATTTGTGACAAGAAAAGAATTAGAAAAAATATTAAAACTTTTTTGTGTCAGAACTTGGGCTCTACGAACAAGGCATGGATTTGGATCAAATGCGACAGGTAATGGGAGCTGTTGATGAATCCATTACTGAGACTTCATTTAATGCTCAAGACATGGAAATGGCATTAAGGGTAAATAATTTGGTCCTCTGTTTTAAATTGCATTTTGAATATTTTTTGGATCTTATATAATAAAAGGAAAGTGAGCGTGATTTTACATCGACAAACATCTGCAACTCAACTATGATTGGGTAATTTAAAATATCGTTAAAATGTACCTTGATTCAAAATTTTATCTTTTTGTCAGTTTATCTGAAAATACCAACGTCTTGGAAAGATCAGCATTTGGACATTGTCATCGCAAGTACATAACATTTCGTGTTTTTTTCTTCTTAAACTTTGATCTAAGATGGTTCGTCTTTCAAAATTTCAGTTTCGGATCCTTGTTCTCTACGTCCTTTAGTAGTCCAGAAGATGAGTGTGTTGAAAGAATAACTGTTCAAGCTGAAGTTCACCATGAGTTGAATTGGACACCGAAAAAATCAACACCGCATAGAGATGTGGAAACAACGAAACGCTTAGCAAGAAAACGTCCTGCCGATGCCATGTCTCAGGAAGATTCTGGTATTATTTTATCGTCAGGTAGTTTATTTGAAACAACTAATTTATAATTGTATATTTAAAGTTTGTTATTGATGTTTATTGTTATTTTGATATAGTGTTGTATTAGCATAATTAATGTGTTTCTTCGCTTTTGATTAAGTTTGTTAATAAATTGGTTTTTGTTTACACTTCAATTTCTTCGTCACCACCATTTTTGCTTCCCTGTTCTTATTTTATTTTCAGCCCTATTCTGCTAGTCACGTGAATCGAATATCCGATCCACCCATTCGATTCCTTTCACACTGCATTTGCATTTTGCTATCCATCGGGTGAACTACATTATCCCAAACCAATTTGACATTCACGTAAACCACTGTTCGTGTGAGAATCTTCTGAATCTTGGATAATTGTTTTTGATTTCATTCATTAAACAGAAGTAATTTTCTAATTTGTTTTCATCTTTATTATTAAATTTGGAAATTACTTTTTTTTGTCCTAATTCCAAACAGAGGAATAAGAGAATCCTCCAACAGAAAGCTTCCACCTCCACAGCGAAATAAGTCAATATAAAGAAAAGAGAAACTAATCGCTTGTTTGAGGTTTTTTGCTGTAGATAATTTGCAGCATGGCGTTGGGCAAGATTTGGATGCCGGCTTCGCTCAGTCCACATTACAGGACTCACTTAAAGCTCACTTATGTCCCAATTGGATTACTCTAAATGACGACAGAAGAAAAACTTAAAGTAAAACTCTTGTTTAACCCAAAATGTGGTGTACCTGGAGGTGTTATGTGCGTTGAAGATACCCACGTTCGCATAATGACCCACATCGCTTTTACATACATCAAAAAAGGCTACCACAGCCTGATTACAATCATTCATAAGCAATCGATTACCTAGTTTGTCCTTCTACCCATAAAAATGTTAATAATCTATTCTATAATAGAATACCGCGCAATATTTTTTTTTTTTTTATAATCAACTCACGCTCAAGGGAATATGATTACCCTTTAAATGTTTTAACACAGCAATATTACCGACTTAAATACAGATTCACTTGGAATGAATAGCAGGATAGTGATTAGTGAAAAGTCAAGAAAAATTCCCACCATGAATAGCAGAATAGGGCTGTATATAATTGGGAAAAAGTTAATTTAAATTTGAAGAATGTACAATATGATCAAATCTCTTATTGAAAATATTTAATAGTTTAAAAATTTTATTACACTTGTTCTAATCTGGCTTTATGGCACTCATAATGGGGTGACTAGACATGACGAGCGTATTCCATATAACGAAAGGATCGGAAAACTGTCTTGACTCGGTTTTAATCCAACCTTGAATTGGCTCTAATAGCTAATGGCGTTGATGTGTTGTATGAATTCAACTTTACGATTTAATAGTAGAGCAAGGTGATTTATATCACTGACACACGACAAGAGTTAACAGTTAAACAAATAATTAAATGGATAAATAGAAAGCTTTCTCTTAAAACTTATAGTTTTATATTTATCGACGCTGAGAAACAAACTATTACGAACCCACCAATCAAAAACAAAATTAAGGTCATACTGCAACTCTTCGCAATTTCGAGTATGTATTCAAAATATGTTTCAAGGTTGTTACATCATCCGCATAAATCAGACATTTTCAATACCTTAACAAACACGTTAATACATAAAATAAAAATAACTGTGATTCTAGAATTGACTTAAAAGTTATTCGATTCGCAGTTGTTGAAAAGTATCGAGTATGATCTATCAAATAAATAAGCCTTACACAATGTTCACTTAATCCTAGTTTTCTTAATTCAAATAACAAAACTTGAGAGCGTTTGTCAAATGACTCACTGAAGTCTCTAAAGACGTAATCTACTTGTTTTTTGTTCCTAAATGAGTCAATACACTTTTCAGCCAATTCGAGTAAAAAAGCAACAGTTGAGCGCCCTTTTGTGAATATTTTGATTTGGAACTTGATTTTTAAATATAAATATACGAAAACTTAACGGACTTACCGAGATTACTTATTTAAATCAAAATTATATTTGATATTTATTGCCCGACGTTTCAACAGCGTTTGACTGAAAATCAAGCCCGTGACTGCGACAATTGAAACACTTCGAAATGCCGGGCAATATAATTTTGATTAAAATAAATATTCGCGGTAGTCTGTTAAGTTTTCGTATATTTAAAAATATCTCAGTACCACTATAAAAAGTCATAAATCTACAATATTATAAATGATTTCACATAAAAACATAAAAGATTCACAAACAAAAGCCTCGACAAGTTTTAGATCTAATCTAGCAATAGGTCTATAATTTTTTATTTCATCTCTTTTACCTGTCTCGTGTAGAGATTTTAGAAAGAATTTTTAAAATAGATGTAAATACACAAGAGTATATTGATTAGTTAAAAATAAACGGACAAAAGTAACGACAAGTGAATTGCACAGGTATACTATCAGCTCCTGGTATACAACTATCGTCTAGGTTAGATATAAACTGCAATGTTTTCAGTCGTATATTAAAGTTAAGTTGACTGACAGTCAAGCATGAAAAAGATTTCAAAAGCTCAAAGTTTTGGGCAATTTCGACAAAAATATCACAGTTGAAAATATCAAAGTTTAAGGTATCACCAGTTGGAGGCACTTTGAATGACTACAAATGTTATTTGACTTGAGGACGGACGGGTAATGAAAAGACTTTCTTTTAAATTTTATGAATTTGCAAAAATATTTTGGATTTAATTTAACTGTGCAAATGGAATGGATTTGAGAAAACAATTAAATAAAACATTTATACAATTCAAAGACTAAAGAATACCAGGTGGCAGCAAAACATTTCTTTTGTTTCTGAAGTTTTGGGAAAGGTCGATGGCCATTATAAGAAAAATTCAATTTGTTCGTCAAATGATCGTCATTTTTTGACGCAAATATTGTTATCACGTGCATGTACAAAATCCGTTTGATCAACGTCAATCAATTTGCTTGCAAACGCATTTCATGAGTAGCGCCGCAAATGATGTTATCGAATATTTGACTTAACCAAACTGCTTTTTCGAAAATAATGCTTTTGCATACAAATTTCTTTTCGAATTTTCCAGTTGTGCGTTTCAGAACATCTTCCAATAACATTCTTGACAAAAATGATGTTTAAGAAAACGGGGCTTATTGCATGCGTGGAACATTTCTTCCTGTTTTCATTATTATTTTTATATCTTTTCCTAATATCCATTCGTTTTTATGAAAAAGTTTATTACTTATAAACCCATTCTTCTTATTTAAGAAAACCATTAAAAAAAACTGCATTTCAGGATTTTAACGTTTAATGTCTGCGTGCTTCTGGTTTTGAGTCTTAAAATCCACAATCGATATTCTCATTTTGAGAAGAAGAATTTTCATCTTGTGCCAAACAAACGATTTCAAAAGCATTCGAAATGTTTCCGGACGACCAAGCAGTAAACGCTATTAAACTTTCTTTCGAAGTATGACCGATTATCAATTAGAACATTTACCATGATACATATACAATTACATATTACATTTCGTAAGAATCGCTAGAATATTTTGTTTCCACCGGATACGATGATAGGCCCTCACCTAAAAAAATTTAAACTGTATTCAACGAATAAGATATTCATGGTCAAAAACTCGGACTTATGATCCCAAAGAAATTCTCTTCTTTTATTAATTGCCAATAATTGTTATGCTAGGTCATGGGACTTACTGCGTACATCCAAACGAAAGGGAAGTAAACGATAGATATTCGCGACAAAGAGGAATAATGAAAAACGAGAAAGAAGTTGCCAAACAAAACCAAAAAGAAAATACATTCTTTTGCAAAAAAGTCAAATCATCAGCAGACCCTTGATAAAAGAAAACAAAAGCTTCCAGTCTAAAGAAAAAGCGAGCATCGTTAAACTAAAACGTTTGGTTATTCATAATCTTTATCGCAATTTACCGAGAAGGATAGATTTTTAACGATAATCTTTCTATCTAAAAGGGTTCCCCAGGGAAGACATTCCGTCAAGATTTTTATACGAACGCAATCAATTCTTTTTTATTGGAATACATAGGGTGAGTTCATAATCGTCAGCCTAACTAAGAACTGCATTCTGCGTTCATAAAGTCAGATTTTCGATTGAACTAACCTAGCCCAACTGCAATACATACCGTTCATACACGTCAAACTGTCGTCAGCGTCGGGCAGATTGTGCAGCTGAATTTTTTGGCTGCAGTAGAGCCGAAATTTCTAAAATTAAATTTACAGTCACAAAGAAGGACGAAGAGGCACTGTATTAATCAGAAAGAAGCTTACATTGAATGTGGATCTCGACATCCTAAAATGACTACGGAATATATCGCCGGATACTTTGAAACCACCTTCATTAAGAATGCATTATTTGGCAATAAAGTCACGCCTTTTTGTTTACTGCAGACATTTTGCATTTTGAGTGCGTTCACAAATGCATTAGAAAAGAACTGCGCAGATTAGCGCAGATTTTCTGAATGCACTCATACTCTTCCCTTGTTCCCCAACAAAAAAAAGATAAAACGAACAAAATTACAGATAATGTCTTAAATTCTTTATTTAAGTTAATAATAATATTGGTACATATTATAAAATTTTTATTTTTATTTCTTCATAATCTTAAAATCTTTTCCTCTATCATTTTTATTTTTTCTTTAAATTTATTTCGAAATTTTTCTAGGTATATTTTCTTCAACTGAATAATAATTCAATAATTATAATAAATACCCAACGCAGTTAGACTTTCAGTATATTTTTTTTGTTTTTCATAAAAATAAAATATGTAATAGACAAAATTAATAATAATTAAAAAAAAAATTGGAAGAGTTTCGCGAAGCATTAACAAACAGAAAAAAAGAAAAAAATAAGCCAACAGGAACAGCGCGGTTCGATACGATAAATGCAAACAGTTGTGTAAATTATTTAATAAAATTAAAAATAATTATTCTTTTTGTTTTTTAAATCAACAAGCGAGGTGTATTTTCTGTATCGTTTGATATACCTCACTCGTGTTTAATTATTATAGTAGGGTTCATTTGTGTATATGTCAAAGTTGTGTTTTTGATTGATTTGAATGAGAGACTTTACTGGAACTGGTATTTTGTTTTTCGGATTCAGGACGACTGAGGGAGGCGGTGGCGGCGGTTTTTGTTTTTAGAAATTGTCATAATTCTCTTCATCTTGTTTGTCCTCGGATTCGTCGTCGTGTCCCTCTTCTCAGTTCGTCTCAGGCTTAACACTACGGCGTAGAATTGCTGCAGCAAGGTCTTGCTTCATCGCAGCCTGCGCCCTTTGGTCGGATAGGGACTGTACGCTGCGCAGTCCATTTACAATGTCTTTTGTTTTGCCAAAGTAAATTTCATTTAGGGTATTACGAATTTTATTCTCCATCTCCTCGACCATTCGACCAATGTTGGCAATGTGCGGTGATGAATCACTCACATTTGCATCCTGCTCCTGTTGGCGGGTTAGAGAGCCACCTAAGTTCATTGTGCCTGAACCTTGTTTGTTTGTTTGCAACCACAGCATTGCTGTCGATGTTAGTTTGTAATGCGCTGTTCGACCGGTGGTTTTCTCCTGTACCTCTACCACATGAATCGAGTCCCAGCAGCCACGAATTTTCTTGCTCCCATCGCCAGCTTTTTTGATCAAAATGACTGCTGCGAACCCATGGTCCAGATCCCACAGATACACCGATGAAACACCACCTTCATAATACATCTCACGGTACTGATCGAATGCATAGTTAGCTTCGATCTCCAGCTTTCGTAGCCTTTCGGATGGCATTTGTCCATCTTCGAGTGGAGGATCGTATGTGTTGGACCATGGTGAACGATAAGAATCGCCATCACGATTGTAATCACACAAAAGATAGTCTTTGCCAACTTCCTTGTCTTTGGCAATCATCAGGGGCTGATCAACGGATGATAGAAGATCTTCGCACAGATCTGGTGCCAAATCGATCAGATCAATGAGATTTTTCTCGATTTGCTGAGGAGGCAAACGACGCATTAGGTCAAGGGCGCAATCCATTTGTAGATCCGTCTGCAAAATATATTTAATGGTGTTTATTTAGTAATTAAGACTTTTAATATTATGATATGAAAAGGCTATACTTTATAAAGTAGGAGAGGATTAAGGATTGAAGTCTAGATATTGAAAAAGGATATACAAAAAATTGAGTTATAAAAAGCATTCGGCATTTATATAGAGCAGCTTGAGAAAGACTCTGTCTTTAAAGAAGGGAATATTATGGCTAGTAATGCCTTAGTAGTGAAATGCAGCTCACTTTTTCAAGGCATTTTTTATGAAAGTATCGATACTTATTTAAATTGTTCGCATTTTTTGAGCGATGTCTAAGATCTGGCGGTTTTAAGAAGCTCGATTTTCAAAAATGGAAAGATTTTTATAAGAGATGTATTCGACATTTAAAAAAAAGGTGATTCTCTTTGGATAAAAATGATTTTCCACATCCAAAGAGGTGCATTCTAGAAAGAAATGGAAATTTATGAGGGTCATATCGTAAGTAATTTAGAAGTTTAATACAAAGAAGTTATATGAAAAGGAGGAAGAGAATTGCAATTATAACGCAACTTGTACACCAGTGCTTAGTTTGTAGGTTTAAAATGTAAGTTTTTTTTTTCATTTTCTTTTAGTATTTTATTTTAATCGTCCTTTTCAAAAGTTGCCTTCTATAACGCGATTTCTGTACCTCAGTGCTGCCATCGCATATTGATACAATACTTCCCAGTCGAGACTACCGTTCAGAATACCAAACGCTTCACTTCTATGGATACAAGTTTTTCCGAAGTATCTCAAGCTGAACTCTCTTAGAATGGGGCATATGGCAATCAAATGGTAAACATCTTCTCTTTCCCTTAGGTTACAAAGGTCACATGGAATTAGCAGATCCGGTCGATGTGGAATATAATTCAATTTAATGAGTTCACCTCTAAGCTTAAATATTGTACTAATACCGTTAAGAGGCAGCCGATCAAGGAAGTAGATACTGTTATTATACTGTACAAACTTTAAAGCTGAGTCCGCAATTAGTCCCCAGCTCCTCCCACTTTTTGACAAGGTTACCTTTTGAAGAAATAATACTTTTGAGCACCTGTTTAGGTAGTCTGACTTCTTCCATCTCTAACACCTTCAATATATTATATTGAAAGTGAAGTTTAACAGCTTCCAAAAATAATGGTGGCACTGAGGTTTCCAAATATAGTATATAGTTCGGCGTACTAGGAAGTAGCCGAAAACTTTTCAAATTTACAATAACCCCACACTTGAGCGCCGTAAAGTAATATGGAAGCTGCAATTGCACGAAATAGCGTAATCTTTGCACTATGATCAATGAACTTGCAATCGATGCAACGTCCCCAAACAGATGAAACAATCCTTTTCGCCTCTGCTAGTTTTCCCTCGAAATGTTTTTTTCATATTGAGATTAGAAGTGATCAAAATACCCAGATACTTGTATTCCCTCACCACTGCAAGATTTTCCCCTTTGTAATTCCACTTTTCCTTTCGGGAATATCTACCGCCACCATCCCTGAATATCATCATCTTCGACTTATCTAGATTAACGGTCAGATTCCAAAAACCACAGTACTTTTCCAGATGGTTAATCATTCTCTGCATTCCCTCAACAGAATGAGCCAGAAAAACTATATCATCGGTAAAAATGTGACATGGTATCCGCTTTGCTGCATACTCCTCCTTCTATTGCCTCCACGATATCGTTTATAAATACATAGAATAAAAAATTGGATGAGGGAACTTCAGATTCCAACAGAACGTAACGCAGCTGACGCAACAACGGAAATTCTGCATGAGCAATTCGAGACCATGGTTATTTCGCGTAGAGACAAAGTGAAGTGGTCACCGAGATCTTGCCTTAGTCGCGAGTCTATCCCAGTAAGCTACATAGCCGTATATAACCCGAAAATTCGCTCAAATTAAAATTAATCTTTGAAAAGGGAACCTCTTGAATGGTTAGGTTAAGAGAGGCGTGCACAGCACATAGGCTGTTGCGTACACGGGGGCCTATTGGTCCATTGTGATCCCCTACTAATAAAAGCAGTAGCAGAGATGCTTCTAACTAATGTATTATGTAGACTGGTTCACTTTCGAACCAGCCTGTGCTTACAATGAATTTTCTCATATTTGCCATTGAAACCTGCGTTAGATCGTTTAGTTCTCGAACAAACCTGTTTCCAAAGTAGCGGAGGCGATTTGTTTGGAGGTTCGGACAGTCACAGACCAGGTGTTTAATGGTTTCAACCTCCTCGACATCCTGACAGCTCCTACAGAAATCGGGTGCAAATGCACCCATTCTAGCGGCGAATTGACCCGTTAATACACTTATCAGGATTCTAATATTCTTTTTACTCAGCGATAAAATATATCGAGTTTCCTTTTCATTAATTCTAGGCCATAAACTTCTAGAGATAACGCAGTCGTCCCTAGAGGACCGGTATTTTGGGTCCCAAATTTAAATGGCTACTGCTGTTTTTATTTGATACTGACCCTTTCCTTGCCAGTTCATCTGCTATTTCCTTCTATATTACTATGTCCAGGAACCCAGCAGAGATTGACTTGGTTAGTGTTACAAATATTGTTCAGAATGTCTCGGCATTTTGTTACTGTCTTGGATCTTATAGTCTCACAGGCTAAAGCTTTGATGGTAGCTTGGCTATCCACGAAAAATGTGATCTCCAACGAGTTCAATTTTTTCGTGCCTGAAAGACATTACACTCATCTGGGAGTTTGAATGATTCTTTAATATTAAGAGCTTCACAGAACACCCCAGCTCCAGTTCCTTCTTCCATTTTAGACCCATCGGTGTAGAAGGAGATACCTTGTTCACTAATTTGTGAGTTGGATTTCCATCCCTGCCTTTCGGGTATTGAAGTAGAGAAGTGTTTGTTGAAATCTATTCTGGGTAGTGGGTGGTAAGTACTCAGTCGTCACATTAAGCCCGGCCACTGTGTTATACCTTTGCAGGATAGACCCATGTTCATAACTGCTGTGCTTCCAAGAGCTCATTTCTTTAAGCCGAATTGCGCTTTTCGCTGCTGTGCATCTTATGTGATTTAAAACAATTGAATGGTGGCTAATATCGCGAACAGTTTTACTCTTATTTGAATCTTATAGAGAATTCTAAATAAAATGTCACAGTGGTCGGAAGAGCATCGTTCATTCGCTATAGAAATTTTTATTAAGTATGGTAATTCTTAAGTTATTGCGCTCCGGAAGTTTTGTTCACGCTGTAATATTCGCTGATTGATTGACGGGCCAAATATTAAGTTATTTCGTTCGTGGATGCAAAGGTTCCTTCAAACTTCTTTAGCTGTAAATGTGCCACATCCAGGGCCCAGCAGAACGTCGAGGATTATCGAAAACTTGAAATGAAGAGCTTCAATTCGAAAAAGAGCATCTTCTTTAATCCTTCAAAAAACTGAAGTTAATGAAATTTTAAAGAAGGATTTAGAATTCTATCGGCATTTTCTGGAGTGACGAGGCCCACATCCACCTCAATTGACATGTGAATAAGCAAACCTGTCGCTACTGGGCTTCACAAACGCGTAACCCATGTTTAAAGCATTAACGTCTCTTAAATTGTCTAAAGGTAAGTGTTTAGTGCGCCTTATCGACGAACGGAATCTTCGAACCCTATTTTTCGAAAATGCCAGAGAACAGTCGATAAATGTGAATTGTTACAGATTATTTTTTACCGCATTTGAGAGCACATTCATCTTACTCGTCACACACGTGGTTTCGACAAGATAGAGTCACTCCGGATACCACTTGAACCACCATGAGTTTGTTACGTGAGAAGTTTGCAGGGAAACTGATCAGCCGATTTGGAGGCGTTTTGTGGCCACCGAGGTCTCCAGGCCTAACGCCTTTAGATTTTTTTTATGGCGGTACCTTAAAAGCAAAGTTTACAATAACAATCCGAGGTTCCTGGCGGAGCTGAAGGAAAATATCCGTCGCGAAATTCAGTCTAGGTTGCTGCAACGAGTGGCACGAAATCCGATGGACCATTTCCAACAGTGTGTGCGATTGAATTGGCAGCATTGAAATGATGTTATTTTCAAAAAACAAAATCCGGAAGAAATATAACAAAATATCACGTTCAAAAACATAAATTTTCCACCGGACACTCTGTACTGCAATTATTTATTATTGGCCAATCAGACAAAAAAAAAGAATTGGTAAGAGTTCTTCAGAGGATTTTTGTCTTCTTTTGTTCTTCGTATAGTTAATGAACCTATTCATTTTTATTCAGCATAATACCATCTCTTCAAGTCCCATAGAGAAATCTAATTTCTCAATTAAAGGCGGTTCCATGTCGCTATCTGGCAGCATAGATTTGAATAACAACAAAAGGTTCCACCAGAAAGTTAGACTGAATCACCTAACAGGTGACAGAAGAGAAAACCAGTTTTCTGTTTAATTCAGAAAGGTCATTGATGTGTTCACGTCGTTTCGCAAAATATTCCATCATTCAGTTTATTTCGCGACGACAGTGGAATCCCGAAATATCCCAGCAGCAGATATTGAATTTCTACTAAATTACTAATTGTATGTGCCACAGAATCAAATGCCTTCCTACTTTTGGAAAAAACATTTTTATCCACTTGCCGCTTTGTGATAACTGATAAGATAAAGGTTCTTCAATTTTATCACCAAATATGTAGCTAAATTACAAGTATTTTATTTTCATCTTCGAATGTTTTTGTTGTGCCTCCTTTTGGGTGTGACATACTTTTTCCAGTTTCTCACATACGGGACGGGTAGCTTAATATGCATTGAATATACAGAAGAGAAAAAATTATTACTCACCATTTTAATGTCGGTTTTCCAAAGATATCACAGCCTTTTTATATATTTATAGTTCTTTCAGTGGAATTTGGTTTGTTTGCGAAAGGTTTTCTTATGAAATTTAGTTTTAGTTTATTGAATAACTTGATTTTTGAGTTGATTGAATTTCACTTTGCTTTAACTTAATTTTATTTATATTTTGTGTGAGTAGAGAATAATAATGTAATGAAACTTTAATGGGTGATCACACACAAGAGATCCAAATCAAAATGCTTCTTATGAGATTGTGAATGGCTTTTTTCATAATTTTCTTTTGACCTATTTTGACAGGTGTCAAAATTTGACTTGTGAAGCTTTTATGAATTCAAATGCCCAGAGTTGTTAAAAATCTTTCTTAAAGCTGTAAACAGAATATAAAAAGCTCGAGGATATACAAAATTCTATGTTTTAAAGACTGTATGATTACACGATGACTTTATTTCATTCTATGTTCCTAACAGAGTCAAATCTGAGGTTTCAGCTGACAAATCTTGAGATTTCAAATTAGTGTTCCAAGATTTCATTTAAAATTTCGTTGAAATCCAGACCTTTCATTGAGATTTCATTAAAATCTCCATTAAATCTTATTCCATCAATTTTAAATATCAAAAGCTTTCAGCCGAATTCTAGTATTTCGGTTTTGTGGAACATAGCTTTTGACATAAGAACTACATTTAATTTCATTTGAAAAGTCATACGAGTTTTTTTTTTATTTTCATGGAAAATATTACATTCAAAAGCCTAGTACGCAGATCGAGACAAGATAAATTTTATCTCTACAATTTTAATCTTGTCAACAAGGCAAGTAAGTCGAGAAAGCAACTATTAATTGCTAAAGTATTTTATTGTTCGTATTACGTTCATTCATTCATAAATGCAAAGGTTTTCTTCAGGGGCTTGCATTCAAGCAGTAAATAGATTTATCTAAAATGTAAAATTTTAAAATTCCATGCAATTTGCTCGTCAAATGATCTGTCGCCTACACGTCACAGTAAATCAGTAAATAAACAAATAGAATTTTGGCAGGCAGTATATATGTACCGATCTTTCTGGCCAGTACTTGCATAAATGTGATCACATGAACATAATTAAGCCTGCAACCACACTTATCTCAACTAAATAGTTGAGCAGTTTTCTATAAGCGCAAGAGAGAAAAGTGTGAACGTGAATGAAGAGTTGCCAGTGCTCGGTGCTCTATCAACTGGTAATTGAACTATTTGATTTTGATCACAGTTGCAAGTGCGCGCCTAGTTGAATGTACGCGCAGGTGCATATAATTACAAATAGCGAGTTCATTTTAATCAATCGTTTAGTTTGTGTCAAAACACAAACCTTTTAGTTGCTTGAACCAAGCAGTTGCGCAACTAAATTGAATGTGCGCGCAAACTCGACAATTTTACGAACAGTCTTAAAAATTTAAAGAGAAATTGTATCATTTTATAACAATAATAACTCAAGTTAATAGCCGTGTTTTTTTGTAAAAGTTATCCGTAGTGCAGTAGGATTTTATATGAAGAACAAATACAACATCCGCAGTAGGATCACTGCCGATACTCTAATAAACGTCAAATCTCTATCCCCAGCAGGATTTCACTTCTCATTTTATCAGCAATGATCCTACTGCGGATGCTGTATTTATTATTCATATAAAATCCTACAGGCGAATCTATAAACAAATCTTAAAGGTTACTTAACTTTAAAATACTTCTAAGCAGCTCTTAAGTATGAAATCGGTATCTATAATCAATTTTCACAGTTAAGTAACGTTACTTAAAGGCCTCTTAACTTAAACGCCATCAACAGCGTTTAAGGGTCACTTAAAGGCATTTTAAAATGTATTTTGACATATCGATTGTCATCTTTGAAATTTTGAAGTTTCAAATTGTGAGTTTGTAGGTATTGTTTGTTGTGATATTATATTAGATATAAAGTACAACGATTTAAAGGAACATAAAATTTGTATTGATTAAAGTATGTGTACGCGCAAAGAAATTTCGTCCACGCTTCCCTCTTAGCCTTTGAAGTGTTTGTATCGACACTTTCTTCTTCGTTGTTGGAAGAGAATAGGCGTTTTCCTAAATGCAGTGTTGCAGCGCATCGTGGATTTTGATGACCTTGCAACTTTTTTCTTCACTCTGAAATTTACTTTTACAATTGATTAAAAAAAAAGTCTAAAATTTAGAATTCGTATTTAATAACGTTATTTTATTGAAGCAAGTGAATAAAAAAACCATCAAAATTCATGATGCGCTGCAACACTGCATTTAGGAAAACGCCCAATCTATGCATAAAATAATTCTGTTTGGTAGTGTATTATTGCAAATTCTAAAATAAAAAAGTTTCCTTGTAGGAGGCATCCCAATTTTCAGATCTTTTTTCTTTTATTTGTGGCGGCGGGTGTGGGTGTGTGTGTTCGATAGCCATTTTTTTTTATTTCACAAATAAAAAAATGTGTCTTCCAATTATTTACTGAAAGAAGGTGTCACAAAACAGCTGTGTTGTAGAAAATGAAGCAGCATTTGTTTTTTTCCTGTACTAGATTTTCACATTCTTTGACACAACCATTTAGGCCTATTCGGCGAGATCTTTTATTCTTTTATTCTGTTATTCTGCTATGAATTTCCATACAAATGTTTGAGCTGTCAACAAATCTTTTATGAATTTTAATTTTGGTATTCAGCACGCTAAAATCTGTTATAAAATCTGCTAAGAAAACTTTTATGAACTGTCAAACGTTCGAACATAGAAAAAATCTTTTACGAATAGCATTTTTGGTATTCAGCATGCCAAAATCTGTTATGAAATCTGTTAAAAATCATAAAAGAATAAAAGACAAACTTCTGTGACTTTTATCATAAAAGATTTCAATACATACACAGATACGAGTATATCAATGAAAAATTGATATATCATCGTCGTCCATTCTGCAATACAATATTTTGCAAATATGGCTGATCTGGAATGAATTAAATAAGAATTAAATTACATTTTTGTTAAGAATGGACGTTTCATAGAACGACGACGATATATTTTATATTTCGTCAACGAAATCTTTTTAAAATGAGACAAATGAAAGAAAATATATTTACACACATACGAGTATTATATAAACATATGTATATGTAAGTAGAGTAGAGGACACCAATAATGTGTAAGAGAAGAGATACTTTTTTGTTCGTCATCCATTTTAATTTTGTCAGATGAATTATTTTATTTAATCACAGCTGATTTTGATAGCAGATTTAGTCCAGTTTCATAACAGATTTCGTTTTCGAAGTTGCATAACAGACTTTTATAAAAGTTCGAGCCCCTGAATACCAATTATAAAAGATCTTTTAAGATGGAAATCTTTTATGATTCATAACGGAAAATCTATAGCAGAATAACAGATGTGGCAGAATAGGCCTAATTGTTTAGTTAAGTACCAATGAAAAATCGATTATAGATACGAATTGAAGTGTCGTCATTTAAAGCCAAATTAAATATTTAAGTATGCTTAACTAAATAACCTCTAAGATGCAGTTTAAGAAAATCTTATAGATACGGCTGCTACTGTACTACGGATAACTTTTCCAAAAAATCACGGCTAATATATAAATCGCAGCGTAATTTGTTATAGAGCGGAGTCTTGCTTCAATAAAAAAAAAAAAAAAGATAATTCAATTCCACCTTAAACGATTTGCCAAAGCTTTCTTTGATTCTCTCATTCTCCGCCAGATAACACCGCTTTCGACTAGAAGATGGTACTGTTACATTTAATTCCGTCATCTGTCAATCTGTCAGAGGAAAATTTTCCAAGTGCAGTGCCACAGAGAAAAATTAGTTTCCTCCTTCGCAATTTTTTTAAAATTTTCATTTTTAACTTTGTTTGCACCATTTAATTTGCAAAAACCCAACATCAACAGTAGTTTAGTTTGTGCTTTTCTGAATTATCAATCTTACCGGACTAAATTCGCCCTAAAAAGTTGTTTAATTCTCAATCTACAAAGCGAAAGCAGTTAACGTCATTGGTTTTCTTTTCTTTTTTTGTGTTTCTACTACTTCTCATTTCTCTCAGTGATAAAAATTATTCTTATTTGCTCGGCCAACAGTAAGAAATTTTGCAAAAATTTATTAATAAAACATATAAATGTGTGTCTGAGTAAAAAAAATCAAATTTTGTGATTCATATTGGAAAACAAAAAATAAAATTAAATAAATAGTCCCCGGGAGGACTATCTCTATAGTTTTAGGTCAACTCTCCAAGCATCGAACGTCTTCCACCGACGGAAAAGAAAAAGCAGGAACGGAAGGGTCGCGATTCGTGTTCTATATATAAAACAATTTATATATATAAACAGAGACATTACTTTGGTGAGTTATATTTTCACATTTATAATAAAACAAAAAATAAATATAAAATATGTATGTTGGTTCGCCGAAAGAAACGAGTCTATTGCCACCAGACCAGCCACCGAAAAAACCAGTTCTACGGTAACTCAATATACTTGGCCAATCCATCCATTTGCTACTACTGCTGCTGCTGCTGATTCTCCTCCTCCTCTCGCTTGCCATTGTCACTCCACATCGGCTCTGGTGCTGGTGCTGCCAGTGCCACGACTATTGTTGCCTGCACCTTTCAATTAACTTGAATTTGCTAATTGGTGCATGAACACATGAAGAAACTTCTTTTCATTTTTTTTAATGTTTTTTTCCTTATTTGCGCTCTTTGTTGTTTGGGGTTTTTACAATTTTTTGTTTGCGAAAGAAAGTACAACACAGCAGCAGCTTGATTGAGTCTCTATCTTCTGTGAAAAAGTCGATGCTTTACCTCCTATTCTCCATGAATTCCGTTAGTTGTTTTTGGCGACTGGGAAAGCCAGCGACTGTGAAACTGTGATAGACACTGCACAGACAAAAGCAATAATTAGTCAATTGTTTTGGCAAAGAAATTGTGTTGAAATATTGTTTTAAATTTTTGTTGTTTTTTTTTTTGGGTTAAAAATATTTCCTGACGTAATTGGGAGGCCGCTTTGTTTTGTCGTGTCGTGTCTGTCTAGTCTTGAAATTGTTTGCTATTTAAGCGTAGCGTTGCGGCGGCTATGTTGATCTTAATTAGATAAACATCGTTTATTAGTTTACTATTTCTATTGACATTTGTGATAAGATTTGGTGCTGAAATTATTTGTCAGTTGTTGTTGATTTTCAGTTCATTTCGTCATCAAGTGCTGCTCAGTCTATCCGTATCCCTTATATTGCACGTAATAAGATAAGAACTATTTTTTGCGCGAATCACTTTAATATAGAGAACTATCATTTACAGTCTTATAATAGGTTTCCACTTGTCTTTCAAAGACGTACTTTGACAAGACAGGGTGGCTAATGTCGATTTCCTAAACACACTAGGGATTTCGATTTCGATCCCTTGTCAAATTTTTTCTTGTGGTGTGTGTATTTCGTATACATGTAAATCCCTCTTTTCAAATATGGATTCGAGGGATTTGATTTCTGTCAAAAAAAATTGATTTCTCATGGAAAAGGAAATCGACATACAAACAATAAAAAGCAAAAAGAGTGACAGTTGAGACTAGAGGAGCTGGTATCACTTATCCTATCGTCAAACTGCATCTTTCAAAGACAAGTGGAAACCTAAAAAAGATGACACAAGTATAACCGTTAAACTATCGAAGTTAAAAACAAAATTAACCATTATTATGGAACCAATGAAACCATTTCCTCGGATTTAAAGGTTATTAAACGATTCTCTTAAGGAAAAAAATATTTATTTATCTCTAAAATTATCTCGACTCTAATGAATGAATGAATTTGTATTAGGGGTTATTGCACTGCTACCTGTAGATTGAACTTAAAAAATGATGAGCTTACTCATCCTACAGTTCCTCCTCCAAACATATTGCTTTTAGGAATCTTAGCATTTGGGGCACTTTCAGAGAGGGTAGGTTGCTCTTATCTATCTGGTATTGTCTCAGATGGTTTTTCCTTTGGTGCACGAGTGGACTGCATTTTGCCAGTATATGGTCCGGTGTTTTCTCATGCATGTTGCAGAATCTACATGTGGCACTGCTTACCACACCAAGTAAACTTAGGTGTCTTCTAAGTTTGCAGTGTCCCGTTAGAATACCCTTTATTATTCTTAGATTATTCCTACTTAAGTTAAGGCAGTTTTCGAAACGTTGTTGGTTGTAATTGCCCAAAAGTAGTTTTGCCTGCCTCAGTTTTGGGAGTTCTTGCCATTTCTTGGATCTGTTTGCCTCCTCTTCTTGTTTAATTTTGGCTTTGATGACATTTTCTCCTATGCCACAATAGGGCTCAGGTCCTGATAGAGGGGTCGATGCGCCTATTTTTGCTAGGGAATCTGCCCTTTCGTTTCCAATAACACCCACGTGACCAGGTACCCAGTAAAGTGTGACCCTGTTCTGCTTGACAAGTTCATTTAGCCTGCTTATGCACTCCCACACAAATTAAGAGGTTATAGTGTATGTGCTTAGTGCCTTGAGTGCTGCTTGACTGTCTAACATGATCATGATGCTTGGAAGATGTTGATGCACTGCCCCATCGGTGTCGAAAGTTTGGTTCTTGGCCCAAAGATTCGTGCACCAGTCCCTTCGCTTGTTCTCGATCCATGAGTGTACCATTTGATGGTATTTGTTTCGAGGGTGTAGTTCATTTCCTACCCAGTCTTTCTTGTTGCTTAACTGTGTAAGAAAAATTTTCCCGAAATTATGTTTTTTGACCATTCCATCTCTTGAGATGTCAATAAGGTTTGTTATTGTGGACCTGTCAATTAATCCCATTCTCTGGGACCAATAATTTTGCCTGTCCCAGTTCCTTCCTTTGAGAACCTCATGATACTTCCCACGCCAGCACTTCTAACGACCTCGTGTAGAGGGGATAGATGGAGGACAACCTCCATAGCTGCGGTAGAGCAGGTTCTTATTGTTCCCGTAATACAGATACATGCGGGCCTTTGGACTTTTTCTAGGGTTTTCCTAGTTGTTGTTAATTTGGTTTTCTTGTGCCATGCAACCGCACCATAGGTAATGATGGGTCTTACCATCATAGTGTCATTCCATCTGAGGATGTTCGGTTTGCGTCCCTATGACTTCCCTACAAGTCTTGCAAATCATTAAGGCTTTTGTGGCTTTCCCGACTATAGCATTTAAGTGTTTGTTCTAGAGGAGTTTACTATCTAGTATAATTAATAGATATTTTACCTCCCTCTGCTTTTCAATTACTTAACCAGGCAAATGGATAAGTTTCGTCTCTCATAGAAAAAAGTGTTTCGAAGACAAATGGAACAGAAAATATCTCGCTGTTCAGCTGATGTATTAAAATGCTGTTTTCTTTTAACGGGTACTTTTTTCATTGTTCATTCTTTTTGTACGAATTGACCATTTAATATTATAATATATGAAACACGTTGTTGCAACTCATGAACTTTTATACTTTTATACATACATGTAATTGAGAAAATAATTGGATTTGGCTAATTTTTAAACTATTCGGATATCCGGATACATATAAATGCACAAATTTAGATCTGAACTATCCGGATAGTGTCGGTCTTTGGTTTGGTCTTGAGTTCAATTATTATCAGCCGCTGCTAAAAACTTTTTTCAGGGTGTACTGTCCCTTACAAGGAATTGAAAAACTGTCTTATAGTAGTAGTATCTCTTGTAATGAAAAGTGTTGCTCATTAGCCGTCCGGAATAGGAAGAAAATTGTAGGCCTCTCCATTCCTGGTGACGCACACAGGAATGGTTGAGAGTTGTAAGTCACTAGGTTTAGGCTCTCTACGAGTCCTAATGACCTGCTATTTATTTCTTTTTTAAATGAGACAGTTAAGATCTAACTAACCGGAAGATGTCGCATACCCGGATCCAGATTCAGACCCGTATCCAATTTCAAGAATTATTTGTGCAGTAAATTTTAAACACAAATACGCGATATTAATAAAAAAGATCTTAATAAAACTTAGCAATCGCATAAAATATCTAACATTTTATTTTGGCACAGCACAATAAACTTTTAATAGAATCCTATTAACGGTGAAGCTAGCATATACTAATATAAATTAAATTTGGTGATGTTATAATTCACAGAGGATCAGAGCCTATTGACATTATGTACATCTGAGCAATTTCTGTATGTGTGGCAGGAATGGACCTTTTCATGACAAAAGATACTTTTAGAATTCATCGCAAAAGTTGGTACCGATTGGCAATCGATTTTCAAATCTTCGGAGTTATAATCCAATGCGCCTTCTTCTGTCATAGAATGGTTTTTCTATTTTCTACTTTCCTATACATCAATTTTTAGAAAGAATTTTGTTTTAGATTTTTTTTAAATTTTTAACAAATTTTATTTAAAGAAAACAAGTTTTACTTAATTAATATAGTGTTCTTTTTTTAAAGGTCAAAACAATTTAATGAGTTCTGGTAACAATTTCAAGAACGAATGTTATGATTTTTTACAGCTGTGTCCAAAAAAATAGGAGCGACTGTAGGCGATACAAAAAATGTTCATTTAATTGATGCATGTAGTCAGAGTTTGGTGGATGTCTCACATATTTTCTCGATCCTGTTTAATTAAATAGAACGATCTTACTCTCGTCAGTTCATAATATGTTTCGCGCTATTTTTCTGCAGACCAGTTGACATGAGATCAGCATGTAGGCGCGCCGCTAGATGCTTATTTTCACATTGGTACTCTTACCGGACTTCTAGCATTTATTTTATTCTTCAATAAGAGCCTAGCAATTGTACAGATAAGCCAATGTCTTATTGAATCTTGATAGAGGGGGCAAAAGGATCTCTTCTAGTGCAGTGCGAACTATGCGACGATCATCATTTTCAGTTTTCTTGCGTTTTTGGACATGGTTTTCTGGTGTTTCTTTATATTTTAGGGCTTTAGCAATCATCTTATCCGAGCATCCCACCAGCAAATTTTATTTACGCTTTTCTTCGATACAATGAAATCCTCGGCCTACAAAATGTATTTTAATTGGAAAAATATGCTTGATTGTATTTTGAAACTAACTTTTTAATTTATTTGAGACTTCTAAATATTGTTATTCATTCGCACTCCTATTTTTATGAACAGCTTTTTTTGGAGTAAAAGCACTAAGTGAATACATAACACTTGTGCAATTTGAGTTTTAATTCTAGCACCCCATTATACCTTCCATTAGACAACAAGTTGTTCCTGAGTGGCCACATCTTCCAGAAAATAAACTCAGACAATTTGTGTAACAACAATCCTCTTAATTTAAACAACTGTACATTTATGTCTCTTTATAAAAATTCATATAAGAAATCTTTAAAATTCTAACCCTACCTTAACTAAAAGAGCAAGGTTCCCTTGACCTAGTCGTGAATTTATGTTTTCTTAAACAATCGTATGTTTTAGTCGAAATAAATATATAAACAAAGAAAGGTGTACATAAAAATAGCACAGATTTATACTCATCTTAATCTTTTATTAAAGTAAAAAATAAAAAAACAATTTAGGTTTTAGTACTTTAATAATGTTAATATCGTTTTTAGAAAATTAAAATATTTTGTAATTGATTTTTTTTTTATTTCAGTCATTTCTTTAAGCAAATAAAAGTAAATAAAAAATATAAAAAAAAAACAGTTAATATATTTTATTATGGGCATAAGATTACCACAAAACCTACTAAAACCAATTAGAAAGAAAACCAATTAGAAATCACCATCAATTTCCTTCAGCGTATTATTGTGGTTGCATGTTGACAGGACTTTTGATATTTTCCTATAATTCATATAAGATTTTGGGTTGTTTACCTTCAGTGTTCAGTGTCGTTGTACAAGTTATTAATCGGGTTGAGTTTGGAAAACTGAGTCAGCTAGCTCTAAACATTCAAAAATAGCCCGGTCAAATTAGCTTCAAAAATAGGGGTAAGGTTACATTAATTCGCACAAAGCTGAAAATTGGCATGAATGTTGGGAACACTATTACAAACAATTTGTCGAAAGTCCCCATCGATCCGACGTCTGCAAAAAAAATTAATCAAGGTCAAATGTTGCAAAAATCGGTTATTTGCATTTTTCAGCTAAACGGCAAGTTTTATCATAAAATAGGTGAGACAAAAATTATTCATCATGCAATTATCTATAGAAATTGTCTTAACACTTTTTCTTCTAAGAATCACCATTTTGGAGATACAGCGATGCAAAAAGTTGAAAAAGTTGTATTCTTCATAATATGCACATGGTTCCGCGCCACCCGTGAGGTAGTGCACGTGGCGCGTGTTTTTTTAAGGTGGCCTCCCCGTTAGGCCTATTCAACGATCTATTGTGGTCTTGTTGAGTTGAAAATTTTGTATCTAATTGAAAAATACTACTGTTGGAAATGACGAAAGCGATTATGAGTATTTTTTACAAAAGATAAGTAGGTACCGAAACTTATCTAAGCACGTAATTACATTACAAATTTGACGCCGATATTGCAGTGCTTTTTTCATTTCAATCGCTTCATTCAATTCATTGCCACAGAATAAACAGCACTCTTTTAAACAAAAAACAATTCCGACATTCACTGTCTCAAATGCTTGATTGTTAGTTCAAAATAGTTTGACGAGTAAGGGTGGTTTTTGAAATCCTGTGGTATCACAACGGACCAAATATTGGTCTAAGTGTGTTGGCTTTTCCGGTCAGCAGCCACCTTAACCTTACGTAACCTAAACAAAAAACTGATTCATTTATTTTTGATGTACCAGCTTGTACTTGTTCGTGACGTCTTTGAACTGCGGTAATGGTACTCTTCCGAGTGTACTTTTTCCGACACTGCACATGAATTGTTACAGAAGTCTGGTCTTTTAAGTATTCCGGCAATTCATCACCTCTTTCAACACTTGCATCAATTAACGTTTTTAGACCACGCTCAACAGTAACAATTTTACTTTCGGCCAAATGTTTACTACAAATAAAGCAAAATTGAGACATTTCTTTTACAAACAAGAAACTGCACAAATTCTGTTTGCAATAACTACTTGTTCTTCCTTCGAAGGAACGCTTGGCCCTTAGAAACGGAGCAGGTATACGAGTGTCGTCACACGGACAATTGAATAGCAGACAGATGCTGATCAAGGCCGTACGGTCACATAAAATGAGGGACTGGGTTTTCTTTCGAGTTTATATTCTTAAGCCAAATATACTTACTTACTTTACTTACTTAGGTCATCAGACCTTTTATGTCCGTGGGGGACCCCTAGTGGGACATAGGGCGTCAACAACGCCAGCTCGCCATCGTGTTCGGTTCCTGGATATGAGTCGCAGCTCCCTCCAACTCTTGCCTAGTTGGGCTGACTCCTCCTCGACTGTAATTCTCCATGAGCTTCTCGGTCGTCCAGCTCTTCTTCCTTCTTGAGTAAGCGGATGCCACTGCATTGCATGCGCCGCAATACAGTTGTCGCCTTTTCGAAGCGTGTGTCCGATCCACTGCCACTTTCGACGTCGTATAATAGAGTCAATAGGTTCCTGACCCGTTTTCCTAAGGAGTTCTTCGTTTGATATACGATTGGGGCAGAAAATCCTAAGGATGTTTCGTAGACATCTATTAATGAACGTTTGCAGCTTCTTAGTGACACCTACTGTTACTTTCCAAGTGCTGCAACCGTAAAGTAACACGGATTCGACGTTGGATCGAAACAGCCGTAGCTTGGTTCTTAAGCTAAGAGAGTTATTCCTCCAAAAATTGTGATTTTACGAATTTCCTTGAGATTTTTTCAATTTTAGTTTCTTTTATTTTGTCTGTCCATTTCATGTTGTACTGTGTTCTCATCTCTTCAACGTACTGTACGTAAATGAACCAATAAATGCATGATCAATCATCAATCTTGCATATACACTACTTCAATGCAGGACGCTAGATTGAATGAAAATCAAAAGATTTTCATTTTGCTTCAATCCTACATCCAATCTATACGTGTGATTTTTTCACCAATACACTTGCCCGTGCTTGTCATGCATTTGAACAGTGTATATATGGCTTCATAATTGTATAATATGTATGTATACGCCACGAAAACTAATAATTTTACTTGTATTACCATTCTGTAATGTATATAACGGTAATTGACATACATATTATGAAGAACACAACTTTTTCAACTTTTTTATCGCTGTATCTCCAAAATGGTGATTCTTAGGAGAAAAGTGTTAAGACAATTTCTATAGATAATTACATGATGAATAATTTTTGTCTCACATATTTTATGATAAAACCTGCCGTTTAGCTGAAAAATGCAAAAAACCAATTTTTGCAACATTTGACCTTGAATAATTTTTTTTGCACACGTCGGATCGATGGGGACTTTCGACAAATTGTTTGTAATTGTGTTCCAAACATTCATGCCAATTTTCAGCTTTGTGCGAATTAATGTAACCTTGAATGTCTATTTTGACCGGGCTAAAAACAACATTCCAAACAAAATTAAGTAAAAAGTATGCTTTGGAGCTTTGTCATGAACAAAACTCCATGTTAAAGTCAAATTGTCACCAGTGTAGAAAATCACGTGTTGTTCCAATTTGTTCATCCATTTCTTTGTTAATTTTTACAATTAGACCACATCGTGTCGAGAAAATACTTCCCATAACATGAAATCGCCTTGTCTGTGCCATATTGTTTCAGGGTCTATTTTGGGTTGCATTGCTAGTTAGGTTCACGCCAAATATATTCTTCCAGATCATCATTCAAGAACTGCTCCCGATGATTAAGAAAAGAGGATCGAGTTTTTTAACTGGTTGGTGATTCACACATTTTTACAATCTTCATACATGGGTTGCGGAGAATACACACAAAAGAAGGCAGCTAGCATTTCCATTCAAATTAAGTGTCAATATGTGGGTACTCGTATGTGAAATTGGAAACAATTTAATCGGCCCCTTCAAACTACCACCCTGGCTGAATTCTACAAACTATCCGAAGTTCTTCCGAAACGATTAACCAGAACTATTGGAAGAGATTCCACTAATTCAACTATGTACTTCTTCATATTTCCAAAAAGGTGGTGCTCCAGCCTACTATGGTCGTGAGGTTAAGAATTGGCTAGATGAAGGATATTGTAATCTTTGGTTACTAAGAAACAGACCAGTTCACTGGCCTGCAAGATCTCCTAAATTTTCAATATTGGTTTTTTTTTGTATGGGGAAGAATGAAAAAATGTGTTTATAATATGTATGTAAATAAGAAGAGCGTATTCTCGAAGCGTCATCGAATGTGAGGAAGCTCTAGCATGTAAACAAAACCATGACACTTTGAGCACCTGTTATAAATAATTTTGTTTTCATAGTTTTTAGAGATTAAAGCAAAATCAAAAGTTGTGGGTTTTTCCAAGTATCATAAAATCAATTCATTTTTCCGCATACTTGTTCTTAATTTTTATTTTTATTTCTAAAAAAAATTGTAAAAATTCAAGTTTTTTACACATTTTGTGGAGAAAATTGATTAGTGTGGGTAAGGAAAAATGAACAGGCTTAGAAATTATATATCTAAAGAACCCAACACGATATTAACTTTATTTAAACGCAATTATAAAAGCTTGTACATATCTTCTAAAAATAAAATCTTAAATAAAGATTCTACCATTCCTATTAACAGAGCAATTTTCGTAAACATATGTAATGTATGCCATCGTAGAATCCCCGAAAAATTAAGTGAGCATTGGAGATAGACCCATACTGTACAATACTTTTGTTCTTTAAATATACCCAATAATCTTATCCTAAAATATCCTTGGCGATTTAAGGCATACCCTGCATATTTTATTTTCTTGGGTTTAAATTCTTAAATAAAAACGGATTTGTTTGCTAAGCAGCCCCTTAATTGGTTTTCATTCAACTCTGTTGTTTTATTGCTCTAAAGATAGAGAAATACCATATTGTACTTCAACATCATTTTTTTTCCATCGATGTTTTGAATGGGTCTACCATTTCAGCTGTATTTATTTAATGATCTTGTAACATTTTTGTAGTTCGTAATATCTGGGGATGATAAACATAATATACAAGCTTCCTTGAACAGCTTAAAAACTGTGATATTTTTGTAACAGTTCCTCTCTAAGCTTTCATCTCGTTTATCAAAACCTCTTTAATCGGTTTAATAATGTAGTTCTTTGCTATGGTTATAGTATTAGGTCTTTGGACTGTAACCACTGATAAACATTTTTTGATTAAATACGTTGTTTAAAATTACTTCAAGATATATCACCATTTTTTGTATCCGGTGGCAAAGTCAAAAACCTTAATTTTCTATATACATATGTATATATATGCTATCCCATAGTCACCGCTGATGACAAAAACAGAGATTTCTGAGATAATTTTAACCCCCGAAAAACTTTAGAGGTCAATGTCTCGATTTCACCATAATAAACATGCCAAACAACAAAGTATAGTTAATTTGTTTTTATATTGCAACAAAAATTCTTCACTTTTTAAACATGATTTAAAGTTTCTCCAGTGTCAAAAACAATATTTTATAAAAACCAAGTCTCCTTAAAATTAGCTCAGAGCCCATGGATTTTGTGTGTAAAGGTGACTGTAGAATATTGAGTTGACCAATATTTATGTAATGGACGCGACTCTGGCCCTTCTGTAAAAGATATTTATTGTCGAATACGATTTAAGAAAGAAGCTAATAAATAAGTTGACTGACAAGGTCGCTGGCCGGTGTATGACAAACAATTTAAGTACAGAATAAGAAGTTTTGAATTTATTGAGTTTCATAAATAAAATTATTCACATCCTATCAATTAATTTTCAGATATATAATTATCATTTACATCTTCTTTTTCGTGGAAAATGATTTGAAAATGGCTTCTGGAGATCTTTCTTTAACCAGCAATAGTAGTCAAGAAGGTAAATTACATTTCTAATACAAATAAAAAAATAAACAATCTTATCAATGGTTTTTGTTATATTATAGAGAGCGCCGAATATGTCGTCGGCTATGATCGCACACTTCGACCCTCTTCTAATAGCAGTGGCAGCACAACGGCTGCCAATCTTGCCAACAACAATCCAAATGCTAAAAAGTCCTTCGATCTAATGAAGCAGCAATATGACATGGAACTTAATAATCTTCGACATCAGCATAAGGATACGGTGCGTCGTTGTGAAGAAATGGGTTCTCAATTGGCCTTCTATCAAGAACAGTACATGGCAGCAATGAAACAATTGGAGTCTTCGTCGAAGGATCGAAATAAATTCACTGACATAGCTGCGGAAAATGCCCGACTGACGCAACAAAATATGATGTTGGAACGTAAATTGCTGCAGTTTATCGAATCAGTTAAACAAAAAGAGAGCGAAAATGGAAATACACAATCGGGCTCGTTCTATTGTGAGCATTACAGCGAAATGGGTGGAAAAAAATGTGAGGGCGGATGTGTAGAGACAGAGAAACTTCTCGAAGAGTTACAGCTCTGCAAAGAGAGATATGCAGACCTGTCCAAGGATCGCAACATAATTTCAGCTGAGAGAGAAAAATTCAAAAAGCATCTTTCATCGGTCATAAATGAGTTGGACAATGTCAAGAAGGAGCGTAATTACTATCGAGAAGCACGTGAAACGTTCAGTATTCAAAGAGATCAACTTGAGAAAGAAGTGGAAAAGCTTAAAGCCTTGCTAGCTTCCAAGGCTAATGAATTGCTTATGGCAACAATGCACAGAAATCGTGTTGAGGATGAATTGAATCAAATTCTATCGGAAAAAGATAATGTTCTTCAAGAAACACAGAAAATGAGCGATGATCTTGCAGCAGTTAAAAAAGAATTGGATCAAGTTGAAATCCAAAGAAAGAAGGATAAAAGTGACATAAAATCTCTTCAGCAAGCAAACTCTGAGCTTATGCACAACATAGAAGATCTCAATATGAAGTTGAAAAAACGCGAGCTCCTGAAATCGAGGGAGTCTTCGTGGAGCAAAGAGTTCTCTGATAGCAAAGACGACTTCAAGGAAATTGAAAAGTTACGAAAATGCCTCGAGAAGGCTCACTCCGAAGTGGAAAAGTCCATTCAAGAAACTGATATAGCCAAAAGACACCGTGACTGGGCTATATCGGAACGAGAAAAGATCGTTCAAGAGCGTGATTCGGTCAAAACTCTCTGTGATAACTTAAGAAAGGAGCGCGACAAAGCAATTAGCGATTTGCTATCTGCGATACGGGATAGCGAAAAGATCAAAAAGCAAAAAGACGAAGCACAAAGGGAAATCGAAGGCCTTAAAGAGCAAATTGAAAATTCGCATTCGCATGATTTGCGTCGCAGCTTTCGACTGAGCACATACGATGCTGATGATTTGATTGAAATAGAGCTGTGTAATTACCATCAGGATGGGGATGTTGGAATTATATTAGACGACACTAACAACAGGCAACTGGTCTGTGGGGTAACAAATACTTCTCCGGCATTTGGGCATCTCAAGATCAATGATGTAATTGTAAAAGTAAACAACTTGGATTGCCAATCGATGACGAAGCGGATGGTTTTAGACGAGGTTCGTTCCAGTGCACCTAGATGCAGTCTTTTGGTGTCACGAACTCGTCAGAGTAAGCGTCACTTCTACACAGTTCATCTGAATCTTCAGGAGAATCATAACCACGGTTTGAACCTTGACACCGGGGTTTTCATATCTAAAATCGAACAGAATTCATTGGCTGCATTTGAACCCGAGTTGGATGTGGGAGATCGTGTGCTTAGCATAAATAACAAATCTATGGAGGGAGTTCAAAATGTCAAGGAAGTTATGAACATGTTAAATGATCTGCGAAACGATTCAATCACCATATTTGCTTTGAAAAACGTCCAAGATATCAGCTATCCCGAAGCACATCGCCGCATGACAACAACATCGGCTCAAACGGACTCTAATGATTCAATGCACAAAGTACCTAGCGCAAAGCACCCTTCGAAAATCGCTGAAATGCTAAGCAAGTTCCGCGAAAAGATACACATATCTAAACCAGGTGCTGATTTCAGTCAGGAGAATGACGCACTGGCTGCTTTGGACTCTGTTCTTAGTGAGAGTTCTGAAAAGAGCAAGGAGAATCTCTTTAAGCGAAGTAAACGTAGTAGTAAAAAAGATAAGGAAACCTCGAAAAGCATGGGTACATGGCCCCGTACGAATATTCTCAATACATCACAAGAGAACCCCACAGGAACCATTGTTCAGCACCGAAAGAAGGAACGTGCACCGCTATCGTTGTTTACAGCAGCCCCCATCAATGTGGATAAAGAAGAACCAGAAAAAATGGGTGGTGCTGGGAGTTCGAATACGTTGATTTCATCAAAAAACAATCCCAATCGTAATTCAAATCCCATACCTGCGTCGAGTCTTTTTCAGTCAACTGGGAATTCAACCACCAACGGTTATCCCTATCGTCATTCAGTTTACGGAACAGCTCTAGAATCAGAACCTATAATCCTAGAACAATCTAAGCCTGTCGGTATTCGGAGCCCACCGTTGGTAGCACCTAACATGAGAAATAAGACATCCGACTTGATGGGAAAGTATAGTACTCACACTAATCAAAGGCAGCATCACGCAAATCATTACCAGAATAGATATAGCTTGAATTTGACTCCCATGGAGAATAGCTTGTTGTACAAGACCACAGGTCAGACAGCACAGCAACAAGTGATTCCTGGGGTAATTACCGTTGGCACAAAGCAGCAGCAGCTCTTCGAAATGATCAAAAGCCCACCGCCACAGCCACCTTTATTCTGTCAGCCGCAGTCGAATAGTACAGCATTTGCCAGGAATAGCGCACAGCAAAATTCACTCGACATGATATCGCTCAAATCGCAGAACTCAATTGACTCGATTCTCTCGCAAAAGAGCCCTCCCATAAGCGAATACGCCAATTTCCCCAAGCGACCGGCAGCTCCTGCCATTGGAATGCAATCGAAAAATGTCTCCAAGTATCCCAGTGATAGTGAAAGCATAGCCTCTGGTGTAGCCAACCATCCTGGAATGCATGCGGGTGGGGCACTACTCTTTCACCGTGATCAAATGAATAATGTTAATGGAGGCAGTATTGCGCCGCAGCATCGACATACTCAGCTATTTCCAACGTTCACGTCAAACAGTTCTCAGATGCACCCCATTCACATACCCCATTCCCATCATCCACACAAGATCCGTCACTCTAGTCCCCTCACATTACCGCATTCTATTGACCCACAACATGCAGCTCACTCTTCTGCTGATAAGTTTGACATGGACTATGGCAGCCCACCGCCATTGCCACATCACGCCTACAACTCTTCCGTGGATTATCCCTACAATCGAGGTGGAAGAAGCATCCACCCAACGCGAGATCATGACGACATGCCTTCGGGGTATTCACAAGTGTACGAAGGTGGCACTTTCCCACGTAAAAAGGAACACCAGCGACTGCGGATACCCTCGAACCATAGCGTTGCAAGCAAAGGAAGCGGTGTCAAGAACAGCACAGGTTCTATTGATCATCACGGTGGTAGTGAACGGGGCTCGCCTATGCCTCAAGTACACGTCGAGGTTCTTAGCCACGGCGGTAGCAAAAGAAATTCCAACGTGCCGTCGGATTTTCTTTGCCCTGGAGATCTGAGAAGAGTCACGATTGAAAAGAGCGACAAATCCCTGGGAATCACCATTCAGTGTAACAACAATGGTGGTGGTATTTTCGTCTCGACAGTAGCCGAGAAGAGCATTGCTACTCGTGCCGGTCTTCAGGTGGGCGATCAACTCTTAGAAGTTTGCGGACTTAACATGCGCTCGGCCACGAATGACATTGCAGCGAATGTGTTGCGCCAGTGTGGCAACTCCATTACAATGCTGGTGCAGTACAATCCAGAGAGTAAGTACAATGAATGATTCATCTTGTCACCCAAAAATCCCCGACAGACCGATTTAGAGTAACTTTAATTTCTTTAGAATTTCTCTCTGCAGAATACGACGGCGGTAATAATCTCGAACCGGAAAGTGTGAATCACTCTGGATCACCAACGCCACGTAACTCTCCACGACCACCAGTTCGATCGTTGATAGCATCCTCACCGATAACGACATCGAATGCTTTGACTAACAGCAGCATTATACCTCCATCCAATACTCTGATCTCGACTCCTATTAAGGATCAAAGTTTTGCCGATAGCTTAGAGAATCAATCGGATGTGAGTAGTCAAGATATTCCGACTACCATTTATGAAGAAGAAGCCAGATACGTGACATTGCACATGGACAAGTCAAAAAACCTCGGAATTAAACTGTTCGGCGGCAATAAAGTTGGGATATTTGTCCATGATGTAACGGTAGGCTCACCTTCAGATCGAGCTGGCATCCGGAAGGGCGATCAGATTCTGGAATACAACGGAGTGGACTTGAGATGTGTGACTGCTGAGCAGGCCGCCAATGAAATATCAAAGCTGACTGAAACAGTGACAATGCTCGTTCAGAATAAGTTGCAAAGTAAGTTTTGAATTTTATCGGGCTCGTTGGGAACTCAGATTGATGAAAACTTCGTTTTTGTTTCAGTTTTAAAGCAAATTAAGGACAGATCTGGAGATTCTTTTTATATACGGGTGGGGTTTGACAGAACTGGAGATTTAAATGAAGGCGAGATAAAATTTGTGAAAGACGAAGTTCTCTATGTAGACAATACAGTATTCGGTGGCACATTTGGCCTATGGAGAGCATGGAAACTAGACGCAAAAGGGCATCGCAAAGAATGTGGAATTATTCCCAGTCAATCGAAGTAATTTAAGATTGAGAAATTAATTTGTTCTTAAGATATATCAATTGCTTTTTTCAGAGTTGAGGAAGAACTTCGTTCAGGAGAGACTGTAGATTGTGATGGTGGGACAGCACGACGTGGCAGCACATCAGCGCGTCGATCTTTCTTTCGTCGAAAAAAGCACCAACGTAGCTCGTCGAGAGATTCCACAGAAATTGCAAGTTTCAGCAATACTCAACTGAGTTTCTTTCCTGATTCTGGAATGTTAAATGACGATGGCGGAATTTTGAGCTATCAACGAGTTGAACGATTGGATTGTTAGTTGTATTTTTTTATTTTATGTTTGTTTAAATAAATATTACTATTTTTTTTTGTGACAGCTCCAATACGTCGTCCTGTATTAATAATTGGTCCACTATCTGAATGTGTTATGGATCGTTTGACAATCGATTTTGTTAATCTCTTTAAATCGTGTGAAGTTACAACAATGGATTGCTCACAAGAAGCCATGGAAGAAGGCTTACAGGAGAATATATTTGTGGATTATCGACGAAGAGGCAACAAATTTGAATGTACGACAGTGGAGTCAATCAATAATTCTTGCAAAAATGTGAGTAATCTTTCAATTAATAATTATATTGAATTGAATATTTTTTAAATATCAAATTGTTTGGAGAATTTGCAATCGAGGTACCCTTCCGATCGAATGTAACGCACATTATCATAGTTCGACAAAACGCGTTGACAGCATTCGTCAATGGATATAGGGAGTCCTCGCGCCAAGAAGTAATTGCGAAATTATTTCAAGAAAAATTAAAATTAAAAAAATGTCGGAGATGTATTCGCTGGTCCAGATATTTTTAATAAGTACTCGTACCATTACGAATGATACAAAAAAAAACGTATTGAAGAAATATACAGAGCAGCTTTAAAAAATTAGTGAATTACGGGGGCCTATGATTTACACTCCTTATCATTCCTGTATGTATTTTATTATATGGCAAGAATGGAGTATAACTACATAGAAAGAGGTAATTTGCCATTATACTTGCCACTTCTTCCCTGAAAAAATAAAACAATTATTGTCGAACCGATTGAATTAAACCGAGATCTCTGGCGTGATGGTCTAACGCACTTAACCATTACCTCAAGGGGAAGGGGTACTGAACGAGAAATATGTTATTTCAATTTGAAATAAAACGAGATTTTTTTCAATAACGCCTTAAATTTGTAAATCTCGTTAGCAGCTTTGTGTGTGGAAAAGCGACCTTTTCCACAGGTTTTCCCCTTATTGATATATGTAGATACTACCTGAAATGTATCATTTATAAGAGACAAATCGAGCAAGGACTCGAATGAGTGGATGGAATAAGATGTTTTAAATCATACGCTTTTGAATTGTGCCCCAGTATAGAGCTAAATGAGTTCGCTCATTTTACGGCTCCAGATTTGTTTCTTTGACAAACTTATGTACATGAAGTACTTTCATAGATTATAGTTTCCGGCTGGTACTGATGGGGGTATACCCCCTATTTTGCTGAAGAGGTATTCTTCCTCTCTAGAAAAACCGTTGCGTAAGCTTTTCAATCACTTCTACTGTTCTGGAATCTTCCCTAGAAGATCGTAAACAGCATTTGTCCAGCTCCTCCTAAAAAATTGCGACCCTTTCTCCTGCCGACCAATTAGCTCAAGAAATATCTCAAAGATCGAAAGCTTCTGAATGACCGAAAATACAGATTTGGCAGCAATCTTCCACTGGTGGTCTGATGAGAAGAGTGGAACATGTCTTTGCATCATTTTGAATAAAAAATAAGATTATTGCACTTGATATTTCTAAAGCATTAGATAGAGTTTAGCACTAGGCTCTCTTATCCTAAATGCGTGTGTTTGGTATCAATGAAGCCCCTATTCTTTGGATTTGGAATAACCTTCTGGATCGTTCAATACATGTTGGATTGGACGGTTTGAAGTCTGATCTCTGGCAAAATTGAACCGCTGAGAAGAAAAAGGAAAACATTCCACAAAAATGGGAAATTGAAGTAATGATGCAAAAGCGTAGCTATTTTTATAGCGCACATTATAAGACTAAAAACGAAAAAATTCTATGTAAACCTACTTTTTAAATGCGATTATAAAATATCATTGAGTAGAAAAAGGAAGAGATTCCAGGAATATTTTCCTTTCCTTTTGGGGTAAAATGTTATTAACGGTACCTGTCATAGAACCGTTTTTTTTAATTTTTTGCCTTTCTCATCAACGGCTTTAACGATTTTAACCAAAAATTTTCAGCAGGAGGCCCCTTAAGTTTAAAATAATATTGTACCTATATAAAAATATTCGAAAAAATTTGTTTTGGAATTAAAAAAAAAAAATTCCAAGTTTTTTTTCGAAAAACCAATATCTTTAAAACGTGTGAACGATTATTTTTTGAAACTATTTCTAAAATCTATACCACTAAATACTTAAAATTTTGCATCCCAAATTTTGTTCTCGAAAAATTTTAAGGAAATTTGTTATATAAAAAATTACTTTAATATTAAAAGGATTAATCAGACGGCAATTCCATACATTTGAACATTTTTATCTCATTAAATCCATGTTTTATATTTATAAAATGTATTTTAAATTCCAAAGTACTTTAACATAAAAGAAAGTTCGTGCGATCCAGTCGTGCATTTATTTTTATTCCCTTGAATTATTATTAAAATATTGTTTTAGTTTTCATTTTGCAGAATTATTTAATATTAAATAAATAAAATGTTTTGAACCCATTATTTATATTATTTGAATAAAAAAACTTAATTTAAAATAATTTATTTGATTTTTTTTTCAGTTAGTGGAAAAAGGAAAACATTCCACGAACTTTAACAGGAATTATTAAGCCAGAGCTTAAAGTTTTTAATTTCAATTGTTTGGTATGTTACTCTTCTTCACTAGCTTTACATTTGTTCTTCAGAATGTTTTGAAGAATAACTTTCAGTTTCAGAAATAAATAGTTTTCTTCGATTTCCCAAAAACTATGATTAGTGGAATGTTTTCCTTTTTCTTCTCAGCGGTTCAATTTGAAGTCTGATCTCTGGCAAAATATATATTGTGTTTCTATGGGCTCCGTTTTGTCTCCGACTCTCTTCCTTGAAACTTCTCTTGTTTGAAACTTCTAATTCATTCATTTTTTTACACTCTTCCCTCAGCTTTTTATACTCGTTCTCAAATTCACGTCCATCTCCTTTTGAAGTGGAATTGCAATGGTACCGTATGATAAGCTCATTAAATTCCGATCGTTACAGCATTTTAAATGAGGTAATCAAAATCGTGTGGAGTTTAATGCTTCGAAAACGCAATGCTGCGTTCCCCTTTGTCATTGTCCTAGCACTTTCTCAGCACTCGGTATGTGTTTCAACGATGATCTTTTTTGCAACAACCACATTCTTGAGATCGCCAAAATAGCTACTGAATGCTTGTATTTCGTTATCGGTGTAAGAAATTTTAATTACAATTTAAAAGGCGTATACGTCATAAACTCCCACTAATTTCCCCATCGATCGTGCTATGTTTATTGTCAACATTAAATAATAAATGTCTCAATAAACCCTTGAGGGCTTGTGAATTATGATAAAAAACAACACTGTTGACTTAGTGGGTTAAGAATAAAGTGGTTATTATATCATACTGAAGATTCACCTATATTATTTACTTACAGGATCGTCGTCATTGTATTTTGGACATATCGATTTCAGCGGTTGAGCGCTTACAGCGTTTACAAATCTATCCAATAGTGCTGCTATTACGATTCAAATCGGCAAAACAAATTCGGGAAATAAAAGATCCACGTTATGGTACCGATAAAATATCTGCTAAAGCTGCAAAAGAAATGTATGAAAGGGCTCTTAAGCTCGAATCTGATTACAAACAATATATTTCTGGTAAGCCTTTTTAAATGAAACAAAAAAAAATAAAAATGTTCATTGATTGCTTTTGTGTCATTATAGCTGTTATACCCGGAGTAAGCATTAAACACATGTGCACACAGATCAAAGACTCAGTTGACAAGGAACAAGATAAACTATTGTGGGTTCCCGTCTCCAATGCCTAGAGTTGCTGCTAGCTTTTAATTTTTGTTTCAGAGTGCATGCTATTTAATCATAAAACACACTCCCTGCCTTGCCTATTTTAATTTTTTAGATTTTGCACACACAATTTATTATAATGTATTTATATTAGGTACACTTTAGTACCTATACAATTAAGTATTTAAAAAAGTAACTAATGTATTTCTTTTTATATATTTTATGTTTTGTTTGTTTAATATATTTTTGTTCTCTATATTTTCTGCAATATATAATGTGCCTTTAACTAATACAAAAATTGACTGGTATAAAATACAATCAAATATTTTTCTTATGCTAAAAGCATTTCGACAAAGCAACAAAAATCTTCCAGTTTTTTTTTTTTTGATGAAAGAAAACATCAATTTTTAAAAAATAAATATTTATTGCCTTGAATTTTTTTTTATAAAGGTAAAGTTAAAAAAAAGGTTAACAACTTTTTGTTAGCATAAAACGAATATAATAATAATAAAAAATATAACGAAAAAAATATATATGCCTTAGAAACAATTTCAATTTTATACATTTTTATCTATCACTAGCCTTATATTAGATTTTTTTATTTTAGATATTATGTTTTTATAGAAATAAATGCATGTTTTATTTTTCATTAAATGTTCGCGCTCTGTTTGTCCTTTATTCGGTATTGCAATGTTTTCTTTTCTTTTATAAATATACAATTATATTATTAACTATATGCATAACGAGAATAAAATAAAAGAAAAACACAATAGATATTAATGCAATAAAAAATAAATATATAGGATATTATATTCACTTGTTAAATTAAATAAATTTATATCATTTTATAAAAACAAAAAAAAAAAAACAATAAATATTTTACTTATTTAAAAAGAAATATATGAATATGATTTTATGTTGTTGATTAAAACAAACATGCCAATCACTTTTTAGGTTGAGCAACTGAAGTAATTGTTTAAAAATGTTTAAACATGTTTGTTTAAAAATGTTTAAACATGTTTGTTTAAAAATGTTTAAACAACAAATAAGTCTTGCAATAAAGAATAAGACTATAAAATAAAATATAGATTTAATCTAAATGAAAGTAGAACTCAAATGATTGTTCTTAGCGCAACACTGGTTTTGGTAGTGTTCGACTTTGACCCCTTTCGCAAGCTCATAATTACAACGAAAAACTTGGAAAACATTTTTTTTTCAGAGCGCGTTCAAGCTTTGACGACCAAGTTCAATCGAAATTTTTGTGCCTATTAAATAGGCATTCGGTTCCTTAACTATCTGAATAATCGCTGGTTTTGATGCGTTTCAGTAATAAAAATAGAAAAATCACTCAACTTTTCGTAGTCGTGGAAATACTAATGCAAGAAGTTCCAAAATGTCTGCCAATATGACAAGCGATTTTCACTTCACGATTTCTTCTCACCTTCAATTTAAGCATTAGATATAATGTATATAGAAATTATGCAAATGTTTATGTTTTTTTCTTAAATACAAAAACTAAATAATTTAAATAGTACTGGTGCAAAATAAAATCGAGTAAAATAGGTATACATATATGGCCAGGTATAATCTATAATGTTTCTAAAAAATGTACAGAACGATAAAAAAGTGCTTCTTAATATTTATAAAACTATATTATTCCAACTAAATGCCTGGGTGTAATATTTCAGCCTGGTTCAATTTGGTTGGAAAATCAGTATTTTTTGTTCAAGGTACATTCGCTCATTTCAATTGATATATTATATATATTTACAAATACACACAATTTATGTTGTGTGTTCTCTCTTTCGACTAGGATACAAAACATAAAAGAATTAATAATTAAAATAAAAATTTAAACTCAATCACAAAATAAATAAATTGTCTAATCGTACAAATCAAGCTCATCTCTAGGTCTATACCAATCTTCGGAAGCATGTTCATATACTGCCTTTCGAACTTCAGCTTCGGCTATTTCAGCTGGATGTCGATAGTCTGCTTCAGATCGGGGACTTCTTGATGTAGCTCTAAATTCTGATGGAATATCATAACATTTGCAGATACAGCACGATGGAAATCGAAACCAATCGGAAAAGATTCCACGACATTCATTATGCGGATCATAGGCAAGAAGTCGATGTAGTCGGTATTGCTGCTCACAACGGCATCCGTCACGGCAGTACATTTGCTTCAGTTCGTGGGTGCATTTCTCCCAGTGAACATACTGTTCGAAAGGATATAGATTCAGCAAGGCCAAAACTTCACCTCGAGTGTTGTTTGCCCAAAATGGAGCAACTACTTCCTCCTTTACAGGACAAGCATTTCTGAAAATATAAAAAAATAAATTGTAAAGTAAGCGATGTCCTAGGATTCGAGCTTTTTGTATAATATACTCACATTCCTTTCAAATTACCAACTTGCAAAGTCTCCTTTTGAAATGTATCCTGGAAGAGCTGTCCATCCCGAACTACTGGTTTTGCGACAGGAACTATAACAGTTGGCTTCTTCGTTTCAGTTATTTTCACAGTTGTTGGCTCTGTCGGTGCATTGTTGTAGAGGTGATGAAGACTGTTTATGCTGCTATTTGTACTACTGCTCACAGCAGTGGCTTTAAGAGGTGTGGTAGCCGCAAATCCATTTACTCTTAATTTAGTCAAGTTTGCAATAAGATTTATCGTTTCAGACACTCGATCTGCTTGGGTGGAACGAAATATTGTTGTCGTTGGTGAGGTTGGTTCATTTTTAATAATTGTGGATGGAGCTACCTTGAGAGTAGTTGAAATTGTAGCAGTTACATTGCTCACGACCAGATTTGGGGAGTCAACAATTTTTATATTGTCACCTTTGATAGCTGAGCTTGGCGAAGTCGGCTCATACACGCTGTTTGATTCTAAACTTTCCTCATGACCGTCATCTTCATCACTTTCTTCTTCATCTGATTCATCGAATTCAACATCATCTAACTTAGATGTTGATCTCTTAGATCCTTCAGTTGTTGTGTTGAGTTTTTGAATTATTATTTTCTGCATCGTGGTAGGCGGATCAAGATCAATGATTGTAGTTCCTGGTTCTGTTGGTATTGTCGTTGCTTCGTCAGTCGTAATCGGGATTTGAGTGGTCGTTGTGGTGCTACTACTAGCACTACTTGTGTTGCTCGACTGTGTTGTAGACGATGATACTGGTCTAAAATGTGGCTCTTTCACAACGTCGTTATTTCGATTACTTTCAAATTGATTATGCTTAACTTTTGGTCTACGAAAACCATCTCTCGAATACCTCGCTGCTGCCTGCTCCAGATCTTCAACATCGATATCATTATTTTGAATTTCAGTTCTCAATATGGAGATATGTTTCACATCACCATACATTCTCTTCATAAGACCCTGATTCTCATGAACAAATCGCCTCACAGCATGCCATGGATATGCAGCTCCTGGCAAATGGCAATATGCTTGACGCGAAAGATCACATGGTATTGCAGCAACCATTTGAGCTCTCCCACGTCGTGACATTTTGTTCGGACTGCATGAGTTGGCTGAATCGAAACCGAACGCCACAGATCGATGGACTGTAATGGCGAAAAGTAAAAGGAACAGGAAATGCCCCTGCAAAAAAAGAAGAAGAAGAAAACAAGTTATGAATTAAAGATTCAATTACAAGAGAGCATCATCAGCGCCTACAACTACAACTTAAATGAAAACGATCGCACAAGTGAATGTAGGAGAAAGTTGTAACTGTTTTTAAATTCAATGCAAATAGCAATTTGACGAGGAAAACATTTTTAAATTTATTTAATGTATACATGCATTTGTACAGGTTTATATTAAAAAGGAAAACTTTTACATAATGTACTATTTCGTAAAATTGGTAATAAATAGAAGATTTGTATCAAACAAAGTGTATCTATTATTTTTTTTTTATAAAAGGCAGCAATGTTAAAAGTAATAACAAGAGGTGTTAAAATATTTCAGAATCATGCGAAAGAGTCACGTACTGCCCAAATAGCGAAACTCCTAAAAATAAGTTTTTATAAATTTGATTTAATCTGGAGGTTTTGATTTTGAGGTAAGGTGTTTGCCGGCTGGCTTAAAATAAGACCATGGACGTCGAATCCTGAGGTCATTATATGTTGAAAAACTTAAAAGGCTCGTTTTCAATTTTGAGTTTTTTATAATGGTTTATGGGTCTCGTTTCTTTAAACTGGCTCTATCTTAAGATTTTGATTTTATACAAAAAATCGGCCTCCAACTTTTTATATATTTTTGTATATTGGTGTAAGACGGCGGCGATGATGAGCAGCTTGGCCGAAATCCGTTCGGTATATTTTATTATTTTGACTTTTGTGAAAAGTTTATTTTTGGCTTTTTAATAATTAACAGGGTGCAGCAATACAATTTCCTTTTTTATATGGAAGGAAGTCATTGAGGCTGTGCCTGTGTATTGGGACAACTACCAGAACTACCTTGAAAAAGGGGTACGTTTTGAGAAGAGAAAATTATATTGTCGCAGCCTGTAAACAAAAATTGACGGCGAAAATGGAACATCTAGATACTAAAATCGAAAAGTTGTAGATCTGGATTGCAGCGAAAAGTAGCTTCGTAATTGAAGATATGTAAGGGCTGTTCAACGTGCACGCTAAAATCGAACTAAAGAAAGAACTAAGCACGAGGATATGGTAATAGTTGAATAATGAGGGGGGTTTTCACTGCGACCTAAAGATCTATTGTGCCCCTGGTAATAGACAGCGGCTTAGTCCATGCTGTATTTATTTTGGCACTCTTATTTCCGATATTGTTTTTCGTCTATTTCGTTTGCTGGTAATAGTTACACAAAGTAAGAGAAATAAGGGAAAAACAATACCGGAAACACGTGCCAAAATAAATACAACACGAACTAATCCGCTGTCCTTGACAACGGTCAAACGGGGGCTAAGAGATGCTGGACTATTTAGACAAGTTTAGACTGGACGGAATGAGATTTTAACAGAGATTTATGGAGTGATGAATCTAAATTCAAGGTATTTGGCACAAAACGGAGGATTTTCGTTCGACACAGCGCTGAAAAAAAGATGCTACCCGGCTGTAAGGTTCTTACCGTCAAGCATAGAGGTTTATGTGATACTTTGGGGATGTTTTTCTTCAAGTGTAGTCTGAGAGTTGACTTGAGTAACTAAAAAAAATTAAGAAAAAAGCGTATATAAGGATATTGGAAGAAAACTATTTGATCTCTGGATTACGATTGGATTCCATATTTCAACAACAACAACCTTAAACACACATCCAGACTTTGTCAGGATTATCTCAAACAGAAATCTTACAAGTCATGATATGACCGCCGTCGTAATCACCAGATATAAGCTCTATAGAGTTACTGTGGGACGAGCTGGATAGAAAGGTCCTGGATCAATGTCCTTCATTCGAATCTGCTTTGTGGGATACATTAAAGGGTTGCTGTGACATTATACCAAAAAACAATTCAAAAAATTATAGTTAGAATGCCAAGAAATCTAAATAAAATGCACGACTGAATCGCACGTACCTACTTGCATGTAAGAGTACTTTGGAAAAATGTTCAAATTCATAAAATTGCCGCCTGATTTCTAGAAAGTTATGAATTTTGGCAGACAAAGTTTAAAATTCGTTTTATTATTAAATTAATTTTTTATATAACAATTTCCTTGGAATTTTTCAAGAAAAAAATTTGGGATGCAAATTTTAAGTATTTAGTAACATAGGTTTTAGGCAATAATTTCAAAAAATAACCTTTCATACGTTTTCAAGATATTGATTTTTTAAAAATAAAAATTGGAATTTTTTTTTCAAAGTCCCCAAAAAACATTTTTTCTAATATTTTCATACACAAGATTATTTTAAATTCAGAGGAGCTCCTGTACAAAAATGTTGGTCAAAATCGTTAAAGCACTCAATGAGAAAGTCGAAAATAAAAAAAAAAACTTTTCTATGACAGGTACCGTTAGTAAAAATGTTTCCTAAAACTTTTATTGACCAAAATGTAGTCCATGTCCACATCACACTTAATTTTTTTTAATTAAAATCGTTAAAGCCATTTTTGAGATTAATAAGATCTTGCATAACGGCTGCATTACAGCTTACAGGTACCGTTAGTTTTGAAGCTAAATAAAAATTTCAATTTCTCTAGGGAATCACCAAAGACCCTTAGGTACCGAGTTTGAAGAAAATACCTCCAGTAGTTTAGGCTGTAGGTCGAAGTACAGACGTACAAATGGAATTGCCGGACCCATTTTTTTTTCGTGTTCCCTATCATCGTAATGTTAACTTTGATCAAAATCTCGAGTTCGATTTTTTCCAAATGCCGAATTTGCCCTATAGTACCTATGTATATCTCAAGTAAAAATAAGCCCATATGCTAATACCACCAACGCCGCCACCACCGCACTGCAGCGCCACAGTTAAAAAAAAAATAGAAGAATTTTCCGATTTCCCACATTATTAAAATTCTCTACTGCACTTTGTTCAATTTTATCGCCATTAGTGATTTCCTGAGTATACGGAATGCCAAATAACATCCATCAATGTCAGTTGGTCACTATTATTTCAGTGCGCTAAATGATCATTCTCCATTGAAATAAATCTGCTATTAGTCTCAAGTCTCACAAGTTTATAAGAATTATAAAACAACGAATTGCTTTCCGGCTTTCACTCAAACTCAAGACGTCCAGACCGAGACATTATAATGGTGCGCATGTGTGCGACCGGCATAACGGTCCGGTTATAGTGGTCAATAAAATCGACAAAATTTACAAAAAGATTCGGGAAACTTTCCATTTCAAGTGATTTTTTTCTCTCATGATGGAATAAACCAGTTAAGAGGGCACCATCAAGCGGGGACTATAAGATAGAACGGGCGTCTATTTGCCGGTAACAGTTATACCAACAAACGTCTATTGCATGGTTTTTGATGCTGTTCGGGCATTCATTCCTTCGTGGCTAAGATGCACAAGCTACTTATATATGTAGTATGTCTCTGAAATATTTATTATATTTATATACATATATATATATATATAGTTATGCTTATAATAAACAAGAATTAGATAACAATTCGGGGAAAGACTGAGAAAAACAAAAATAAATGTAAAATTTGTGTTAATCAATGTTATGTAAGCAGACGTCGAGATACAAAAATTAATTTTATGGCTTTATTCATAAGTAGGTATGGATACTTTCAATTAAAAAAAAAAACACAAATCAAGGGAGATATTGTAACAGTGAAGGTAAATGCAGGTGATGAGTTCTTTCGATGTGATATTGATTAAAAGAGAAATTATATCGGTTAAAAAGAAAATTAAAAACATGTTTACGGTTTTTTTACTTTTATTCCCCATCGGATTCAGAAGTAAAGTTGATAAAAAATGAAAGTCATTAAAAGTAACAGTAAATTGAGTTGTTTTGGGAAATTATTTAAAATTATTGTGTGTCAATATTTGGGTATATGGATCTTTGCATACTTTCAGTTTTTTTTTTGTGTTGATATTGATAATATTTGGTAAGCAAATTTGTAAATAACTTTTTATGTAAATATGTACTATGATAATTGAAAGGTTTTTTGTGAAATTTGTATTTAATTTATATTAACTCTTAAGTTCCATTATAGTGTTTCATATCGATGGATCATTATTATTGTGAATTTAAGATAAATACAAAAATAAAATTTTCCCTTAGATTTATTTCATAGCATTTACTTATTTATATCTTCGGATTAAAAAGTCGTATATGACCGATTCGATCAACTACACTTCTTCCTTCATAATGTCTTTACGGAGTTCGTTCCATCAAACGAACCGTAACACACTTGTTATTACTCGTACCTTTCAAGAAGTCTATTACTAATCTATCGATACCTTAGGTTTTTTTTTAAATGTTTCTCATTATCGAAAATCATTCAACATGTTTCAAAGATAATCTTAATAGTGACAATGTATGATACTTTCTCAATTGAAATTTGAACTTGAACACAAATCTAAGAGCCAATTTCAAAACTATCGGATAAAGTCTCGTATAGCCTACGCAGAACTTATCTGCAAGATTAACTTCAACTTTTGGTTTCAAAGGTTTTGAATAGTGATATCTAAGAGATAAAGTCTCGGAAAGCCTATCCGACGGTTCAAGTGGTTGTTAAAGACTTTATCCTGAAGATAAAGTCATAGGTGTTTTGTTTTAATTTTTATAAGATCAATTTGATGAATACTACGAGCATATTACATGGCTGAGTAGGTTTCGAGTATTTCGCTTAAGACCAAATTATTTTAAATACTCGACGAAAAAAGATTTTAGAATTTCGATTCCGGCTTACCAAAATGGCTTTAATAAACATGTTTACATTAATTAAAAATGATATAAAAACTTAAATTGACCATTAAGTAGAATATCAAATACGATATATGAAGTATTTCATTATTTTTAAATAAATGTCTAGATATATTATTATAGGCGTGTTTTATTGGTAATCTATATCTAACGCAGCAATACAAGCACAAAAAAAAACGCTTTATTCACTCTTTAACTCACTCTTAATAATCTCCCAAAGTTCCCAAAGTGTGTTCGAAAGATTTGTATCTCGTTTTTAAGCTGGAGTTAAAATATTCATGAAAATGCAGATCGAGTTGATTTAGAGTTTTTCTCACTATTAAATTTTGTATTAACATTTACAAAAGTGCAAAAATATATCTTTTTTCTACAATCTACACAAATTGTTCTCGTAATTGTTACTATTGCATTTCTTAATTTTTACATTTGTAAAAAAAAAAACTATTTTATTTGCTTTATACTGAATTCTTTTTATTGTTTTATTGTTTTATACAGCCCATTATTAAGGTAAGGTAGTACATATAATTCTTCTTATATATTTTCTAACTTTAAAGTAATTTTCTAACTTATTCTTAACTTTAAACATTCTCTAACTAATATCGTACTAAGACAATTTGTTTTAATAAATTTCTTCTGAGCACACATAAAACAATGACAGTTCGTGCTAAAAACTAATGTCGTTTTTATTTGGCAATCCGGAAGCCTTCTGGACTCTTCTGAAAGTGTTCACTTGGGAAAAAATGACAGTTTTGATTCTGAAAAGAAGAGAAATTTGCTTCTGGATTTGAAATCAGAATCAAAACCAGAAGCACTCACACATTCATATACTTAAACATCAATCTGAACAGCTGTGATATTTTGTATCCTAATTGTAGGAAGTTTATCTTTCATCAAACATTATTCTTGATTTTCATTACTGTCCACATTTGAGATTTGATGTTTCACATATACAATGACAAAAAAACTTCATAATCAAGAAAAAGTGTTCAGTTGGGATTCCGGATCGGAGGGAGATTCCAGATTGCTAAATAAAAACGACATTAACCTAGTTTTATACTAAAACAGCTTTAACATCGTATTAATTGAACTAAATGTTTTGTGTAAATTTTGTCAGTTGTCATATAAATTCAGCGTAAGGCTGAAGTTACACGACATTTCTGAACAAATGCCAGTGTACATACTAATCGAAACTATTCGTCTTTGTGTAAATCGATTCAATATTTTGTGACAAAATTAATAGCATAGCTACATAGATACATATAATCAGTTTTTCGAATTTTAAATTTGTCATTATCGGCATAACGGATTTGAATGAAATTATTTATAGAGAAGCTTCTAAAAAAGTTTAAAAAAAATATTGCATTTCTAAACTTAAAAGAATGTCTTGAATTTTTGAAAAAAAAAATCAAGTTTTTTTTTTGAAAATTCGACACCTCAAAAACGGGTCAGTATTTATAGTTTAAGTTTTATTCATACAACAATAAGAACTTAAAGTTTTTTTTTAAAAATGTTTTAAAAAGTTTGTATACAAAAACTTATTATTTAAAGAAACCGCTACAACGACCTATAATTTTTGTTCTTGCTCGAATTTTTCACCAGATATACAGTTCGTTTTATAGTGGCTAAATTGGAGTAAACACATTCACTATAGATGGTCCTGTCGCTGTGGGAGAACCCAAAGTTCAAAGTATTGATTATATCGCAATTGAATTCAAAATGAGCTAAATCAGTGGATCTCATGGTTTTCACAGTCCATATTTTTCGAATTTTACTTGATATAAAATTAACTCAAGAACTTAAGCTTCTTGATCATTTGAAGTGTCGACAATTTTCCGTTTGAGTTCTGCTTTACTGTATAAAAATGATGTCTGTCACTATTTGGGCTCAAGGTCAATTATTATAAATTTTTTTATTTTTTTAGTTGTGACGTATGTACATTGATTATCATCGATTTCTTTTTTTCGTTAAATTTTCGTGGGTTGCGGAAAAACAAACCTAACTAAAGGGTTTTTCAAATGGTGCAGGTAGATTTTGGCGTCTTGTGGAGGCCATGGTGATGCCAAATAATCATGGCAAGATACACGATTGAACAACAAGTCTAATTGAATGTTTGTTAGTGCAAATATTGCGCCTATTTTACGATAGTTGTGGCGGCCCTTCACAGTCGACTCTTTAACGATTGATGGCCAAATTTGAGACAGCCGGTTGTAACAATCACTCAGTCAACATTTGTAGGTCAATAATGAACGCAAAATCGGCCGAGAGCATCGCAACGGTACCTTTAAATGTACAGCAAACCCGAAGAAAAGGATTCCTCGCCATGCACCAAAAATGGATGAATGACCAGGCGACAATGCATCCTCAAAAAGTTACGTTTTGGTGTGCATTTAGATCTAGCGGTGTCCTTGGTTCGTAGTTTTTCGAAATCGACGTTTGACAGTCTGCATGAACTATTTGAGAGTAAGTTTATCTTTTGCAGAGGTGACGTGGCCACCAAGGTCATGCGTCGCTAGACTTTTTCTTAAGGGGTTTTTCCTGAAATCGCAGGTCTATGCGAAGAAAAACAATAGATAAATGCCATTTAGATGAACATAACACAGGTCGTCATCTCTTAAATTCAGCCAGATTGATGCCGAAGATTCAATGAAAATTGGACCACTCGGATTCACCGTAAGAAGCTGAGGCAGGTATTTAAATGATAAATGATTTTATACATAATGGCAGACATATGCATTTCAACATTTAACCACCCTTATTGAACAAATCTTTATTTACTCGTAAATGAATGTATGAAATTGAGATGTTGTCTTTTTTCATATACATTGCCCTAGTTAAAGACTAGTTTGACATTGGTATGGGTAATAGGACCCTTATAAACTTTGAGGATTTTAAATCCCCCAGCGATACGATGACCGTGCGGTCAATTACAAAGGGTTCGCGGGTTTTTTAATATTTAAAAAACTCCAAGAAAAATATATAGCCTTACAACCTTGTAGCTGAGATAATTTGTTGTAGAAAAACCGTTAAAAATTCAAGCAATTAAAAATACAATAAATACAATAATTAAAAAACAACAGCTTCCTGATATTGATTAATGTTTTCGACTACATAAGCACTGCACATACCCCTCGAACTCTAATGAGATTAAGAAGTTGCACAATTTATGAAGTCAATTTTGCTATGCTTGATACTTGCTAATTTTTAAATTAATGTTACATTTTGACGATAAATAGTACCATTGAAATTCTATGATCTATATCCGTCACAAAACGTTATATAACACAAAAAAATCACTTGAAAAATGTACCTGTATATATGTGTATCTATCAACAATAGGAACAAAAACTTTTTTCTATTTATTTTAATTCACTTATTTCATACTCTAAATGAAATCTTATTTTAAAAACCAACCTCAACCAAGTTAAAGAAAAGGAACATGTTTGTGTAATATCCAAGATTATTATGTCAGTTTAATTTAGTCAGCACTTCATCACACTTAAGACATAAGTAGACATCATAAAATCAAATCGTATCAACAGAGCGTATTTACTAACCTCATACACTGAATCCAAACCTGTATTTGTCTCTTTGAAAACATTTGTCATTTACAAGTGATGTTTACCTACTATTTTTTTGCTGTTACTTCAATCGTCATGCCATGATGATACCGTCTGTAAGTCACTTCTAAGTATACTTTTTTTTCCAAGCCAATTATAGCAACTTTCTTCCTTTACAATGTTTTTTGTACTTGTTGCTCCCAACTCTGTGACACACGATTAAACACGTTTTATTTATACTTAGACTTGATCTTAACCAATAGATTTGTACAATTCATTGTTTTGTCTGTTTTTTTTTTTTGTAATCTGTTTTCCACATTAATGCTTTAAATAGAAAAGATAAACATTGGTACTATGATTTGGTCTGTAAAAGACTTTTACCTTAATAGTTCTATTAGACATGATTTATGCTTCAGTCTACTTAAAAAATGGGTGTGGAAAAAAGGGTTTAATGGTTTTTTTTTGTTCTTTTGGGAGTGAAAAACTTAATGATATTTTTCATTTAATCTTAGTACTTTCTCTTTTATTCGAGATTAAACTCCCAAATTCACCAACAAAAGAAGTTTTCTGCTCAGCTCTTTTGTTTCAGAATCATAAACTGACAAATTGGTTAAAATGTACGCCTTCCCTTTATAATAAATATTTCTAATAATTATGTTCATTAGAGTAATCAACCAGCGAACACCAATGCATAAATTTGGCGACACAAATTTTAATAAAATTGGCATAATGTACTTTGTGAGTATGTGAGTTGTAAATATAATATGCTGTATCGCACCAAGGTGATATTTTTGTTTGTTTTTCTTGAGGTCTTTTGGATTCGTTGGTAATGGCTACAAAGAAAAAGTGAAATTTAAACTTTTCCTTGCACTAATTGTTGCCCAAATTGATAGACAGACCATATAATTTATTTTGTTTTTTATTTCTGGTATCTTAAACGATTTTTAAATTAAGGTCGGTAAAGTTAGAAAGTTTTCCTAATAAAATTGATTTGTTGAACTTAAATGTAAAAAGTGGTCGATCAATGAAACCGAAAATTAATTTGTTGAAATGACTGACTACCTCCTTAGGATTTAATGATACAATGCATTTGATGGTTAATGGAAAAGTTGCAGTAAAAGTAATAAAAGTAACCATAAATACTTGCAGATAGATAGAACACATCAATGCTCTAAGATGATAATAAATTGAACCAAAACATTGTGTAATACTATGTTCCTACCAAACCAAAATCTTAGATTTTAAATAAGTTTGGCAAGATTTGATTGAGATTTCGTCGAAATACAGAGTTTTCATTGAGATTTTATTAAAATCTGAAATATCACAAGTTTTCAATCGAAATCGCGTATTTCGTTTTGGTGGAGACCTAGTGTATAAGTGGGCTTGAATGTATTTGAATACAAATTTTAGTTCCCCAGATGAATTATCAAAAATTCAGGGTGAAAATTATTTCAGATAATACAAACTCGGCTCGGGCACCCAGTGAGGTACAAACGGCAGAGCCAACAAATTCTGAGAGTAAAAATAGAACTAAACATATGAGATTGTATGAATGCGGCCACGTAGTCATTAAGCGAGTTTTCTGAGCAATAGAGTGACGTGTTGCTGTGCTTAAAATTCAGCTTTATTTTTTCCAATGTATAGAATCATGAAGGACAAAAGTTATATGAACGAATATGATGAGACCTTTTGTATGAATATGTATGTATATCAAGAACTCGCCTTCGGGTTCGTAGGACTCCATAATCTGGTATTTAAGATTGTCAAGTAATAATCATCTGAAAGGTCAGTAAATCGTCATAAGAAGTCAATTAGATTTATTAATTTTGTTAAGATTAAAAAAAAAAAATTATGCCGAAAGTTACTTTTCAACGGCATTTTAGCAATTAGCCACTAATGAATTGTCGCTCAATAAATGGCTTGAATTTATCGTTTTGTCACTCACTTTTTGATCAAGACTTTAGACATGTTTTTGCTTAAAAATTCCACACGAAATAGAATTTAATTTTTCTCATATTCATAGAATTGAAAAAAAAAAGTCTCAAACATTGCATAATGCGTGTTTTTAAAATATTACGTAAAAAAGTTTATTCGTATGGCATGAGATAGAAAACAACTGCGTGAAGTGAACTTTGACCACAGGCAAGAAAGATTGAACAATGGAAAATGGAAGATTTTTTTTGATTTGAGTGTGGTGGGGTATTGCCTGGAAAATATTTAAGCCCCTTTTAGACGATCATTTCAGTTTCATTTGAGCTATCAGTTAAGCTTTTAGTTGAACTGATGTCTAAATGCAAAAACTGAAGCGTTTAACTGAGACTGAAACTGAAACTGAAATTGAAACTGATGAAATTCCCATAAGTTTTCAGTTCAGTTATCGGTTAAACTGATGTGTAAATACTATGCAGTTCAGTTGTCAGTTCACTCGTCATTTCAATTTTAGTTTGCGGCAGGGTTCGGACTTTACTTCGATCGAAGTAGATCTACTTCGATTTTGAGAAAAAAATTTAATCTACTTCCCTACTTCTCTTTTTTATGATCTACTTCTCTTTGAAATTCTAAGCCAACATACATATTTAAAGACAGCGCTGATCACTCTGTATTACATAAAAAAACAAGTTTAGCAATCATTTAAACGTAAGCACTGGAAAATTTAATGTTTTTGAGATCACTTACAGAAAAACGTAAAGATATTTATGAGCCACCTATTGAATTGATAAAATTCGTACAAGTTCATTGATGGAAAATTTACTTTAAAATAGTTACATTTAATTAAATTTTTTTTAAAAGTCTGAAATCAGAATTTACTTATATATGTTATGTTTATATAATTTAATTTCCTAAAACTACTTCGAAAATTTTAGATCTACTTCAGTTTTTTTCCGTATCTACTTCGAAAATTTAAAACCTAAGTCCGAACCCTGGTTTGCGGTGATTTATTAAGCGACAAAACTATAGCTATTGCAATAAGGCTTCATCGTCCATTGCGCAATGTATTTCCTCTGATTTTCGACTGCTCACAAGTAAAATGAAAGCTCAACTGAACACTAGACTGACGTCTAAATACACTGCCTTTTTTAACTGAACTGATAACTGAACTGATAACTCAAGGAACAACTGATCGTCTAAAAGGGGCTAAAGTTAGAAAACTGGTAGTTCACTACTATTGTGTCTTAAAAAATTTCGGGGATCGATTTTTACCATCGAGAGAAAGCGATTTGAAAAGTTTGATCACATGAACGAATTTGCATTAATGGGATGCACAGCTTCCGCTAGGTGAAGCGATCGAGGAACGTTTTAGTTGCTTATATGTATTTTGTTTTAGGTTAGATTAGATAAAAGTGACTATATACGGAGAACCGATACACTTAAACAAAATGTTAACTCGTTAAATTAGTTTGAGCTCGTTATGAAGCATGTAAGACTACTTATTTCAGTATTTATCAGATGACTCGGATCATGGTACCAAAAATCTCCCAATCTGAGTCTACGTCTTTGGACTAGAGCAGAGCATCAACATAGCAGAAACCGTTGGAGTAGTCGTCAAGTCATCTGGCATGTCTGCCTATTTAACAGCCAATGTACAACCTGCGTAAAGATGTCTAAGGCTTAGAGCGCTTCGGATCCAGCTTTGGCAAGAGCTCTTTTCTTGTCAGGTAATTGTTGGTTTTCTTCCATTTAGGGTTTGTTCTCTATATAGGATCTCGCTTTAGCCTAGCATCCTGCATAGGCTGGTCTATGAGAAAAATTTTAAGATTATTTTGAGCAGCTATTTAGAAGTACTAGGATTCTGTCCAGACTATCAGCTTGTAGCCCTCTTTTTCTAGTCACATTATTATTCGATTAACAACAAATTAAAAGGGTGGAGGGATAGAACCTTGGTCGCCATAGCGGTTTTTAAAGCGCCCTCCGAGAATACAAAAAGAAAAACGTCATTAATAAAGAACTGTTTTTAATGGAGTTTTTTTTAAACTAAATAATATGATACAAAAAGGAGCACACTCAGTACTACAAAAGTAAGACCCATTGTGTATACATTTTGTGACACGGTAAAACTTGTTTATCTTTAAATTTAACAATTTAATTTTTTCACAATAATTACAATGTGTCAGAAAAATGTATATGAACCATAAGCTGGTGTTCTTTTTACAAAGAAGCTTCACCTCAAAGATAGCTTTCATCGTTCAACTTGAAGACAACTCAAATTTTCAATCTTTTTATTCGCTAACTCGCTTTGTAAATGCATACAAAATTAAATAGGTATAACATTATAAATACAGATTCCGAGTGTGTGGTATTTTCGAAAAGATGTGTGTGCACTGCCATGAGCCAAATATGAACTAATTAAACGTTAAAAAAAAATAGTAGCGCATTCAAAATCCACCTTTAAATATTACAAAAGCGAAATTTAATAAAAAATTTCTATCATAAGTGATAGTCGACTGTTTGAACCTTTAATTAATATTTAGTTGCATGTGCCTTGTTAGAAATAACAGCAGCACACGACTGCTATAAAGCTTCCCAAAGGGCTGTGTTAGTAGTTGGGTTAAAACTAGCAACATACTGGGGACTGCGCAGGCCACTCCAAGACATTAACCCTCTTTTCTTGGAACCACTGCTTCGAAAGTTTATTTGTATGCTTTGGGTCGTTGTCTTGTTGAAAGACCCATTTCAGTGGCACTTCATCTTCAGCATATAGGAATATAACTTCCTCCATGATCTTTACATAAAGATGCTGACCCATAATGTCTTCAATCTGGTATATGGGACCAACATGTTTTTTTTTTCTTGGCTGTGAAGCGTGGATTATATTCTGTGTGTGGAGGCCTTCGTACATAATGACGAGATCCCTTTTCACTATATAACACAATCTTGGACTCGTCTGACCACAGAATATTCCTCCACAAAAACATGAAAATTCAGGGACATACCAATGATTTTATTTACATTACTATTATTTTGACCGCAACTGTATATCATGTGGAATTTAATGCTTCCAAAATTTCAAAGCTACCTTAGTCTTTAAAGCGGTATATACCTACACCTATTAATTGCATCGAGGAAACCAAAAAACTTTAAATTTTTGGTATGTGTATAACTTACCACGTTATGTGGAATGATAATATAAAGAGTTTTTCAATTGGTGAGGGTAAATTTTAGAGGTCTGTGGCGGCCATGTTGTTTTAATGAAATCTGCCAAATCTGTTTTTTATTATTGTTGATGACAAATTACGATAGTGGCCCTACACAGTCGAATCTTCATCATTTGGCGGACAAATTTGAGTACGTCAAAGGAATGGAATATCGGCCGAGAACATTGCCACTGTTCGTCAAAGTGTAGACCAGAACGTGAGATAGTTGATTCCTCGCCGTGTTACCATTTTATCAAAAATGATATTGATAATAACCTATTTCTTGTAGCCCAAATGAAACCATATGGACCTCACATGTGGTTCCAGTGGAATAGCGCTAAGTGCCACACAGCAAATGCCACAATTTAAATTCTGCATGAACGATTTGAGGGTAAGGTTATCTTTTGCAGAGGTGATGTTAATGGGCCACCAAGGTCTTGTGATTTGGCCCTACTAAACTTTTTTGTGGGATTTATTGAAGCTGCAGGTCTATCCAAATAAACCACAAACTACCAATGAGTTATTGAAAATTGGACCACTTGGAACCGGAATGAAGCACCTACCGTGCCTGCTGTACGCAAGTTTGTGCAAAAAATTCGAAAGACTGGTATTCTAGTGGACAACATCCATGATCGTTACCATCGTACGGTGCGGCTAATAAGAATTTAGTAGCTGTCGCCGAGAGAGTGAGAATCAATTCACGAACATCAACTCACTATCGATCTCAACAGCTCAATATTTCACCTGAACGACGTTCTGTTCCACAATTAATGGAAATGTTTGCTCTTACTAATTTTATAAAAGGAAACTTTTACTTGACCCACCCTTTGCATTCATGTGCAGCGATATCGATTAAACCAAAATAATTTCGAGTCAAATTTTAGTAAAGGCGGATAAAAAAACATCCTTTATTTATACATAAATATGAACAGCATTTTTATATTTTTATGTAGACTTACATTTTGATCTTTTGTTTTAGCTCATAAAGAGCGTGTAGGTAATATACTACGATTTTAAATTTTCTTGAAAATGAGTTTAATATGGTTTTCACACCGAATCAAAATATTGGTTCTATTTTGTTCGTTCACACCACACATACATATAACATCTTCTCACCAAATCAAAATCCAGATTTTAGGTAAAAATTTCATCAAAACCATTGATCTATCCAAATCCCATACATTTTAAGATTTCACGTGATAAAATCTTCTAGAAATATCCTTAAAAAAAACCAAAAACACACTTTATAAATAATTTTGCTCTTCGGTATAACAGTTTTGTCATAGAAAGAAAAATAAAATGTACGACTGGGTCGCACGAAATTGCTCCTATGTAAAAGACTAAGAATTTCAAAAATGAATGTTATTAGAGAAAAACTGTTCATAAGCATAAAAATTTATTTTTTAAACGACTAAAACAACTTCTTTAATAGGTGGAGGTAAAAATAGAATGCCATGTGATTCAAGCAAATATAGATTTATGCAAGAACAAAAATTATAAGTCTTTGTAGTGGTTTCTTAAAAAATAAGCTTTTATAAAAGAAAATTTTAAAACATTTTTAAGAAAAAATGTTGGAACGCCAATTTGAAGTTTTTATTATTGTATGAATAAAAATTTAATTTACAAAAAAAATATTAAGCCGTTTTCGAGATATTGAATTTTCAAAAAACAAAAAATTGATTTTTTTTTTTTTAAATTCAAAAAAATATTTTTCTTACAGTTTTGGAATGCAATGTTTTTTAAACTTTTTAGAAGCTTCTCTCTACGAAATTTCATTAAAATCCGTTGTGCTGATAATGAGAAATTCAAAATATTTATACATTTTCGAAAAAAAATCGTATGGCAGGTACCGTTATTTTGATCTTAAAAAATCAAATCAAAAAATATCCGGGGGTAAAAAATTAAAACCCATATCTACCAAGTTTGAAGAAAATCGGCCGAGCCGTTTAGCTGTAATCGAACAGACAGACAGACAGACAGAGAAACAGACAGACAGAATTGCCAGACCCACTTTTTTAGTCTTCGCTATCATCGTAATGTCAACTTTGATCAAAATCTCGAGTTCGATTTTTTTTACGAATGCATAACTTGCCTTATAGTACCTATAAGTCGCAAGTAAAAATCAATGGCATTAGAATTTTTGAAATTCTTTCGCATTTTCTCATACATATTATCATTTAATTATTAAACCTTACAATGTTTCTACAATGCCATAGCCATGACAAATTCGCGCATTTTAAGATTTCTTGTCTGAAAACAAGCATCGTGTGGCATTTGACCATATAATGGGATTTGTCACTCTTTAACTCTAAAATTTTAAATTGAAATCGACTTGAACATACCCGAACCTACACAAATTCTCATAATTGTATGCTTTTGCACAAATCGATTCTTACTAAAAAACATAATTATTACATTTTCTTTAAGTTAAATTACAATAAATCGGGTACGATTGTCTTTTATATATTTCCCATCTTATAAGGTTAAATATATTTCTAGAAAACGCTACCCTAACTCTTAAGTATGTTAACTCCAACTTTCCTTCACTTGCAGGCATATTATCTTGATCTATAAAATAAAGTCTCTACACTAACTCAAAAAAGTTTGAACCTCAGCTCTTTTGTTTAAAATAATAAATAAATATTAAATATATTGGTATTATTTTAAGTCTTCATTTTCCTATTTAAAATAAGTTATTTGTCTTTGAAAAATAAACAAATAAAATCTCAAAACTAAAGACATACATAGGTACATTTTTACGCCTAGGTGTGTTGCTCTAAGAAAAATGCTTGCATCTCAACTCTTTTATTTTGTTGTTTATGAAAAAAGTAAATAGAGAATTTATTGTTCATTTTTCCATTTAACTTCCACATAAAGTCTCACTTTGTTAACTTACCCCAAATTTGTTAGCAAATTTAATTCCTATGTCCATATTTACATGCCGCATTTGTATGTATTCCCTGCTTTGAGCTAATATTTTCCTAAACCATTCAAGAATAATGATTATAAACACTTTTTCCATTCAACTAATTTTTCACTTTTAAATTTCAACAATTTTTCTCATGTACACTTAACTTTCACACGTGAATTTTTTTAACAAATGCACCGAGAACATCGCCATGAACACATTTTTTTTTGCGATTTTTACTTTCGAAATCAATATATATAGGTAAGATTTGTTTTTTTTTTACCAAAAAAAAAATCAAAAGATGTAAATCAATCTAAATAATTCAACACCTTAATAGAGTCAAAGTCAACGCGAAGAAGTTGAAGCAGATCTCCGATCGTAAAAAGTGTAAGAAAAACTTTTTCTTATTATTATTCGTCCCGTCATCACCAACGAACGTCGCACATTTGACTGTGACAAACAAGAAAAAGTGAGGCCCGGAATAGTGTGTGGTTGAGACAAATCTTAGTAGGTCAGTAGTGGCCTTCTTCTCGATCACCAGCTGTTTGTTGCTGCTACTCTGCTTTTCTTGCTGCTGCTGCTGCAGAATTTGCTGCTGTTATTCGGCGTGACGACGCACGATAGACATGAGCGCGAAGAGTGTTTGATATAACGACGACGGTAAGGCGCGCAGTCATCTCGCAACTGAAAACTTGAAATTCGAATTTGTTGAGACAGCGCACAGCGGTAATGCAACTGCCACTATTTGCTATATTGGTATATGGTAGTGGTAATGGTGGTGGTCTTCGCTGAACCATGAGAAATGAGAGATAGACTGATTGTCACTGTCTGCCGGTCTAACTTAGTACCAGTATCAGTACTTCGGCGCAATAACTCTACTTGGGACGCGGGAAAAAAGGGGCTCCTTTATGCCCAGAGTCATGGTGTTGAAGAAAGCACCAGTCTCAAAGAAGAAAGCAAGATTTAATTTTCTTTCTTCTCTCATGGACACAGCGCAGCGTCGTCGTCGTCGTCGTTGCTGTCACCGTCACCGTCGCCATCCCCATCACCATGGTCGCTGGTCGGTGTGGATTCGTCTTTCAAAGAAAGGTGCGCACGATGGTAAGATATGGTATCCATCCGTATATACAAATGAAATCACGAATAATTGCCTTTTAAGCCTTTCTTGGCTATATGGGAACCAAGTTGGAGAACATATGATATTCCGAGACCACATGTGGCGTATGTCACGATTGTAGATGGATGGATGGATGGAACAAATGCGGATAGTATATAATTTGATTTTCAGCCAGCAGGGCAGTGTTGCGAAATAACACAAAGCAAACAAAATGGAAGAACAAACAGCAACACACCATAACTAAAGACAAATATTAATTTTTATAAGAAAAATGTGATCCAACTTAACTCTTGGACAAGTCGTATAGCATATAATGTTTGTGGTTAAACTATGATAGATACAAGATTGGTGTGTGGTTCGCTTCTTTTTCGTGTGTTTGTGTCCCGCAAAATTTGTGATGGAATTATTGTTATTATGGTAAAGTGAAAGTGTAATATGCGAGCGCTTAGGAATTTATGGTGTTGAAATTTTGTTGGCAATAATAATATGATCACTGACAAGAAGGGGTTTTTTTCACTTTCAGTTGAGTGACATGTTAGGCAATTTCCGTTTATCGAAAGTAAACATCAAGATTGCGATCAATTTGATAGTTTTGGATATAACCATAAATAAATCAACTTTTGGAGCACAAATTATGAAAGCATTTCGATATTTTTTTGTAACTAAATAAGCAAATAAGTGAAAATTAAAAAGAAAAATATAATTACTCAACATGAATGCATTCACATTTGGGACCAGGACTTTAGAAACGTCTTACGACAATTTTAATTGTTGTCTGTAAAACATCTGGCTCCAAAATGGCGATATCTTTGAGGTTTGAGGTATATTATGGTAAACGTGAGATTTCAAAAAGCTGCAAAAGAAGGAGTCTGGTGCCGTTAGATCTAGGGTACTAGATGTCCAGTTCAATTGTCAAAAATTGGAAGTTCACCTGGCCCTTAAATTGGTCTTTCACAATAATCGAGCTGTGTATATGCGATTGCTCCATACACCTCGAACCAACAATGAACGAGACTTAATGTAGACGCTTGTTGAAAAAACTTATTAATATCTGCCTGTTACGCACAGCAGTAACGGTCGGGGTGGTTCCATAAAAAAATAAGGGCGAATCACTTTTTCACCGAAAATACCATAACAAACAGTCACTTTGAGGGGTTGCAATGGCTCCTCTTGCATTTTATTTGGGTTTCCTGTGGCTTAGAAATACAATACATATTTCGAGGGATACGGGCTCGTCACTTATGATTTTAAGTACGAAATCATCTTCTTCTTACACCAAGTTTAACAGAGCATGGGATCAAGTTAACCTCCTTGTACGATCAGCAGGCAGGATTTAGAACGGCTTTCACTCGTCTCGTTGATGTTTGTAGATTATCTTTGACGTTCTCCATTGCACAAGCGATCTTCTAAGTCTAACAAGCAATAGGAGGCCAGCCATTTCTTACGTTCAGTTTGCACGAAGATCTGAGCCAACCGCTTTATTCTTTACGCTTATTGTGCACGACGACAAAATTCACAAAAAAAAAAACGTCCACGTTCTTCAAGTGTGTATCGGTCGCTGCATTGCTTGTTGTCAACTAATTCTCTAGCTGTCAAAGCGCAATAATATTTGACGCAATTTAAAAAAAATTAAGGTACACGCTTTGTTCGGTATAACCCTGGAAGAATCAATTTATTTCTTAAATAAAATTGCCCTATTCCTTTCTACATTCTATAAAAGAACTTAGGGCCGCAGAATCTGATGGCGTACTACAGAGCTCTTTAAATACAATAATAATTTGAAGCCAGCGGCTAGTAGAGAACCTAAGTCTAGTGACTTTCAAATCTCAACAATTTTCTATCGAATCTGAACCTCTAATATAGGAAAATTTTTTAAACAAGAGATATTTCATGAAGATTTCTCACTTCCTCGAAAAAGGTAGTTTCTACTGAACACATTTTTTTAAATTTTATGTGACAACGCCTGGGAGGCAAACCCAGATCTCCATCAAAACATCCTAGGTGTCAAATAATTACAAAATACAACTTTGTAAAAAAATTATCGAGCAAAAAGGAGTGGGTAGGCGTAGGCGAAACAGAAAACTACACACTCAAAGCCAATGCCATTGAGTAGTACATGAATGGTTCGAGAACAACAGAAAGAACTGGTGCTGAGATTTTTGGGTCTAAAACCAAACTCTCTATACAAATGCCACTAGAATTTTCAGGCGGAAATCATTGCCATAGCGGAATTTGTAGATTTAAATCTCGAAAGGAATTACCGAAACCAAAACAGTGCCATTATGTCAGCTAGACATCAAGCTGCATTCAAAGCACTAAGCATACGCCATCACGTTTAAGTTGGTGTGGGAATATCTAGGAAGGCTTAACAGACTTGACAAGAACAACAATGTCTCACTTCATTGGGTACCTAGACATTGAGTTGTCCACTGAAATGAGAAGGCAGACTTTCTATCAGAAATAGGCCCAAGGACTTCTTTAATAGGGCCGGAGCCCTTCTGCGGAATAGGAGAAGGTTAAAAGATCGAAAAACTGGAAAGAACTCCCAAAACTGAGGCAGGCCAAACTACTTCTTGTGAACTATAACGATAATCGTTTCATGAATTATATCAGCTTAAATGAACAATTTACGAATAGTAAAGGGGACTCTTCATGGGTGACTGTAAACTAAGAAGACTCTTGAGTATTCCCGGCCTAGAAAACACATGCAGATTCTGGGGGCAGATTCTGTAATAAACGAAACGATAGCGATTGATCGTTTTTCAAAAACGAAAGAAAATGTGCGAAAGCGATAATTGGCATTCTGTATCGCATTTCGTTTTTGGTTCTGTGTTCGTTTATGCTTCAAACCCAAACAAATTTTATTGCATACTTCTATGATGCTGACAGCTTTCAGATAATTGGAAGGATGGAACATTAATTTAAATCGATACATAAAACTCAAGAAAATCGATGTCATATACACGATTTAAGAATGAAATGAGGCAAAATTAAGAAAAAGAAGGTACGTAGTTTATTTTCTTGAGGTTTTAATATCAATTAACATTAGTTTTGTTGATTTTTAAGTAAAAAACACATAAATAATAAGAAAGCATTAAATATCGATTAAAGTAAATTTGTATACACATAAAATGTCAAGAAGACTCATCACTATTACTGTGAGAGATTGCACGAGTATTTTTGTGCAAAATGTGATGCAAAATAAATGTTTGTTTATGTATCCTTTTCGATTATAGAACATTTCTTCCTTTTCAGTTGGCAGGATTAAACTTATTTTATTAACACAACCAATAACTATTAAAATTGACAAAGTGGAAGATCATAACCGTACAAACTCGATTAACACAACTAAGAAAAATTAAGGCGGTTGCAATAACCGAGGTTGTTGCACTTAATTAAAAAAGTATATATGTAGATAGTTGTGATGGCTTATTTTTTTTTTAAGAGATAACGAAAATGTTATAAAAAAAACCATTATTGAAAGCAAACAAATCGTTTTGGTTGGTTTGATGTTTTGATTTTAATGAACAGATGAATAAACACAAGAAATTGAACTAATCGATGTAAAATTTTTGAAAAGTAGCACTTATAACAGACGTGCTACGATTTTAGTGTTGCGAAAATCAAGAAATTGCGCGATGCGCGAATCGAGGGTTGTGTTAACCGAGTTCGTACTGTACTTACATATCTGTGGTGTTAACAAGAAACATGATAACTCCAAAATGTATGTAAATTTGTCTTTAAAAACTTTTGCATCCGATGACCATTTGATCTATTCCGCATAAATTTGGTCGTCCAAAGGTGTTAAGCACTCACCAAATATTTTTGATAGAGTGCTCTGTGCAAGAGGGCAAACGAAATCGTTTCCAACTGACCATTGGTAGCTTCCTTCACCTAGTACCTCTAAAGTAGAGCAAAGCCTCAAAAATTGGAGGAATATATGTGACTCGCGTCCCTGTTTTTATGCGTATATTCTCCAATACATATGGTATTTGTAGGCTTTTCTATTCAACCGAAATAAAGCTATATTGTTGTAAACTTATATTATAAAATAATTTTCAACAAATAATTAAAATACATCTTTGATCTGACAAAGTAAATTGGTCAGAAAAATCTCTTAATTTCTTTTTGTACTCGGCAAGTTCAATAACTCCGAATCCTCATGTTCTTCTTCACTATCGTTCAAAAATGCAATATATTCGCGTATCATCTTCTTTTTTAATTTATTAAAAACTTTTTTTCAGAACAAAACTGAAACTGAAATATTTGAGAAGAGAAACGTCAAAGAATAAGCTGTCGTTTATTTTGTTTCGCATGTGCGAACGAAAACTTTCGTTTTTTATGTTACATGAAGCAAATTGTTCGCACGCGCGAAAACGTTTGTTCGCGTGTGCGATACAGAATGTCACCCCTGCAATAATTATGACGAAACGCCGCAACACATACAAGGCAGATGCGAAGCACTAATTCATCAAAGAAATAAGTATGTGGGAGGCTACCAGGTAGAAGAAAGTGATTTTTCCTCTCTAAAGGTACTCCAAATAGTCAAACTCATCGAATGAAGAATTTTGGAGGAAGAGCTGTAGGGTCAGCAACTCATCAAACCCCTTCTTCATTTTCATTCATTCATGACACTTTATTGCACTAACGATCATCCCAAGGGCCACACTAAAGATATATTTTGGTAGAGTTGATACATAAAACCATCAACCAAGTTTGAAGAAATCATACACGATTGCTGGGTTATCAACTCATAGTACCATCATTTGTCCTCCAAAAACTATCGAGAAATATCCTCGCTAAATGTTCATGTAAGAGACGAACGAATTTCAAGTCGAGTCTAAGCACATTTTCCATCCACTTCAAAGCCCCATGTGATGGCATTCATCATCAGGACTCATTATTGCAATGGATGAACTCGGGACCTAGCAGTAAACAGACTAAAAATTACCCTTGGAAACTGCTAATTCCGCGGTTTGTCAAAACGAGTGGAATGAAAAATTCTCACCTTTATGAGGAATATTTATAAAAGCCTTATACTGCTAGCCCTGTTTTACGGCGCCAAGTTGTGGACAATAAGCAGAAAAGGAGAGCTGGTACTGGGATCTTTCTTAGGCAGCGACATTTTATGAACTTTGATTTGGATAAGTAAGTGAGTAAGTTCATTCTTATTTTTATAAATATTGCCTAATATGAAAATGAGTTACGAGTATTTTCTTTTACACAAACTCGTAAGGGAGCGCAAATGCTTAAGTATAAATGTTTGATTTTGGACTTTCAGAACAACTTCAAGTAGCGCCAAAGAAAGAAGTCTGGGATGGTTAAATCAAGCGATCAGAAAGGAGGATTTTGTTTATTGACGTAACCACTTAAGTGAAAATGCGCTTTATCGCTCATGATGATTTTCGACACAAAATCGTCCTCTTCGTTGAGATTGAGGATGGCTTGACAGTAATTCACGCGCGACGAACGATCAGTAGGGATTAACTTATGGATGCACTGTTTGCACTTTATACGGGAACATGTGTAAGTCTTTCACTAAAATTCGCTGTAGGGTAGGTATGGTGATGTCCAATTTCGTGGCCCGTGTCGTCTGGTTGATGTTTCTTCGTTCTCAGCGACATCAATAACCACAGTGGCCACGCCCTGCATGGTCTCATGTGGTTTCAATATGTTCAAGTTGAGTAGCTAAGCACTGTAATGTTTGTGCAGTTGGAGCGACACAATTAGGAAATCGACGTCAAAAAATCAACACAACACTTATTTTGCGGAGTATAGCGTTCCATTGCTTATGTGTTTGTAAACTGCAGCTGTCTAGTTCACAAATGTCAAATATGATTGACGTACGACGTCATTTGCAAAAATTATAACATCTTCCGATAGGGTGATTAATTTTGCTCCACCTTGTGCATACGTATATTTACATGTGTATGTAATTCCATTATAAATTAAAAAAAATTTAAATATATGTCAAAATATAACTGTACATTGTAGTAACTTATATATTTATTGATTCATAAAGAAAGCTTCTTTTGGCACACATACACATTGTCGTAACTCCTTTGAAACCCACAACAATCTATAAATCTATCTGGCAGCAAAAAAAAGAATATTGTGGAAAGCAGACTCTCTGTCTGATCAGAATATCGGATGAGTCAGAAGAAAAAAAAAATTGAAGATTTCCAAGTGAAATCCCCGTATCATCAGCAGCAGGAGATTCAGAACACGCTGCACGCCTTAAAGTTACAAATCCAAACAAACAGAGTAGTAAACATGCAAATTTGCATCTTCAACACAATTTTCGAAGTGGAGCAAACGGCCAGACAGAGATACACGCACATGATGTAACGCAGAAGATGACATTGTCAACACCGTGTCATCGTCTTCAATGAATGAGTGCTCCAGATTACCATACCATTTCTCGTTGAGATAATTAGACACTAAAGCAAATTTAATTACTTAATATCGGCCCGCTCGAGTGAGCGTTGCGTTGTATCGCCTCCATCTAATCTGTGCAGCCTATCTGCGTGCGTAAAGAGTCTAGGATTCCAGACGGTCATAATAACAGCCTTTGAGTGGCTAGGAGTCTGGTCGGTCGTCGTTGGCTTCAGGCAGGTGCGTGTGACTTTGCCTTCCTACTTATGGGCAACGAAAACTCTTCCAGAACGAGAAACTGACGTTCTACTTTCACCTAGACCAGCACCGGGCGGTGATAGGTGTTTACGTTAGCTAAACCTAAAAACAAACAAACAAAAAAAAAAACACAAGAAAATCTTTGAAGTAGAAAACCGTCACGAAGAAATAACATTCGGCTTCGACTTTTCATTCATTACGGCAACAGAGCTGATGGCATAGATAGGGTTGTGGACATGGATGTGTGTGAGTTTTTAAAGGATTGCAGTTAGTAGTTGCGTCGCTTTTCCCATTAAGTTTTTAGCTGATAATAATCATATGTTTGAATGATACGTTTTTTATGCATATAGTTTATGATAAGTGTATACTTTATGCTAATTTGGTCCGACTAGTGGACGCTCAATATTGTGTGGGAATCGAGTAATAGTTTATACTAGATGCGGGCTGATTGATTTAACTATAGCTGTGAGTGAGTTGAATACCCACGCTTTAATATGGTTTGAATATTGTCCGTTGATTTGGCGCATTTGTATATTTTACATTAAGTTGATAGACAAACTTGCATACGAATTGGACATTGGACATGCTCGAGATCGTATGATACTTCAAAAACAAGCTAATAAAAATGATAATGAATTTTGAAAAGAAAATTCAAAAATATCCCAAATAAACTTTGTTTTTTATTTACGTATTAAAGGTACCAGACCAAGAAGAGATTACAGCTGAAATTTTTTAAAAATGGGTAACGAAAAAAGAAAACAAAAATAGATCAGCATAGTAATTATAATAAAACGTCAAAACATGAAATCTGTTGTACATTTTGACAGATCTATAAACAAAAATAAATAAATGCACCAGATTTATTATTTACAGCTAGGTACAATTTTTAAAAGAAAATAGAAAGGGTATTTCTCTGCCGAAAAGAGCTGTCAAAATTTGTATGGGAAAAACTTTCTGCAAATCTGATAAAATTATCTCACGAATTTGTTGCGGAAAGTGAAGAAATAAACCTGATAAACTAATGAAATATGGATTCTGACTTTTAATTTGACATTTCACAAAATATTTCCCACATTTACGCAAGTATTTTTAGGGGGTGCTCATAAAAACAGAGTTGAAGTGAGATTGGACCTACTTTTCAACCACTTTCTATACGAATGACAGATCACTTAAAATTTTAGAGGTTGTATAAACTCGTACGACAGGTACGTAAAAAAAAATAAAAATTTCAAATCACAAAAATATTTATGGGACTTTTATCATGCATTATGAAAAACAAGCAACATTCTAAAGAACTTGATAGTGTAAAATCAAACACAACAAAAACATAAAAAAAACAAAATTTTAAATCAGAAAGCCAAGTTCACATAATGTACAAGAACCCAGTGTTTAACAAGTCAGCCGTGAAAAGTATTGAGATCTAAAAGTACAATAAGAGACCAATTATAGCCGTGTTTTTTTGGAAAAGTTATGCGTAGTACAGTAGGATTTTATACGAAAAACAAATACAACATCCACAGTAGGATCACTGCCGATACTCGAATAAACGTCAAATCTCTATCCGCAGCAGGATTTCACTTCTCCTTTTATCGGCAGTGATCCTACTGCGGATGTTGTATTTGTTATTCCTATAAAATCCTACTGTACTACGGATAACTTTTCCAAAAAAACACGGCTAATATAGCCATCATTGAAAATTTTCATTTCCATTTTTAAGACGATTAAACAAACTGTAATAACTTTAATTGCTGATAAATGTAGCTAATAAGTACTTGAATGTTTTTAGTCTACTTATATAATACAAAATTCTGATTTGAATTTGCTTTTAAATCATCTTTTATAATTTTACTGATAGAAATTTCAATGAAGAGCAAATTTTCGTTTATTTAACTTGAAAAATTATCGTTCCACTGAATTTGTTCTTTCTATTCTCAAATATCACTTTTGCTTTCAATGATCGATTCTAACCTCAAACACCCAAAATAGGTTGTTATCAGTTACTGAAAGGATCTTTTACTGAAACCAATTTTTAATTTTAGCTATAACTTATTGTCAAAAAAATAAAGTCAGCATTCCACTGATTTACAGTTATAAGATTATGACGGTTAACATCAAATGTCTTTTAAATTATGTGTAATAAATGAACAGCACAGCAAATTCTGCGAGTTTGAAGTTTCTGACTCTATTGGTACTGAAGTTAAAGGAGCGTTAAAAATCGCATGAGTTTGTTTTTAGTTACTGTACAAAATTTACACATTCCGCGAACTTGGCTGGGCACTATCGTGCTCTTTCATTTATATCCTGGCAAGCGGAAAAATTGTTTATTTTTGTTGTGGTGTGCAAATTCGTCCGCAGGATAAAGTGAAATAAAATTTGAAGTTTGAAAATTGAACAGGCTTACAAGCGATGTCAAAAATTTCATATCGATAGCTTTCATCAACAATTTTGTTCTTTTCAAAACAAAATGGTTTTAGCCACACCTGACAGGAAAGTCGGTTTAAATTCTAACTGTTTTAATAAATCTCAAAACAGCAAACAAATCCGGCAAATCTCTAAGAATGTTGGTATCGTTAACCCTCGATATAATTTGAGGGAAGAGATAGATGTTAATAACTTGAACAAGATTCGTTTCTAACTCTATCTCGTCCAACACTAATCTCAGTGCCGTTTCATCTACCGATTAGATAGAGGAAGATCAAGCGTACGTTCGCCTAAATTTTCAACAATATCTTCAGATGATGTGGTTGAAGGAGTCCTCTCTATTAGGTCAAACGCAGTATAGTGCTAGATGAAATCCCTCATTTCTTAAACTTAACACACATATTTCATTCGATTATTTCCCAAAGCGAGTTTTCTATTTAACGGAACTGGGCAAAAATTGTAACGTGCCTAAGATCTCGAGATGAGATGATTTCAGGCCGATATCTACGAGTATATAATCAAGTCTATCAAAAGTATTTAAAAAAAAATCATTCAAAAACAACCCTTTTATTTAATAGGCTAAAGTATTATTACGAGTATCAAAACAATCCGGTTTCCGTAGGAAAAGTAGTAGCATTAATAAGTGTTACAGAGGATATTCGGAAAACTGTCGACCTTGAAAATATTTGTTCTGTCTAATTCTGTTAAATTTTGTATTAGACGCCAGTGGAGTCCCTCAGGGATACGCTCTTGGTCCTTAACAATTTTCAATCTATGTCAATCAGCTTCCTTCTATAGTAAAACACTGTTGAATTTGTTTATACGCTGATTATGGTCAGTTTTACATTATCTGTCCGGTGGAGTTTATTGAACATTCTGTATCTTTTTAAATGAAGATCTGGAAGAAATAAATCGCTGGTTGAACAATAATGGTTTAATGCTCAACCCGAAGAAATCAAAACGTGTTGTTATTTCAAAGAGTAAGTTAGACCTGTCATATTTTCTTAATCCTTTTCATATTAAATACGTTGAAACTGCAAAGAACCTAGGTGGTTATTTTCAATCGAACTCTGCTTTGAAAGAATCACACAGCTTATATTTTTGGCAAGACATATGGTGTTCTAGGTACGCTTTGGTCTACACAGTAACTTATACCTCCCTAAAAATAAGAGCATTACTTGTGAAAACACTTATATTACGTTAGTTAATTACTGTTGTGAAATTTTTTGTAATCTTGATCACGAAAGCAAAAGAAAACTTAGAGTTGCATTTAATAGGCATGCTTTTTTGCCTTCCTTGATATTGAGGGGGCCTTCGACAACACCTCTCACGAAGCAGTTCATTCGGCTCTAGGAAGGAAGAGTGTTCCTAGCACTATAGTCAGATGGATAAGTAAAATGCTTAGCACAAGAACGGCGGAAGCATACGCAGGACTAAACGTCCAGAAAGTCATCACAACAAGAGGCTGTCCGCAGGGAGGGGTATTATCACCCTTGCTGTGGAGTCTTGTAGTTGATGAATTACTAGAAAGTCTAACCTCCCAAGGGATTCGATGTATTGGCTTTGCTGATGACATCGTTATAACGGCACTGGGGAAATACGAAGAAACTCTCTGTGATATAGTCCAGAGAGGACTGTCTATAACCAAGAAATGGTGTATATCTGTGGGACTTAACATCAACCCTACAAAAACAACGATAGTACCATTTACCAGGAAAAGACTTTTACCTCGCATGAAACCCATTCGGTTGGCGGAAGATGTAATCGACACCCAGAGGGAGGTCAAATATTTAGGAGTTACACTAGATAGCAAACTCCTCTGGAACAAGCATGTCGAAATAACTGTCGGGAAAGCCACAAAGGCCCTCATGATATGCAAGAGACTTGCAGGTAAATCATGGGGCTGCAAACCAAACATCATAAGATGGATGTACACCATGATGGTAAGACCCATCATTACCTATGGGGCAATTGCATGGCATAAAAGAACCGAACTAAACACAACTAGGAAATCACTAGACAAATTGCAAAGGCTTGCATGTATATGCATAACAGGAGCAATGAGAACATGCCCCACAGCAGCGATGGAAACCATCCTTCATCTGACGCCACTACACGTGGTCATTGAAAATGCTGCTAAGGGAGCCATACTGAGATTTGCCAAGGAGGGTACTGGGATGGGTAAAATTATTGGAAACAGGGAAAAAGATTCGATAATCCGGTCCTCAGTAACAAACCTCATTGACATCCCAAGAGATGGTATGATCAAAAGATATAACTTCGAAAAACATTTCAAAACGGAGTTAAGTTGCAAAAAAGACTGGCTAGGCGAAACAATAAACTATAGTCTTAAAGAAAATACCATCAAATGGTACACAGATGGATCGAGGACGGCTGAAGGGACTGGTGCTGGAGTTTTTGGGCCTAGAACTAAACTCTCCTTACCGATGGGACAGTCCACTAGCATATTCCAGGCAGAAGTAAATGCCATAGGCATATGTGCTGGAAGAAACCTCGATAGAAAATATAAAAACCAAAACATTGCCATCATGTCGGACAGTCAGGCTGCACTAAAAGCACTAAGCTCCTACACCATCAGCTCCAAACTTGTTTGGGAATGCGTGATTAAGCTTAATAAACTGGGCAAGAATAACACTGTCACGCTTCATTGGGTACCAGGCCACGTTGGTGTCCAGGGCAACGAAGTGGCAGACTCCTTAGCAAAAATAGGTGCATCGACACCCCTTACAGGGCCAGAGCCCTACTGCGGAATAGGAGAAAACGTGATCAAAAACAAAATCAAAACAGAAGAGGAGACAAAAAGATCAAAGATCTGGAAAGAACTCCCTAAGCTAAGACAGGCAAAACTATTACTCGGGGACTACAACCGAGAGCGTTTTCTAACCTGCATTAGCTTAAGTAGGAACAACCTCAGGAAAATCACGGGGCTTCTCACAGGCCACTGTAGGTTGAGAAGACACCTCAACATCCTTGGCTTAGTGAGCAACGCGACTTGCAGATTCTGCAACACTCACGAAGACACCTGACCACATACTGGGGAAATGTGATGCACTCGTGCATCAAAGGCACAGGTATCTGGGCAAGCACCACATAAAGGAGGGCGAATTATCATCCTTTAAAATACTCCAAATACTTCGATTCCTCAGAGGAGCAGATTTGGAGGAAGAACTGTAGTAATGAGCCAACCTCATCCAGTTCTAGATGGGGGACACAATAGATCTTTAGGTCGCAGTGTTTTTATACCCCAATTTTTCATTCATTCATTCATGCTTTTTTGCAAGTCCATAAGGAATTGTAGAAAAAAACGACATCGCGTTTAAGCGCTTTACATGTAAATACGGCTCTACGGACTTATGCGCGAAAAAGATTAAACCAGCAACAGCACCAGCATCGTCAACAGCAAACAGCACGCTGACCAGCAAACATTTTTCAAACAGATTGCCACCAGCAACGTGATTTCATCTGCTTGACATTTCATATCGAAAAAAAGTTTTTCATTGTGGTGCCACTGAATATTGCAGTGTGGGAAAGTTGACAACACTGCACCAGCAACAGCAAATTTAGGACTTTGGCCTAACGACGCTGTTGGCGTTGCTGTTGCTGTTCTTATGGTATGTGTGTTGAAGAATTGAAATACATTGGCTCTAAATTAATGGCGGCCACTGTTGCTGGTTCAATCTGTCCCGCGCTTTAGCTAAGTCCAGATAATTTTCGAGACTTATACGCTATTCACATGCACCTAATCAAAATCTAGATTTCGAGCAAAATTCTCAAAATCTCATCCAAATCTATTAGATTTCCCATACATTTTCAGATTTCCAAATCTACTAGATTACGACAAAATCTCCTCAAAATCTACTTTCAAACACAAGATTGTCAAATCAAACAAACCTTTCGAAATGTTCTGCCTTGTCAGCAAATTGTCAGCAAGCGAAAAGGCAGATAAAAAGCAGATAAAGGATTCCCTCTTTGAATTGTGGGGAGAGTAGGAGAGAAGATAAATTATATCCGAAGAAGCAGGAAAAATGGAAAAATGATGAAATTTAAATCATTGACGAGCGCCTCAAAGTAATAGTAGAAAAACTAAATGAAATAGATGCCGACAATTACAACATTCTAAAAGAATACATATTTATATTAAATCAGCTAAGGAATTTCATAGAGGTGCATTGAAATATTTAAATAAATGCAAAAAATAAGAAAATATGATTTTGTTTACCTAAATGGATACTAATAGCATTCCGTATGTTTGTTCACATAAACAAGAAATTAAAAATAATTGGTAAGATGAATGAAACGTCAAACGAAATCCTGATTCTGTTCGGTGCGAACGCTTCAACGAGATTTCGTAATCTTGTTGCTGAAATCCGAGATTTTGATTCGGTGTGAAAAGCCTATTAAGTCCTGATAAAAACGGTGATGCCAAAATCATATTATCTATATGTTATCGATAATTTGTTCAGAGAAGTCAAAAGTGACGTTTTTGGAAACGATGTCGATTTTTCCTACAAATCTACATATATGCACTTGAAAAAAACACGGCTAATAGTGTTGTACGTATATGGGCTACGGCCGGCATTTTGATGGAGTTTAACAACATATAAGAAAAATCTTGTGAATGTCTTTAGAAAGTATGTTAAGTTTTCCAACTTTGACCTTATTTTCGGATATATTTTTGACTAGCATAAACCTGCTGATTTGTTGAATGAAATAACATTATCTTAATTCAAACAGATCGTGTCTTTTAATGGGTGATTTTTTTGCTATTTTCTTTTAGACAACACAGGATTTGACAGCCCACACACATTTCGTGTTTTGTGTCACTGTGAAACACCTTCAGTTTGGTCTATAATTTAACCATGAATAGCATTACAAATGAACAACACTTGCAAATTATTGAATTTTATTATCAAAATGCGTGCTCTGTTAAGAAAGTTCATCGCGCGCTTCTTCCATTTTATGGACAGTTTAATCGACCTACTGAGGCGGCTATTCGGGCTATTGTAACTAAATTTCGCGAACTGATGAAAATATCGCAGCTGTATCGGCCAGCGTTAGTGATGACCGTGAATTATCGATTCGGCGCCGTTCGCAGCAATTGGGCCTCTGTTAGGGGCTATCATTGAAATACTTTATTTCAACAAATCAGTAGAATGCTGACTTAATTTTTTTGACAAGCCAGTTATAGAAATCATTGAAAAATTGGTTTCAGTAAAAGATGCTGTCAGTGGCTGATTACAACCAATTCTATGGCCCTAGTTATAACTATCATTGAAAACCATCATTGAAAAATTTTGTTTTCACTTTCAGGGTGCTTAAACTATGAATATTGAAAATGTTTGGTATACAAATGAAGCTAATCAGTTATATATTTTACTTTTGCAAATAAAAATAAAAAAATATGTTAAATACTTCTTATAAAACTACTTTTAATTTTTCAATGATGAAAATCGTTTTCAATGGACAGCTGATTTTCGTTCCAACGAAGTGGAACACAACTGTTTCAATGATTTCTGTTCGATTCTCTCTCTGTTCTCATGTGTCAGTTTTTTTCAATGATCAACTCTAACCTCAAATACAAAGAATTGGTTGTTATCAGTCACTGACAGGATCTTTTACTGAAACCAATTTTTCAATGATTGCTATAACCGACTTATCAAAAAATATACCACCGTTTCACTGATGTTTGTTTCAATGATGGTTTTCAATGGTAGCTATAACTAGGGCCTAACAATGAAGGTGTTTAACTGAATCCTAATTGTTAAAACAAATTTAAAGTTGTAACATTAAACGTTTTTTTCAATTCATATGCACTACCTCTACCAATATTCTCATTCATAAGACAAGTTTTATGAAGAGAAAAAAAGGAAAAACTAATAAAACGCAAATGAAACTTTCTTGTACCCAATCAAGGCGTATTACTCTGTTAGATAGAACCCGCAAAGAACTTAATGAGCTACTTATTTCTATGGCACCAAGTCTACTTTTGAGAGAAAAAAAAAAAAAAAAAAAAACTCCAATATACTGACAATATACGTGAAGAGCAAACAACTTAAAGAAGATGATTTACCTACTTTAAAACTGCATGTTTGTAGAAATGCAAGTATACCAACAGTAGTTGAAACTTCAGAGCCACAGCAGCGCGACTTACCCTTATCCAGATTCACCTTTCAGTCGTCTGAACAGCCGATGGATTGTATATCTATTAACCTGCAAGTTGATCCCAAACTCGTACTGCAATCGTACTTAAACTCTGTGTGTGTCTTTCAAAAGTTTCCAACAACTGACTGCTTGATGGTGCAGTCTTCTTGGGTTTTTTATTCGTGGTATCTTCTTTGTCGGCTGTAAGCTGAGTTGTAAGCCAATCTCCTATATGAGAGCCAAATGGTGAAAGACTTTCTTTTGCACAGTTCCCATGGATGGATGACCATATCGTTTGTGCTTACGAGAAGCTAACACCAACATCCATATCGTGGTGCCAATGATGACGACAATGACCAACGATCGGTTCAGAGTCGTGAAGCAAAAAAGAAGATTTCTTACACTTTTGTCGATAGAAGCAATCGCAATATTTACTTGGTCTTACACATTAGCAAACTTCTAGTATTTCATGGACACGGTGGGGGTCTGTCGCTTTGTGTGTCTGTGATGAGAAGACTATGAAGAATCGTATCAAAGAGAGAATCGTTCATGGAGGTGCGCTAGTGTATATTTTATTTACATTTTCGCCAAGATGATTCCATCTGATCGAGTGTGCAGCTGGGAACCATCGTGTCTTAGGAAAATCTCTTTTGGTGGTGACGGGTGGTCGGGGCGTCTATCAGGACTATACGTGCGTATGGTGCAAGTCCAAGTTGTCAAAATGCTTCATACCATGTTCTATTCAAATGAATCAGTTGAGATGCTATATTACCACACTGAGTGGGGGGTCTCTGGTGATGACGATAACTAACACTACGACGAAGTCGAAGACTTTACGACTAGGACAACGACCACGAATAGGCCAAGATAACTTCCTGATGACGGCGGCTGCAGTGGTGGCGTCGGTGCACGACGAAGACCATGGCAATTTGCAAAGATGTTATGAATGGCAGCGACATGGGCTTAAGGTGTTGTGTTTGAGCGATAGAGGTTTGGCGAAGACCAATGAGACTATTAATATGGGAAAATTAATTTTAAGTAAGTATCTTTTTCCAGGTTGGTCTTGGGCTTTATTTTCTTTTGTTTTTGTTTGACTTGGAAAAAACCTGTAACAGAAAACATAAGAAGATTGCTTGCACTAAGGAAAAGGAAGACTTGGCAAATTGTATGAATGATTTTTTGAGTAAATTGGTTTGGAACATCGGAGTGACGATTTTTTTTCTTTTTTAAGTTGGAAGATGTATGTAAATGTTTGATGTAACCGAAATTATTGTTCATTTAAATTTTATGAGAGCTAAAGGTCTGCCAATTATGCTCTTAGTTGAACATATCGAGAAAAGCCGGTACGTTTTATGTGAATGAAAAAAAGGTCTTTAGAATCTTAGGATAAAAAGCGATCTATTCTTGTCAATGGAAACAACATATGAACAATGACAATAATAATCATCTGCACAAATACCTCGGTTTATTCGCTTGCAATACAAGATCCAATTGGCTCAGTAATTAAAAGCGCACGACCATCCCCTTCGTTATCGGTTCGCAATTCGGGCCGTAGAGCAGATTGAATTGGACAACGATTTTCTTTTCCGATGAGGAGCATTTTTATCTTTGTGGATACGTTAACAAACAAAATTGTGGCATCTGGGGCTCTTAAAACCCGCACGTTATTATCCAGAAGCTAATGCATCCACAGAGAGTGACAGTTTGTTGCAGATTGTTGAGTATTGGCATCATTGGGCCATTTTTTTTTTTTTTTCGAAACAAGGTATAGAACAACCTTTCGGTCAACGGTGGGCGTTACAAAGCCATGTTTACCGACTTTTTAAAGAAATTGAAGACATGGATTTGGACCACCTCTGGTTCATCCCAGATGGCGCGCCATGCTACACAGACCATGCCATTTCCAAATCGTGTTATTAGCCGTTTTGGCGATGTCAATTGGCCGCGCTGCTATTTGACCCCTTGTGATCTTTTTTTGTAAGGATCCGTGAAGAACCGATGTTATGCCAACAATCCGGAAACGATTCAAATACTTAGGGCTAATATCATCCAAGCAATCCATGAGCTACAACCCGAAACCATCAACAAGGTCTTGCAGAATTGGAGTGATCGAATGCGCTACTGCGAAGCTAGCCGAAGCAGCCACTTGAATGACGTTGTGTTCAATAATTAATGGGATTGTTTGTTATTGCTAGTAAAACCATTATACATGACAAAATTATTTTTTTTATTTTATTACATTTTTAAAAAAGAAACTTGTAGTTGGCCCACTCCTTACAACGGCTTATATTCACCTTTATTCCGAAAGTCGTTTTAATAAAACGCCTTTAAAACGAGAAGGCTCCAGAGACCACATTTTGGGTTTAAATGATACGAAAAGGGTAGCATTCTCTATATTCTTCTCTTTTCTAAGCATTATAACGATAGTCGTTTCAATAAAATTCCAATTTTCGTTTCTAGAGCCTTGTCGTTTTACTGGCGTTTTAGTAAAACGACTATCGCAATAAGGGTGATTCTCTTATAAACCAGTTTTAGCTTATTCCACCTCTATTCCGTTGTGTGTTAAAAATAGCGATTTTCTAATTTTCGTGTTAGGGGCATAAATGAAATGAATAGAGATACAACTGATTTATTAAATAAATTAAATTTGGGGGTGCAACAGCTCGAAGAGAACCAGGACCTAGTGACTTACAACTCTCAACCGTTCCTGCGTGCGTGTTACCAGGGATGGAGGGGACCTACAATTTTCTGCCGATTCCAAAAGGCTAATGAGCAGCGCTTTTCATGTGAAGAGATCCTCTTGGAGGATTTGTCAATGCCTCGGCAAGAGGCAGTACACTCCTGAAAAAACTTTTTTGCAGCGGCTGAGAATTGAACCCAAGACCTTGTGCATGACAGTCCAACGCACTTGGAAAATTCTTAATACTCAGAAAAATTAATAAAAAAAAAAAACACAATCGTTGTTGGCCAAGATGCCTTTTATTATCAGAAATACATGCATTGCAACAAAACTCGGCTTATGGCCAATTTCATAAACAAACACTAAGGCCGGTATTCACCGAGCGCTCATAACTTAAGAAGCTCATAAACGTATTCACCAAGCAATATTAGTGAAGATCTACGAGCGCTCTTAAAAGTTAGGAGTGGTCCCGACCACTCCTAACTTACGAGCGCTCTCTTCGAAAATTTGTTCGCTTGTGCGTGTGCCACGCACGCATTTGACTCGAATCCATGTGAGCAATGCCAAGTAGAAGAGTATCCATTTGCTGTCAAGACCAACATTACACAACATTTCACAGTTTGGGTATGCCTGAACAAGAGAGAGTGGCTCTCATTTTCGAACTTCGAAAAACGCTTGCGAGTGGTTGGTGAATACCGCACAGAAATTTCAAGTTAAGAGCCTCGTAAAGTTAAGAGTCGTTTAGGAGCGCTCGGTGAATACGAACCTAAGGCCGGTATTCACCGAGCGCTCATAACTTAAGAAGCTCATAAACGTATTCACCAAGCAATATTAGTGAAGATCTAAGAGCGCTCTTAAAAGTTAGGAGTGGTCCCGACCACTCCTAACTTACGAGCGCTCTCTTCGAAAATTTATTCGCTTGTGCGTGTGCCACGCACGCATTTGACTCGAATCCATGTGAGCAATGCCAAGTAGAAGAGTATCCATTTGTTGTCAAGACCAACATTACACAACATTTCACAGTTTGGGTATGCCTGAACAAGAGAGAGTGGCTCTCATTTTCGAACTTCGAAAAACACTTGCGAGTGGTTGGTGAATACCGCACAGAAATTTCAAGTTAAGAGCCTCGTAAAGTTAAGAGCCGTTTAGGAGCGCTCGGTGAATACGAACCTAAAAGCACTTTTATCAAAAATCCTCTTAAATTTTATCAGACACTTAAATCTTCCAAGTTTCACCAATCTATAAAAGGGAAATTTTAGAGAATTTTTTGTTATAATTGAGTTCTCTTTACATCCCTGAAAAAAAAATTGTTTTTTTCCTTCTAATAAGCGAAATGTATGTGATAAAATGAGAAAGCATTATGTGTTGAAACAAATGTCAAGAAATGCAAAAAAAGAAAAAAAAACGAAATGCAAAAACAAATATATTTGGAAAGATTCTGTGGCATAAAATGCTAAAGTAATAACAACTTTATTTATTGCACTGACGGCTTTGTATTGGTTCCAAATGACGACCAAATAAATTCAGCAACTGACCCACAGATGCTTTTGGAAAATCGGAACCTCATTTTGTAGTCATAGTCGGAGAACGGATTCCTGTGAACCCAGGAATACTCTTGCTCGACGAATAACTATATGTTGCACTTTATAGTTGGATGAAGATTTATTTTGTATTGTATTCTAAATAAAGAACAGATAATTTAAATATTCGTACTTGTATTTTAAAAAATTGAAAACTAAAATATTACAAAACAATAATTTCAGCTGCTATACCAATTGTTGTTATCTACATCTGATGACATTTCAATGACACTTTTAAAATTTACTGAGCCAAAAATGGACATTTAGTTTGTAAGGGTGTTTAAAAGCTTGTTTAATTTAAAAGCGCTTGGTGAAACCAAAATATCCCATTTTAAGGCTTAGAAGCCTGTTAAATGTTTAAAAGTCCTTCGTGAAATCGGACATTATTATCTTATTCATTTTTTATGACCCCTAAATTCATTTTTACTCTGGCGGTTTGATGGAAGCTTGATGAATTGTTAAATAACTACTTTTATACTATACAAAAACAAAGATTTTAGATAAGATTTATTTAGTTTTTTAAAAATAACGTTTAATACGACGACAGCCAAATTTATCCATGATTTTGATTATGTTTTCTTTGCGTTTTTCTCTACGCATTTTGTTGTTTTTAAAAGTTCAAAGAAAGCCATGCTCAACTTATCACAATCCAATCAATAATCTGATTTTATAGTAGTTTGTATTTCAATCTTTCTCTTGTAGAAAACAAATTTATAAGAAATAATAGAGATTTTTTCATTTATCAACATCTTATTTCAAAAAAATGTCTCACAATTTAATAGAATAAACAAGAAAGTGTTTCTCTGATTCTCTCGAATCCAAAAAGAGTGAATACTGGTGTTAGACCAATGGAAATCCATTTAATCACTATTCTCAAGTGTAAGCATGACTTAAGAGAAACCCAAACAGTTTGAGGGTGTTTGTTTGAAATTACCGACTTTTGACGTTTGTAATGTCATTTCAGAGAGCTCCCACAAGACGTGAAGATAAAAACAGATGACGTTTAATAAATATATAATTTAACAAAAGAAAAACATAAATAAAATCCTCTAATAAATTCCTTGCAAGCTGCAAACATGGATATAGACAATGAACGCGTACTTAAGTTAATATTCCCCAATGGAGTTCCAGGTACAAACTAGCGCACTGAATATAAATAACATTCAATATGCCAAGAATTCTGATTTTATTTGCAGAAAATCTTCAAGACAACTCGGAACTGGTTGTCTATCTTAACAAACTAGGAACATACAAAGTTGACCAGCTCAAAAAAGAACAATCCCGCCTGCAAGATGAAAACAAAAGTATCGTTGAGCAAACACAGGACTTGGCTATTTCCAATTACAAAACCTTCATTCACACATCCGAATGCTCACGTTCGATTTTCTCTGAATTCCAAAATGCCGAGACTCAAGTTGATAAACTAATTGGAAAACTCCCCGACTTCAGTGATAAATGTGAAAAGTTTCTAAGCGAAGCGAGCGAAATCAATGAAAATCGACGGCTGAATAGTATTACTCTAAAGAAGAATGCACAGCTCTTGGAGATTCTGGAATTGCCACAGTTAATGGAGCGATGTATCCGTGAAGGGCGCTACGAAGAGGCTCTAGAGCTGGCAAGCTATGTCCAAAAGTTGGGGCAGAACCAGGGGAATATTGCAGTGATAAATGTAAGTCGAATGAACTTGATAACTTTCATGAAAAACCTTTTAATTCCTCCATTCTTAGAGCATTGTTGTAGCAGTTGAATCGCTGTGGCACACTATGTTGGCACAGTTAGTTGCTCAGCTGAAGACCGATCTGCAGCTACCAAAATGCCTCCAAATTGTTGGATACTTGAGGCGAATGCAGGCGTTCGGAAACAATGAACTTAAATTGAAATTCCTCCAAGCGAGAGATGCTTGGCTGAGCAATTCATTGAATTCCATTCCGAGGGATGATGGTGAGTCGAATAATTATTGTCAAATGATGTGGTTTGTGTATGTACTAAAAAGGTATTACTCAAAACTACATGAACTAGTTCATTTCGCAACCTTTACACTCCTCAAGAAAAAAAAGACAACATTTTTTAAAAACTTTCGTTCCAGCCCAACAACATCTGACCAAGACAATCGAAGTAACCAGAATCAATCTCTTCAACATCATCACTCAGTATCGAGCGATTTTCCCCGATGAAGATGCGAGTTCTAGTGTGAAGGGGAATGGCTTGTCCAGTGATGGTGGGCGTCTTTTCCAATCCTGGCTCCATCGGAAGGTACATTTTTTGAAATTGTCATCTTTATCAATTTCAATACAAAATTCAATCTTCAGATTGCCAATTTTCTGGAGACACTCGAAGACGATTTACTGAAAGGAGTAAACTCATTGGATACAGTTCTTGGACAATGCATGTATTTCGGCCTTTCGTTCAGTCGAGTTGGAGCTGATTTCCGCGCTCTTATGGCACCGATTTTCATTCGCGTCATCAAGCAAAACTTTTCGAATTCCGTTCAAACGGTTAATCAGAATTTCGAACGTGACTTAGAGCGATACACGCTCATAAACAAAGCTTCTTCGGGTATTCACAATAGACGAATTGAATTGGATCAGATGAATCCTCCAGAAACTTTGCTTGACTTTCATCCGCTCGCAGCCCTATGCAATGGATATTTAAATGTATTGAACGAATTGCGTTTATGTGCTCCAATTGCCATAGCCAACGATGTAACCAAGAATATGCAATCGTCTCTAGAGTTTGTAGCTCGGAAGATACTCTCGTTCTATCGCCAAGAACAGCAGGCTTTCTCTGGCAATGAACGAGAGTATTTCGTAAAATTTTGTTCCTGTTTTGCTTATGATTTGATTCCATACATCCAACGATGTATTCATGTGCTGTTTCCACAAGCAATGCTTACTGCTGCTCTGGGTATTAATGCGATTACTCTGGAAAACGAAGGAATTACATTCATTCAGCAAAAAATTATCTTAGAACCCATCAAACATTTACTGCCCCATAAGGTTGATGTTACGTTGTTGCAGGATAAATCGAAGCAAATTGAAACGAGTGTTCCTGCTGCCCCTATTTCAATTCCACAAGAGGGATAGATTTCATGTTAATCAATATATTATGCGATAATAAATACTATTATATATGAAAGTACACAGTAAAGTTATTTTTTTAAGCATAAAGTTAATCAACGACAGTAAAAAAAAAAAACAGAAAGCTAAGATCGCATTATGGACCGTGGAACAATTTGGTATGATCGCAGAATAATTTATTAAAACAATATTTTATAGTATTTTAGAGCAATAAAAGTTTGTCTACAACTGACTTACCTTTTCCGTTAAAGTTCTTTGACTAATTAAATGCGGGGAAGCCTTTTTGAAAAAAAAAAAAATTAAAACAGTTTACTGAATAAATCAAATATCAATCGTCAATTACGAAAAAAACTGATATGTGGTTTTCTGTTATGTATCTTCAATGGGGAAATTTAGCTTATTGTGGTGCGGACGTATATTTAAAGTACAAAATCTTAGAGCTGTGGAATTTTTGAAAAATCTTGAACTTAGAATTAAATTATTTTTTTTTAACAAATCCGAAACCTACTTATTTATAAGCACATCATTTAAGAGCACACAATTTTATGGTAATTTTGCATTTAACCATACATTTTTTGATCGCGTATGTGCACATGTTTTATATTAATGCTTACATGTCAGGGCTTTATTTAATCAGAACTTAGTCGGAGCCCACGACAAGATGACGTTTTAAGATGGAACTGAGTGCTACTAACTTAACGCATTTTCTATCATTCTTCGTTGGTGAGAAATTAATCATACTCTGCCCAGAGCGTACCCGAATTTCTCCGTAAACGCCTAACGAACGTCGTTTCGTCCCGGCGGCGATCTCACATGGACTCATCAGTTGACTGTGAGGACCTTGTCAATACGAATTTTTTGTTAAATTCAGTTCATCTTACAACTGATTAGTCCATGTGAGATCGCCGGGACGAAACGCCAATTTTTGTGGACTAAAGGCCAAAAAAGCTATTTTGAATCAAGAATCCAACAAGTCCATTAATAGTGATTTATTTCAGTAGTATATAGAATTTGTATTATAAAAACCTCCATAAAGAATCAATGCCAGGCCACGGGCAAAATCTTCCAACGTTAATGATTACAATTTTAATCTTGGTTGGGTATAGTTCACATTGGATTTTTGTCAAAAATCGATGTAAGACCATACCTGACATGACCTTTAAGAAAATGGTTGTTAATCTTAAATTGGGCTTTTTCTGTATAGGCAGCAGTGTACATGACTTATATTTTAGTAAAGAAAATGGTGTTAACATTTGTAATTGACGGTATCGTCAAGGATTTGAATTCAATCAAAATTATTACATAACATTTCCCTTAATTTGAAAACACTCTTAAAATTGGCACAACATTTTCTTTTATTGTTAAAGAGATTAAAATTTATATATTTAAAAAAACCGTTCCAAAGATTTTTGAAATTTTGTGAAAATATTTAAAATTCTTAGCAACTTAACTTTAAAAGCAATTTCGTGCCACCCAGTTGTGCTTTTTACTTGCGACTTATAGACATTCGGAAAAAAATCAAAGTTGATATTACGATGATAGCGAAGACGAAAAAAGGGGGTTTCGCAATTATGTCTGTCTGTCTTTTCCACTACAGCCTTAACGGCTCGGTCGATTTTATTTAAACTTAGTAGATAGTATTTTTAATTCTTTCCCCCCCCCCCATGTTTTTTTTTTCTTTTTTTTTAAGACCAAAAATAACGGTACCCGTCATACGATTTTTTTTTCTCGAAATTTTATAAATATTTTTTTCTCAAAAACTGTTCGACAGATTTAAAAAACAAAGATACAAAAAAAATTTCATTTAAGTACCCGAAAAAATGCTGAAATTTTTTTTTCGAAAAATGATTATTAATGGTACCCCCCGGAATTATTTTTTTTCGTTTTTGATTTTCTAAAAAAACAGTACAACCGATTTTGATAATTTTTTTTTATGCTAAGGCTCCCCGAAAATTTTAATAGAATTGTGTATTCAAATTTTATTTTTTTTTCGGATTTTTAAAAAAAGTTTCAATTTTTTTTTTTTGAAAACTCAATATTTCGAAAACCCCATGTTCGATTTTTGTTTAAATTGATAAATAAAAGTTTCTTAACATAATCTACAAGTTGTGAGAAAAACAAATTATTTCACCTACAAATAGCGGTACCCACCATACAAATGTTAAAAAATGGTTTTCGAAAATCGTATTTTTCTCGAAAACGGTTATTAGAATTTCGATAAATTTGTTTTTTTTTTCGTTTAATTTTTACGATCTATAATTACATAAGAAAAATTTTGAAATTTATATATTATGGTTTGTATTTTTGTATTTGTATTTATTATAAGGCAAAGTGTATAGTAAGAAATAATTCTTTTAGAAGTACATGTTCAGGGAAATATTACAATGTTTAAATTGAGAAGAAAAATAAATTGGAGAGAAAATATAAAGTTTGTAAAAATATTATAATCAATATAAGATAATAGCAATAGAAGTTCATTATAACAAAAATTCAGATTAGTATACAATATTTGATTAGCAGGAATGTATTTGAAAATGTAATTATAAATTTAAAAGAAAAGCGCCTTAAATTAAGATTTTTGTTTTACATATCTTGTTTGAGACTTTAAGTGTAAAAATAAATTATTTTTGAAAGAGCTAAATGGGTCAGACCATAAAGATAATCGTAGCGTGTTTGGTAAAGAGTTAAAGATTTGTAAGGTATAAAAAAAGAATTGGCGTCTTGTATTCAAGTAAATCAACCTTGGCAAGATTAAAGTTAAGGAAGGAAGGATGAAGTGGTGCCATTGGTACAAACAGCTTGGTACCTCGCAGAAAGATAATTAAGTATCAACATTGCAGCTTCTCGCGTAAAATTAAACTGATTACATAATTTTTTGCACAGTATTTTATGATTAACAGTGTCGAATGCTTTCGAGAAATCAAGAAGGGTTAAAATCGTTAACTTACTCGCATCCATATCTTTTTGGAGATCATTCGACAGCTTTAAAAGCGCTGTAACACAACTTACTTCCAGGTCTAAAACCAGATTGGTGGTTATGTAGAAAGTCATTACTAGATATGTAGCTGTATATCTGGAAATGCACAATTTTTTCAAAAATTTTAGATAAAAAAGACAATATACTTATAGGACGATATTCAATAGAACTTGTAGAAGACTTTTTAGGTACAGGGATTATTTTAGAATATTTCCACCTTGTTGGAAAACCAGAAGTCATAAAACATGAATTAATTATGTGTGTGAGAGGTGATATGATAAACGGAAGTAACATTTCGACAAGTTTCGGACTTATTTCATCAAAACCAGTTGCGGTAGATTTAATTTTGTTGATGGCGAGTGTTACTTCGACTTCTGAAACCATTGCAAAAGAAAAAGATGGTTGAGAGTTGTTTGCTGGTTCTTCATTTATTGGAAAAGTAGGACTATGGTTTAGAAAATTGGAATTGAGTTCGTTTGGATCAAGATCACATTCTGAAAAGTTTTAGTCTACGATTCCTGCAGCTTTCAGATTCTGCTAAAGTTTCTTTGTTGGCAATGAAGCATCTAGTTTTCTTGAATAAAAATTAGTTTTTGCATTGCGAATAGCTGTAGTAACCCTATTTCGCAGAAGTCGAAAATCAGTCCAAAATAAACTGATCTTGAAACGCTTCCATTTAAGATATGCTTCATTGCGAGCAAGCATCATTTCTCGAATATGATCATTTAACCATGGGACTTCGCTATTTCTCACAATTTTAGTTTTAAGTGGAATATAGCTATGACGTAGGAACAGTAAGTAAGTATTAAGGAGATCAACTTGACCGTCAACAGTATTCTGAAGAAATATGTTATTCCAATTTATGAGGCTGGCTCCAAGACTGAGAGATTCGAAATTAGCTCCTTTGTAGTCATAGTAGCAAAAGGTAGTAGGACGCGAATCTGCATTATTTTAGAGGTCATAGGTCATCATGATTAAGTCATGGTCAGTAAATCCGGGAAGAGATATTTGGCTTTGAAAAATAACTTTACTTACGTTGGCAGTGAAAAAGACATCAATTAGAGTAGCTGAAGTGTTTGTTATGTGAGTGGGAATATTGTTTACACGATAGAGATCAAGGCCACCAAATAGTTCATTCATTAAATTGGTTAGATAGCAAGGATTTAAGAAATCAAGATTAAGATCTCCAGTTACTATCTATGATATGTTGGTACCTGGGAGATAAATGTGCAAGATCTCTACTAAACGAATCAATGTTTGAACATCTAGGGGGTTTATACACAGAGGCAACTAATATTTTTTGTTCACCAATAAGAACTTCGCAAAAAATATATTCCATCATATTAACTTCCATTGAACAAAGAACAAAAATTGATTTAAAACATTTTCTTACAAGAATAGCTACACCACCACCACGTTTACAAGAACGGTCATTACGATACATTCTATAGCCAGGTATGTCAACTAGGCTACCATGCAAATCCAATTTAAGTCAGGATTCAGATATACATATAACGTCCATTAAAGAATGTTGAAAAAAATCCCTATATTCGTCAATCTTAGGCAGAAAGCTTCTCGCATTAAAATGACAAACCTTTATACCATTTCTCTGAATGCCAAGAATGTTTACGAGAATACGAAAATTATTTTGATTAAAGGGATGACCAACACGCATAGACATAGCAAAGAAAAAACAAGATAAAAGTATAATGTTACGAGTATTACCTAACCTATATTTTATGAATTTGTTTACTTAACTTAGTTTTAGTAATTATTTTATGTAACTACTTTACTTATATAATTGAAGTTTTAATTTCTTATCTTTTACTAATGGAATAATATAAATAACATCTGCTAATCTAGTTCCGAGATCCTGTGGATGATAACAGCACGATCGTTTTCATTTCTACGCACAAAGACTCTTCCCGCCAACGTGAAAACAGATGAAAAATGATTTTGTTGTTTCATACGAAGTGCTTTTCTTAAGATGGCATAGTTTCGAGATGTGAGGCTTTCGTTGACATAAACAGGGCAACGCTTATCATTTTCATTGGCAATATCTAAGTCATGCAAGAATAAACCACCCTTTGTTTTAATTCTTTGGCGCACTGCGGATATAAACATATTACTGACTGTACCTACCATATAACCATTTTTTCGAATTTCTCATCATCGGCATAACGGATTTTAATGAAAGTTTTTTTAAAGAAGCTTCTGAAAAGTGTTAAGAACATTGCATTGCAAGACTTTAAAAAAAAGTATTTTTTTAATTTTTGAAAACAAATTCTATTTTTTTTTAGAAATTTCAATATCTTAAAAACGGCTCATAAGTTTTTTGGAAATTTATTTTCTATTCGTATAATAATAAAAACTTTAAGTTGGCCTACCAAAAATTTTTCTTAAAAATGTTTTAAAAATTTTGTATAAAAAGCTTATTTCTTAATAAACCACTACAACGACTTAAAATTTTTGTTCTTGCATAAACCATGGCATCCTGTTTTAATCTCCAACTACTAAAGGAGTTGTTTTAGTCATTTAAAAAATGAATTTTATGCTTATGAACAGTTTTTCTCTATTTACATTCATTTTTGAAATTCTTAGTCTTTTACATAAGAGCAAGTTCATGCGATCCAGTCGTGTATTTTATTTTATTTACAGTCGGCAAAAATATTAAGTTAAGTAATAAGCAAGCAATAAATTGCAAATGTCGCAAAATTTACAGAGTGGCAGCTTAAGAATTGTTGTTATTCAATTCTGGGAATTAAAGGGAGTTAAAAATGAAAGTAAAAGGAGTGTGTGGTATTAAAAAAAATTAGATTTTGACCAAACTCAATTACCCAATTCTGAAGTTAATTTTTTATATGTCTGCTACATATTTTATTCTTGAAATCACCATTTGAGCTTAGAAAATATATATATTCTTATAACAATGGTTTTTATATTACACGAGTTTCTTGAATATTTATGTTCAATTTGAAATATAGATTTAAAGACAAGACGGTGTTTTGGGCCACATTTCTTGTAACCGAGTTTCTTTTATATGATCAATCAATAAATAAAATTGATCAATAGACAATTCGCACTTATAGGGAGGCTCTTTGATCTTGGTACCCCATTTATGGGATATTCATAAAAAAGTATTCCATCTCACAAAAGGTTAACTAGTTTTGGAAATTTTTTTGCAAGATCACGTGCGATTTTTGCACCACATTTTGTGGTACATTCGCAATTGTTATATACCATCCAAATGATCACTAGAACCTGATAAAAGGTCCACTATTTTTACTAATTTGTCGGTCTGCCAAAGATTTTTTTAATGAATTTTTTTTAAATTGTTTCAAGGTCAACGATTTTTGGCACCTCATTAGTGAGATATTCGCAAAACATGTATACCACCTGAAAGGTCTGTAGATCCATATAAAAAGTCAGCCGGTTTTAGTAACTGGTGAGCTATTGATTTTTTCTAAATGGTTTTTTGCAAGGTCACGAACGATTTTTGGCATCTTATTTGCGAATATCCCACAAATGGTCTGCCAAAAATCGTGCGTGCAAAATTTTAAGCCTTTATTAAAAATTTTCTATGACTTAAAAATTTCCAAAACTAAGTTGACCTTTTTTGACCAATTACTTTTACAACGAATATCCCATATAACAGGTGTCGAGATCCCAGAGCCTAAAAGTGATTTCGGTCCCAATGCATACGTATGTGATATCTATTGTGATTCTTTGAAGTTTCTATGCTGAAAAGCTAACACAGTAGAAAGTGACTTTCTGTGGATGTAGAGCTCAAAAGTTACATGTCGGTCTCGCATTTATATGTCTATCTGTCTGAAAGGTTCGGCCGATAGTGAAAACGTACCCACTACATAATCACTAATTTTGTAGTAAGTTTTTATAATTTGAACGGTTCAGCGATTTATAAAAAAATCCTATTTCAAAATGACAAATACTAAATAACTCTCAAATGAAAGTTCTGTTTGACGTTTTTATTTGGCAATAAGGAAGCCTTCTGAACTCTTTTGAAAGTTTTAACTTGGGGAAAAATGACAGTTCTGATTCTAAAAAGAATAAAAATTTGCTTTTGGATTTTAAATCGGAATCGAAACCAGAAGCACTCACACATTGATATACTTAAACGTTAAACTCGACAGCTGTGATTTTTTTGTCGTTTTTATTTGGCAATCCGGAATCTCTCTCCGATCCGGAATCCCAATTGAACACTTTTGTTTGCTTCTGATGATTCTGAAGTTTTGTAAGTAAGTAAGTAAGTAAATTTTATTCACTGAGCAAAAAGTAAAAATCTTACACATCTAGGTAACAACAATCAACAATCGTAATATAAGCATGGCTTTGCCGTCTGCCTGATTGACAATTACATATATTATATAAAAAAAAAAACTTGATTAATTAAATATCATTAAAGTACAGTTTGATTTAAAAATTTTCATTTAAAATTCTGCTTCTATAAGCTAATGCAATTTTGCAAAACTTGAACAATTTGGAAACATCTATTTCATTAAGGTATTTTATTGTAAGTTCTTCAGATAGTATGTCTTCGCCAAACACATGTCTTCTCGTTTCTTTGAGGATCGGGCATCTACCAACAAAATGAAAAATGTCTTCACGTTTTGTCATATTACACATTTCACAAAGCACAGGTAAATTTTCGCGATGTGGTATGAAGTTAAGGTTTAACAGTTCCCCCCTTAATCTAAAGATGCAAGATATTTCCTCTATAGTGTAATAATCTCTAAAATAATTTAAACTATTTAAGTTGTGGTTTAGCTTGCTATATACCAGCCTGTAAATCGATTCTCTTGCCTCTTCTGCGTATCTTGCTCTGGCGCTGTTATCTATGCTTGTAATCATCTGATAGAGCGAGGGCTTCCAGTTACTATAATCATTCATGTTTAATTCTATGCCCGCTTCTTGTCCTAACTCCATCCAGTCCTTGAACCATCCTGATCTGTTATGGATCGCTTGGAGAGCTGCCTTTTTTGGAAGGCGATTATCCGGCATCTTTAGCACATTGATGATATAATCTGCTTGTAGTTTCAAGGTTTTTGTAAACAATGGAGAGATACCAGTTTCGAGCATTACCATGTAGTTAGGAGCGTTTGCAGGAAGTCGAAATATGCGTTTGATGTAAAAACGGAGGAGTTTCTCAACGGTCTCATATTTTTTTCCTCCCCATACTTGCGCTGCATACAGCAAAGTTGCTTCTGACACCGATTCGAAAACCCTATACTTGACGCTATGTGTAATATGTCTGTTGGTGAAGATTTCCTTCCAGGCTACGTTTATTGCTGCTTTTGCTTTTAATAATTTTTCGGTGAGATGTTTATCCATCTTGAGATTCTTGGTGAAGTACACTCCCAAGTATTTATACTGCTTCACAACTTCAATTCTTTCATTGTTATAGGTCCATTGTTCTCTTTGACTTAATCTTCCTCTTCCTCTTTTGAATATCATAACTTTTGACTTCTCTAGGTTGACCACTAATTTCCATAAAGTACAATATTCATTAAGTTTATTTATCATTAACTGGAGTGCTTCAGGTGAGTATGCGAGTAGAACGATATCGTCTGCAAACAATAGGGCTTTGATAAGGGTTCCTGCGTATTCCACTCCACCCGGTAATATACTAGTTATGTCTTCAACGAAAAGCGCGAATAAACTTGGGCTTAGTGTGCATCCTTGTCTGAAGTTTTGTTTGATTGCATATGTGAAACATCAAATGCGTACAATAATCAAAATCAAGAAAAATGTTTTTGAAAGCAGGGTTGGCCGAATTGTCACTTTTTAGAAATAACTACATTTGTTACGTCTGCTACGTAGTTTATGTAGTTAAATGTAGTTTATTGTAGTTAATGTAAGAAATTGTAGCATTGCTGTCAATTAACTGTCAGTTGCATATGAAATTTGAATTTTTAAATTAAACGTTCAGTTATTCCTACAATTCTTCATCCTTATGGTAAATGAAACTTTTTTTTACAAACCTTCATTAGATCATAAAAGTGCAAAATTGTTTTTTTTTTCCTTTATTATATTGATTTTTTATGAATTAACTATATACATATTATGTAGCAGACGTAACAAATTGTAGTAAATTAGGCATGTAGTTTTTTCAATAAACTACGCGTAGTTAAATACTACGTTTATATGCAGTATCGAAAGATCGAGTTGGATTAGGGTCGGATCTTCGACCCACATTTCTACTCGACACCTACTACGTTTATATGGAGAATTGAATCGGTATTGAATCAGGATTTAGGTCCATGTATACCTGGATCGGATTGAAATAGGATTTCTCGATCCGATCCCACTAAACGAGCTGAATCGAATCGAAAATATGCATGTATACCTGAATCGAGGAATCGAAGAATCGAGTGCATGTACAAAACCATATTGTCATTTCGATCCCATTTCAATTCGATCTCTCGATCCAGTGCCACCATCTACCTGGATCGAAATCTCAATTCGGATTCGATTCGATTCCTCAATCTTCTCTTGTAACCGGGGTAACCGCTGAGCGATTGGGATCGAGTCGAACGAAGCTCATTTCAACTCAATACAGGTATATAAACGTTCGAAGCGAGCTTCAAGCTCGCTTCAACACCTCATATAAACGTAGTAAATCATGTATAAAATGTAGTGTAGTTAATTCGGCCAACCCTGGTTCGCACAATTTGGATACCAAAAATCACAGCTGTTGAGGTTGACGTTTAAGTATATGAATGTGTGAGTGCTTCTGGTTTTGCTTCTGATTTCAAATCCAGAAGCAAATTTCTCTTCTTTTCAGAATCAGAACTGTCATTTTTTCCCAATTGAACACTTTCAGAAGAGTCCAGAAGGCTTCCGGATTGCCAAATAAAAACGAAGTGTTTTTCGTTAAACAAATATTATTCTTGATTTTCAAATGGATAACATTTGTCCACATATGATGTTTCTACATACAATCATAACAAACTACAGAAATCAGAATCGTCAGAATCAAAAAAGTGTTCCGTTGGGATCCCGGATCGGAGAGAGATTCCAGATTGCCAAATAAAAGGTTTGTTCGTTGAGCCCTGAAGTCACCCTGTGGTCGCCTTAAATCGGTTTTTGAAAAACCTAAAGTCACCCTGGTGAGTAAATTCTGTGTTTTTTGAGACCTGGGGTCGCCCTGAACTTGTCCTGAAGAAGATCTAGGTATTTTGCTGTGGAGAGTTCAGGTAACGACCAAACTGTTAAAAGTCTCATGAGATTTCATATCTATATTTCTTTTGTTGTCGTTTGTCGATTCGCATGTTGCATGTTATTACTTGGGTTTGCAATTAAATGTTTGGTAAACTCTATAAGATGAAATATTCAGCAACAACGCAAAATTGTTATTGTTCATTTTTAAAACTAATTTATAACGAATTAAAAGTTTTATCAAGGACAAAATTACTTGTTTCTTGCTTTTATGAAAAAAATTAATAAAATGTCAAAATATTTTCAAATATTAAATTTGTTTTCACACACAAACGATTTTATGAAGAGCCCTCATAAAATATGAAAATAACAAACAAAATTAAACTCAAAAATGAAAGCATTTATCATTTACATGTTTTGACAAACATTTATCAGAATGAGTTCCAGATTCTCATTATGTGAGTTCATGAAATGGAAAAATGAAAAATGGGTGTAAAAACTGAAATGATAACTTTTTTATCACTTCATAGTTTCACAGATAGAGAATTGACCCCCAGGGTGAGTTCAGGTTTTTCAAAAAACGATTTAAAGTGACCCCATCGGTGATTTAAGGGCTGAACGAAAAAACCTATTTATTAAACCTTGACTGAATTAACACGGAGGTTTATAGCGTTCAACAACATTGTGTAAATGATGTTTTATGGAAGTGGATCATCTGCTCAACCCCAATTTTGGCGGAAAAATTATTTTCATCCATTCATCATTTCTGGATGAATGGGTTCGTCAACAAGCAAAATTGTAGAATTTGGAACAATCACATTCCACATGAGATTCACAAAATTCTAATGCATTCAGAGCAAGTCACTGTTTGGTTCTAGATTTTGGGCTCACGACATCATCGGTCCATGGTGTCTATTGGAAATTTATCGTGAGCGATTTCCGAACATGGTTATCTCGTTTAGGTTAGATCGTAGGATTTGACCCTAATATTACAGGGGTATGTCAATAAACCACAAACCACCTATGCCCTGAAAGCCAAAATACTCAATATCAATACCATTGGTCAAATTCAGTCTGATTTATGCACCAAATTCAATGTGTTTACAAAAAAAAAAAACAATATAATTATAAGACACTCTTCTGTTTATTGCTTACCTTTTTAAAAAATGCCTTTGCATATTTATATCTCTACCTTTTACAAACGTATACAATCCTTGTTTCTAAAAGAAAATAATTGAAAATAAGTAAGTAAATTCCTCTTTAAAACATACAAATCCTCCCCGTTTTGCATTTGGCATAGAAACGTGTAATTTCAAAAGCACTTCAACTCATCAACACAAATTATTACACCTGAGCAGATGGAAATAATAATACCTCAATGTCAATGTTCTTAAAATCTTTATAACCCTCACAATCTCCTTCTTCCTTGAAAACTAATACAATTATGAAGAGACGAAAGCATGATAATGCGTTTTCTAAATTATTATTAAAATTTCCCAACACTGGGAATTTCAAATTAATTTTTCACAGTTTCGTCACAATGAAAAGTGAAAGTATGCCCCTCTCGCCCTCTCACCATGTATGGCTTTTTCTACTTTCAACTCAAAGACTTAATCACTTTCAAAATCGTGTAGAAATTCCAGTTAAACTTTATGTGCCACACCTTTACTTTTGCTTAGTGAAGCAGGGACCTAAGGTTCCTAGATAAAATTATGTCCTTAATGTGAAGATTGTAATTTGAAAATGTATTATCACGATTCAACCCTTTCACGCCAAGAATGGGGTTCGAAGGTAGATCGGCTCGGGAAGTTTGAATGCTCATTTCGTCGAATTGACGATGACGACGACAAAGACGACGACGTGACATGCCAAAAGAATTCTGTCATTTTTGAATAAATCTCCTGACATTCGAGTTGATGAGAATATCGTCCTGCGATATACCTTGTCAAAATGTAAGCTTTTTGGAATTCCATTCTTGCTATGTGTTTGGGTAGGTAGAATGCTCACACTAGCTCACTCTGTTTCTGAGTCAAGGAGTTATGGCGTCTACGTGTAAGGCGGTGGTCTCTGCCATCTTACTTGCACGTATACGGTACCTGATTAACATCCTTTTAAACATGTACGTTTGTTTTCGGGGTAAGAACCTTTCGCATAAATTGCGACCCCCTTATCTGGATGTCTCGTAATTTCTCTAAATGAATCGTCATATTTGAAAAGAGTATTGCCTCGCACTTATACACAATATCCACCAGCCAAAAGGATGCTTTCTTTATCTTTTACCCTTAAATGCCTATACACAGTAGGGTGTGTCACTTTTGTATGGCCGCAAAAAAGTACTCTTATTTTTAAATGTAATAGTGATCAAAAGTTGTATTAGGGTCTGAGGTTTAAGAACATGTAAAAAAAAAATAAGATTTTGTTCGTCTTTGGCTCGCTCAAATCGGTTGAAGTTGAAAAAAAAAAAATTATTTACAGTAAATTTTTTTTTTTTTTACGTATACTAAAAAAAAAAACTAAACAAAATACAGAAAGAATTTTTTTCTTTACGAAAAGATATACCACGATATTGTAGGTGGTTCCGTTGATTTTTAAGAATTTTTTTTATAAAAAAAAAACAAAACGATTTTACATAAAAAAATGATTTTTCTTCCTTCTTTTATTATTTCATAACTTCTTTATCAAGTGTTCAATTTAAGCAAATATAAGCTTAAAAGTGTTTCCTTGCAATTATCTTTGACTTGGAAGCCTAAAAATATTTTATATAATTTTTTTGTATCCACACGGTGCAATTTAAAACAACACCACATTTCAAAAATCTCGAAAAATCAAAATTTCTTGGATTTCATCCTATTTTTGAGCGAGCCAAAGATATTAATTAAAATGAAAATTGTAAACGCAGGATTTAATTTTGATAAGCAATGCAACTTTTAAAAGCTATTACATTTGAAAATACCATAGTTGAGCACTTTGACACACCCTAATACACAGAATCAAGCCTCCCAGAAACTGTTGGTCTCCACCATCATCCACTTGAACAGTGTTGGAAGTTTTCTGCGGTGTCTTTTATTTGACACTTTTTGCCTTGGCAAGGAAAAGACCTAAGGTACGAGAAGACGAGAAGAATGAAAGGGACGTTGGTGATGGGGTGACTGGGAGATAGACAGATCCTGGGATGCGCCATTTAATTGTTCTATCCGTTCGAAATTAAGATGGTGTTCTTATTCAGCATTATGATGGAATCGGTAGATAAAGGATCTTATGAATTTTGTAGCAGACACAGTCTCCATTTTGGTGCTGGTGTTGAAGTTTTGTATTAATAACTGGTTGCTTTGCTGGCTATGGAAAACTTCTTCGAAGATGTCTCTATTGGATAAGGTGGAGGTTTTGGGAAAATAAATTTTTAGATAGTGTAATGGGTGAAGGATGGTTGCTATCATCAAAGCCTTTCCATTCAACTCAGCTCATCAAGAAAGAGAAGCTGTGACTTTTTGTTTGTCCACAGTCTGGGATTGGGTTTCTTTGGAAGATGTACTTAAATGTTTACCGCAAAGGAAGGTGTACCTCTACCTACAACGGAGGCATAAGGAGACACAAACAAAAAATAAAAGGATTAAAAGGACATTTTGCGTGTCGAATTATTTGGATTATAAGGAAATTAAAGTTGGAATATGTTTTAATTGAGTTTCAGGGGAGTTTTTTTTATTGGAACAGGAGGAAGAAGCTGTGGCTTATGGCTTGTCTGCTGGTAGAACGGTTTAATTTTCATGTTTGTGAATGTTAAACCTGTTTTTTGGGGGCCATTATCGTGTTAAGTTGCTAAAATTTAGGGAACAACAAGCTTTTTTAACGAAATAAAATATGAAATTCTAGAAAACCTTATCGTTTCATTTGATACTTGAAGGCCTAAAAGAGCCTGAAAGTATGCTACGTGAAATTTTTGATTGTGATAAGAATGCAAAAAATAGGCTTTGATATCACAATACATAGTATGTAAAGGACTAGGCTTTGCTTTTCATTGTTTCTTAAAGTCTAACTAACTTAAACGGCTTTCATTACGTGAAGGGCCGTTGTCTGAAACACTATCCTTTACAAGCCTAAGCACGCTGCTTCCAGTTATTCAAATCAACCAGGCCGATTGCCTGGTATTTAAACTGAAGGTTTCATCTTCCTTGTCTTATCGAATCAGGGGGGCTGGAATTTGAAGAATATCTTGCCTGTGGAGCTTTGTTTTCCAAACGTTTGTGAAGTTAATATATTTACTCCAAGGTAGATACATCCATTAACTGCTCTATGATCCATAGTCACGGTCTATAGATTGTCCCTCCAGCCAGCCTGGTCTCTAGCTAGCACTCCAAGGTGGTTGTGGTCTTTCTCCACTTGTGTGGGTCACCTAAGGTGGGGTCTTCCTCTGCTGCGCCTACCATCAGGAGAATTAGATTCGAAGACTCATCGGGCTAGTGCTTTGGTATCCATACCCTCAATGTCTTCAGCTCGACGAAGTTGTGAGGCCTTTAAAACTCGTTGTTAACTCTTCTCCTCCTTACTCAATCAATACAATATTTCTCCGAAAATCACGCGAAGATTTCAAAGCACCCAAGCAGATTCTCAGCCGCTTTTGACCAGGGTCCATACTTCTGCCCCAGGTAGACAAAGGCCTTGACGACTTTGAAATTGTAACTATCCATCGTGACGTTTTATCCAATTCGAGGATAATGAGGTTCCTTTCTCGATGATAGCATATACTTCGGCTTGTCCTCAATAAAAGCGAAACCAACTTTCACCGCCTCCGATTCAATACTTGAAAACGCGCCAGTATTAGCTCGCTTCGTTCTCCCAATGATGTCAATATCATCTGCAAAAAAAAGTATGTACCTAGATGGGTTTTTGAAAAATTGTATACCTCTGTTTTTGTTTTTGACTTGCAAGTTGCATACTTGCTTCAAGAACGATGTTATAGAGGTTGCGAAGGTCGTCTTTTCCCAAACTATTCTCGACATCAAAGGGTTCGGTAGAGTTCTTACCGACTTTGATGGAGCAGCGAGATTTCTCCATGATGGTCATCCTGCACAAACGGAAGAGTTTGGCAGGGATGCCGACATGCGACATGGCTCTGAATAATTCGTATATATACGTATAATACGCTATTATATACGACTTTAAAATCGATAAAGAAGTGGAGTGTAACGATTTGAAACCCTTGTGTATTGTAGTGATCCACTACATGCGACCACTCTGACAGCCTTATATCATATAAATATTCATTTCCATTCCCAAGATACCACACACGATCTTGTACGGTATCATCTTTCTTTGTAATTCGCGCAACCGATCCACAACACTGCGGCACATTAATGTGTCATCTTCGAGAGCCCACTTGGTGAAACCTAACACCACGGCAATTAATTAATTGTCGCCAGCTCTGTGTCATAACTATAGCTACGACTATAACATGAGCCGGTACGAACGAAGGTTCCAAAAGTAAGGCAAAGTAAGAATGACAATTATGCACATGCATTGTTTTTGGGTTCTATGGACATCATATGGCACTTCAATACACTAGGTCACTATATTGACTGTGTGTATCTGGAACTACAATGGATACGTGTATCTATTGGATATGTTTTGTATTGGGCCAGTATAAATGAAATATGATCCATTGAACTCTTAGGCAATAATAATAATGCAATATTGATTTGGTGTCAATGCATGTTGGCAACGGATGTTGGGAATTATGATGAAAATGCTCTTTTCATATGAGGTTGCGTAAGAATGCATTTTCATATGGAAATGCCGAATTTCATTATCAAGTGGTTGAATGGTGGGGATGGAAATTGGTTCTTTTAAATCAGTATAAATAAGCAAAGGATGATTAGGGAAAACCAGAATTTAGCCACACATTAAACTCGAAGGTTGCAGCCTACGCATAGAGACAGCGGGCCTTGCGAGAACAACAATAAAAAAAAACATTTAAACTTTAATAAATCTTTCATTTTTTAATCATTTTCATCTTTTATTTAATAAACTAAATTCTCCCCATATACACTCTTCCCTGAAAGTCAGGAAGCACGGGTACTTGGGTTATTTCATGGTGGCAGCGGTGGGATACTTTAAAATCCCCTACCATAGTTATTTAGCCTTGCCAATACAAGAGACCTCTCTCTTGATGCGTTCTGGGGCTACACACCAGAAAAAAACGTTAAAAAGTGAAGTGAAAATTTTTTTTTTGCTTTTGTGATTAAAGTGTTAGAAATCCTACGAGCGTAAGACCTTGCTAGCTTTAGAGCTTAAGCATTTGGCAGACAGTAGGTAGTGATAAAAGACCAGGCCGTAATCCTCAACTTTAGGGCGTGAAGCCTGCCTGGCAACAAAGAACAACAACTGCAACGGCAACATAAGCAGCAGCAACAACAACAACAACCACAGCATCTGGAGCAATAATAACAACAATAACGGCATCGACTACAACAATAACAGCAATAATAACAACATCAGCGGCATCAACCACAAAACAACAGCAATAATAACAACAACCTAAAAGTAAGAAATTATTTTTTTGAAATTTGTATATATATATATTTCTGCCTTATCCCTCCCTTAAGAAAAAAAAATATATAAAAAAATTTTTCCAAAATTGTCTCCACACGACAAGACCGACAAAGACTAGATCTTTTTTTTCGACTACCTTTTTTTTCTGAATCCGAATCCGATATAATGGAGTTCCGTATTAATATAAGTGATATTTTCAATATCATTCCCACTTTTAACGGTAACCCCACTGACCTAAATAAATTTATCGCATGCGGAAACATACTGTTCTCGTCATGTAAAAAAGAGGAACATAGTACGTTCCTCGAAATAGTAAAAACGAGGCTACAAGGTCCGGCTTTCGAACTCATACAGTTCAACTCATTCACTAAATGGAGCGATCTGGTTACAAAACTAGAGGATGAGTTTAAAGTAACTAAAACTCGTACCGTCGCGCAAAATGAGTTGCTCTTAGCTAGGCAAACTGCTAGAGAGTCGGTCAAAGAATTCGGGGACAAAGTTTGTCAACTCTTAACCTCCCTCAACTCAGCGACGTTCGCTAATACTAACGACGAATCCGTCAGAAGCTATTTGGTGGAAGAAAATGAAAAATTGGCTCTTCAAACTTTTGAGGATGGCCTCAGTAGCCATAATTTAAGGTTAATGGTTCAAGCCCATGGGGAAACCAATCTAAAAAAAGCAATCGAGTTTGCAGAAAACCATGCTGCAAGAGTGGAAAGACAAATGTCGTCGTTTAGAAATAAAACACAAACCCAGCAAAACTCACCCTCAAACTTTTCTTCCCGACCCACCTGTCAAATTTGCGGGATCTTGGGACATTCTGCCCAAACCTGTTACCGCAATAAGACCCTACCTAATATTACTCCTAAAACAGAAATAGTTAAATGCAACTATTGCAAAAAAAATTATCACACGGAAAGTGAGTGTAGACTGCGAAAAATACACTCACAATCAAACCAAATAAACCCCCAAAATCCTTTCAGGCAGAACCTCTTTACAGGTACCCAAAATAATGACAGGAATAAAAATGGCGAAAAGCGACAGGTGAATTTCCACCACGTATTACCCGAAAGCCATTTTTCTGTCAACGGTACGGGAAACGAAAACTGTCGGGACGATCAGACCGGCTATCCATCCCGACAACACATTCAAGCCGAAATCCACCAAACACAAGAATAGTGGCAAGCGTAGTCATCGAACTGCTTCCCTATAACGACCTAACAATCATCCGAATTCCCTTCACAGACGGTCAAAATAGAAATCTCGTTATCGACACTGGCGCAGAAATCAGTATCATAAAAAAACCTACCACCCAACCCATGAAAAACGAAAAAACAAATATGACAATTTCAACCATGGGCGGCCATAAGGTAATAAGTACTGGAATTGCCCATGAGAGTCTATTGATCGGTTCTGATGAAGATAAAATAAAAATTACTCACCCCTTTCATATTCTAGATACAAGCACTGACATGGATTTTGACGGCATCATCGGTAACGATTTTTTGAAGAAATATTCATGTATAGTTAACTACGATGAAAATTTTATAAAGATATTCCCTTTTATTGATAACCACTCTACTGCTATGGTGCATAGTTTTGGGAAAGTACTGAGTACTATTCCTGATCACAAAACTTATGTGTCAGAAGCAAATCAAGAAATCCATTTCATACCTAAATCTGAAATTTTAGCTCAAACTACTATGCTCAAGAAAAAATACAAAAATAAAGCCAAAACAAACCTTCAAGAAGATTGCACGACGGAAGGGTCTAAAAATACTGACTCTGACTCCCCTCAGTGTCTTACAGACATCAATGCAGGAAGTACAGAAAAGGTATGGGAATCGTTGAATGATACCGCTTGCCTTCGGGTCGGGTCAGGAGATTCGCCACAAAAAGACTTCGATAAAGTTGCTAGCAAAAAACTTCATTCGAAGAAGGTCAAAGGCAAAATAATTTACAATAAGCCTATGGTAAAAGAAACCATAGCAGAAAATACATTTAAACCAGCAGAAAGTAAGACTGAGATAAAAGACATCTCAGCAAAAAATAAGACTGGGCAAGAAAAAAATAAAAAAATTATAAACATTACTCTTGAGCAACGTAGTCAAAAATTGGTAGAAATCCCTTTTGAGAACAAACTTTTAAACTCACAAGATATAATAATAAGAAAGAAGGAAATTACCCCTGGAATATATCTGGGCGAATCAATAGTAACACCTAAAAATAACAGAATAAAAATACTCTTAATGAACATTTTGGATGAAGAGAAAACTTTAAACTATAATGACTTAAATATAGAATGGGATACGCTTAACGATTATAATATTATTTCACCTAATGGTCACCAAGATCGTTTACAGGAAAGACTTTCAGACTTGGAAGCCGTAATAGAATTAGACCACTGTAATCGAGAAGAACAAAAGTCCATACTAAAAATCTGTAGAGAATTCAATGATCTGTTCTTTTTAAAGGGCGACCACCTCACCCACACGAATACAATACAACACAAAATAATAACAAATAACACTAATCCCCCATTATTTCTGAAACCTTATAGACTCCCCGAGAGTCAGAAAAATGAAATTCACAAGCAAGTGAAAGAAATGTTGAATGATTCAATAATCAGACCTAGTTTTAGTCCTTGGAATTCACCTCTTCTTTTAGTTCCGAAAAAGTCTGGCATTTCTGGTGAAAAGAGATGGAGAGTTGTTGTAGACTTTAGAAAACTCAACGAACAAACAATCGGAGATGCATATCCTCTGCCGAATATCACAGACATTTTCGACCAATTAGGTAAAGCAAAATATTTTAGTACCTTGGATTTAGCTAAAGGGTTTCACCAAATATTGGTGGCAGACTCCGACAAAGAAAAAACTGCTTTTAGTACACCATTTGGCCACTACGAGTATAATCGTATGCCTTTTGGGTTGAAAAACGCCCCTGCTACGTTCCAACGACTTATGAATAACGTCCTTATGGGTCTACAAGGCCTAGAATGTTTTGTTTACGTAGATGACATAGTTATCTATGGGTATGATCTTGACAATCACAATGGAAAACTCATCACTGTATTAAAACGTCTACGGGAACATAACCTAAAACTCCAGCCAGATAAATGCAATTTTCTAAAAAAGGAATTAATTTACTTAGGACATATTATTTCGGAAGATGGAATCAAACCCGATCCCGGAAAAATCAAGGCAGTAAGAACCTTTCCCATTCCTAAGAAACCAAAAGATGTTAAGTCATTTCTAGGCTTCGTAGGATATTATCGGAAATTTATTCCTAACTTTGCTCATCTAGCCAAGCCATTGACAAAACTTTTAAGGAAAGATGTTATTTTCAAATGGGATGCATTTTGTGATGAATCTTTTAGAAATCTTAAACAAAAAATTATAGAACCTCCAATACTCTCTTACCCTGATTTCACAGCAGAATTTATTGTCACTACCGACGCCAGCGATCTAGCATTAGGCGCAGTTCTTTCCCAAGGTCAAATTGGACAAGACAGGCCAATATCTTTTATAAGCCGCACGCTAAATGACCAAGAAACCAGATACACCACATCAGAAAAAGAGCTACTAGCAATAGTGTACGCTCTCAAACAATTTCGACCGTATATTTATGGGCGAAAGTTCACCATTTATACTGATCACAACAATCTCTTATGGTTGATTGGGCAAAAGAACCCCACATCTAGATTATTACGTTGGCGTATATTGATGGAAGAATACGACTTCAATATCATCCACAAGCAAGGCAAATGCAATGTTATTGCAGACGCCCTCAGTAGAGTAAAGCTTGACAATGAAAGTAAAGTCCTAGTGACAACTCGTAATCAAGCAAGAAACCAGAATAACCACAAAACTGTGCAAGATAACGGAGAAGATAGTATAGAACACCTATCAACATTCACTCTTTTGGAAGATAAAGGATCAATCTTTGAAAACAAAATAGTTAAAATAAAAGTATTAATAGTTCCAATTATCGAATCAACAGATGAGGAATACCTACAAAATAAATGTCCAAACTATATTAAACCTGATATAGGAGAACTCACAACATTCCCACATAATAAAGAAACATTTTTTATAATCACTTTACCTATCCCAATTAGAACATACAAAGATATGGAACTAATAAAAAAATGTCTCACTTCGGTTAGCAACTTAAATATCAATGAACAGTCGATTGCATTCTCATTGCCCTGCATGGATAATGAATCAAAAATTAAAATTAAAACACTTCTTACAGGTATTTTTCAAAAACAAAATAAAATCATTCACATTTTTACCAATGAAAAGATATTTTTGGATGATATCGAGTCTATTAAAACGGTATTATATGATTTCCACGACTCCCCACTCGGAGGTCATCAAGGTATAACAAGAACTATGAAAAAAATAAAAAAAAATATTTTTGGCCAACCATGAACTCAGACAAATAACTACCCATAAATTTAAGGGAACAGGATTAATAGAATTTACTGGAAAATGCTACCTTCGTAGCAAAGATTTAACAATTTTTGGTCAACATTCAGAAAATACTATACTGAAAAATTCATTTATTCCCCCAATCAATATAAGTCTGTTAAATTCCTCTCCCCCACCAAAGTTATCAAATAAGAAACAATTAAAATTACTTAAGTATGAAGACGATAATAGTCTTACAGAGTTATCACAACAAATTGATAACCTAAAAAGGGAAGAAAACAAAAAATTACAACCACTAAACAAACACGACATACATCATTACACTCTTATCTACAGCATGGCAACTGCCTTACTCATCATTCTTATCTATATCCTCAAATATAAAATTAAACTGAAACCAATTCCGTCGGAAACAATCAGAAATGACAAAATACAAACAGACTTACAGACCCATGACAATTTTCCTAATGAAACCTCCTCACCTAAAGATACCATAGTAGAAACAAATTTTAATTCAAAACCCGAACCCTCTCCAAAATTTGTCCTAGGTCCAATTAAACCCAATTAAAAACAAAGAAATATATATATTTTATTTAAAAAAAAAATTGTATATCCATATACTTAAGCATTATAAAATTATTTCTAAAAATTGAAGAAACAAATATTTACAAATTATAATTTAGCTACCTTTAAGAACAAAAACTTATGTAAGTAAACCTTCAAAAACAACAATATACGTTATTATGTTACTGTACAAAAAAAAAAATATATTTAAACATACTCAAAATCATATCTAAAAATTTAAGAAACAAATGAAAATTTTTTAATAAAAAAAAAAAAAAAAAAAAAAAATATGTAAGTAAAACTTAAGAATCTATAAAAAAAAAAAAATTATATAAAAAAAAAATGCTTAAACTTCAAATATAAAACTTTATGTTATTAATTAAGACATAAATATTTTAAAATTTAAATGTCAAACAAAAAGAAATTTAAAAAAAAAAAAAAAAAAAAAAAAAAAAAAAAAAAAAAAACTATAAAAATATTATTTAAACCATATCAAAATTATACCAAAAATGTAACCTTATCATCCTTTCGCAACCTTACAGAAAATTAACCTCTTCAAGGTATAATTTTCTTTCTTCAAGGGGAGCGGGATGTAGTGATCCACTACATGCGACCACTCTGACAGCCTTATATCATATAAATATTCATTTCCATTCCCAAGATACCACACACGATCTTGTACGGTATCATCTTTCTTTGTAATTCGCGCAACCGATCCACAACACTGCGGCACATTAATGTGTCATCTTCGAGAGCCCACTTGGTGAAACCTAACACCACGGCAATTAATTAATTGTCGCCAGCTCTGTGTCATAACTATAGCTACGACTATAACATGAGCCGGTACGAACGAAGGTTCCAAAAGTAAGGCAAAGTAAGAATGACAATTATGCACATGCATTGTTTTTGGGTTCTATGGACATCATATGGCACTTCAATACACTAGGTCACTATATTGACTGTGTGTATCTGGAACTACAATGGATACGTGTATCTATTGGATATGTTTTGTATTGGGCCAGTATAAATGAAATATGATCCATTGAACTCTTAGGCAATAATAATAATGCAATATTGATTTGGTGTCAATGCATGTTGGCAACGGATGTTGGGAATTATGATGAAAATGCTCTTTTCATATGAGGTTGCGTAAGAATGCATTTTCATATGGAAATGCCGAATTTCATTATCAAGTGGTTGAATGGTGGGGATGGAAATTGGTTCTTTTAAATCAGTATAAATAAGCAAAGGATGATTAGGGAAAACCAGAATTTAGCCACACATTAAACTCGAAGGTTGCAGCCTACGCATAGAGACAGCGGGCCTTGCGAGAACAACAATAAAAAAAAACATTTAAACTTTAATAAATCTTTCATTTTTTAATCATTTTCATCTTTTATTTAATAAACTAAATTCTCCCCATATACACTCTTCCCTGAAAGTCAGGAAGCACGGGTACTTGGGTTATTTCAGTATGAACATTTCGTCGATGATTGATTTGCCGGGCCTCAAACTACACTGATAGGGATCGATCAGATCACACAATATGTAGAATAAAATTTTCTGTGGAACGTTTATTAGAAATATGCCTTTATGGTTCTTTCTTGTGGATGGGGCATATAGAGTTGATAATACAGTCATCGAGCATGTTTCCTCTCGGTCATACTATAGTTGAAGATTTTTAAAGACCTCTGCCTGTAAAACATCAGTCTGATCCTGCAGCCGCAGCTTTGATCTTAAACTTTTTTATAGTTATTCCTACATGTGAGAAAATTAAGTCAACTGGAATTAGTTCTTCATTCAATGGAAGTTGGTTGCTTACTCACTTTACGTGATGTCCACTTTAGAAAATGTTAAAAATGCAGCTTGAAAACATCTAATTTTTTTAAGTTACCGGCGCTATTTCTAAGATTTTGTGTTCCAGTATTAAAACTAGCAACTATTTGATTACCTTTTTTATATAATCTCTTAGTGTTGTTTTGATCGCGAGACCATTTAAAATTCATGAGTTCTTACTCAGAGGTGGTTATAGTAGCCGAGCGACGGTGGTTTCATGTACCTCTTTGATGATATCGCGGTACTGAATCCACTGATTTTTGGTGCTAGTGATAAAAAGGTTAGGTTGAGTGGGGTGATGATGCTGTAAGCCGTATCACCTCACTCGGATTTCAATGGATTCATTCTGCTCCCCAGGATTTTGGTAATATAGAATTGCGAAGGGCAAGAGGAAGAATTCAATGCCTCCCTGTACCACTCTAATTTCTGAATGAAGTTAAGAACGCCTTTTAGTGGCAAAAATGAAGCTTCACCCAGTTCGTCGAAAAAGTATTCTCCGAAAGCATCCTTTCTAGTTCCGGCTAGGCTGGGGCATTCACAAAGGAAGAGAGATGAACCGTTCACCACTTCGTCCTGATACCATCTGCATCAGATGTCCTGATGCCCACTCTGCTCATGTGGGTTACAACCAAGATAGACAATTGAGGTCTACTAAGCTTCAATAGATACTCTGTTTTTGTTTCACTTTTAAATAACTTGCCAAAGATTCCTTGAAACTCAACAGGGGTCAATTGTTGACCATCTCTCATTTGCGGTCTTGAGGAAACTTTGGTGAATTCTATAATTTTCCTGCTCCGGTTCCGGTTCGAGTGAAGAACCATTTTTTGGTCAGCTCATCAGCCTTTTCATTTCCATAAATGTCAAGGTTTTCCGGTATCTGACAATTAATTGTAAGACGGTAAATTGTAAGGTATTTGATAATCATGTACACACACAATTTATTGTCAGGCCTGCCAATTTTTATCGTTGTCTGACGTTTCTGACAATGAAGAAAATGTAAGATGTTCGTTTTTTAGCATCATACAATTTTTTCATTGTCAGACAATTTGCAGCAGAGGTTCAATTGTCACAGTTTCCATAACCAACAAAAAATGACAATTAATTGTGTGTGTACACGGTTGGTAGAAAATCTACCAATCTCTTACAATTAATTGGTAGGTATTAAGCCGGCTATCTGAAAATGAATTGTCAGCCTACTTCTGACAATTAATTGTAAGAGATTGGTAGATTTTGTACCAACCGTGTACACACACAACTTATTTGTCAGCTCATTGGTAGATAATTGTCAGACATTGTAAAATCTTACAATATTGTAAGATCTACCAATCGTGTACACTTAGCTTTAAATATCGGATATCTTTCGTCGATAAGCACATGATCGAACATTTGGTAGTGCTACTATAATCATCTAATTATGAACTACTGCAAAGTGTATTAGTCGGAACTCGGAAGTAGTTATGTGTTATAGTTTTAAGGATGCTGTTTATGTTTTGAATATCACATGGAGTGTAAAGTATTTTCAAGTCCCAGCTACATACTCTCAAGCCGTTATGCTTTGACGTTCCGGATCTTGTTCCCATTTGAGGTTAATCATTATCCGAGTCTCTTTGTTTGTGTCTATCTTATATCCGCATTTAACCGATACCGAAGATAACAATCGAAGTCTAAAGTACGATATAGAAACAAAAGAGCTTTTTTTTTTTTATAATCTACCCGCGCTCAAGGGATTATGATTACCCTTTAAATGTTTAAATGTTTGAACACAGCGCGGGCGTGAAGTTAATGAAGAGAAAGAAGGATAGGAAAGATGTGTGGCACGATGTTCTGAGACTGTTGGTGGTTGTCTCAGATATTTTTATCTCCAGGGATGGCGGCTGAGCTAAGGCGGAGAAATGCCGTGTCTTATTTCTATGTCGCTTATAATTCACATTATTTTATTCGTGTTCATCCTTGTTGGGCATACTAGTTTAACTCAATTACATGTTGTTAGTGTTATGCCTGAACAACATGTAATGAGTAAGCCGGCAACCCATTGATGACAATTTTTAGAAGGTTTTTAATGGAATTAAAGCGACATAGACGACGGCAGGGATCGAACCTGTCATCATGAGGTTGACAGGCGAGCACACATCCATCGCGCCACTGCCACCCCTTGCCTGGCGGTAAAAATTCCAAATGCCACTTTCTTAACAGCTTCGATCTGAGTAATTCTTAAAATGTCTTATGAGCTAGAGATTTTAGCGTTAATTAGTTTATCACGAGTTTCATTAATCTAAGGTTTTTCTTCATATTTCCTTTGTAAATAGCGGTAGCTTCTTTTTAGATTATTAAGAAAGTATTTGCAATATTTTAATTGCTTCGTTATAAGGAACTTAAAACATTCAGCAATAAAAAATAAAACCAAACCAAATTGTCTGATCCAAAAAGTGATAAACCTAACCCATGCTCCAAGTCTTATAATAAAATATCAACACCAGAAGTTTGTCTCCATTTGAACTTGTTATGAATGTGTCCTTTTTCCACCCTCGATTTTCTTTCTCTCTATAGTTATTTTTCCCCCAACTGACCAGGCCATCTTTGCTAATCTATCTGGTTAATTGCCAAATGGGGAGTTCTGTAATATGAATGTGGACTAGGGCCTCTTGAAGTTGATATATTCTTTTCTCATTTTCCGTTTTACGGGGGGCGGTAAATGTTTTTTCCTTAATTATAATTCATAAATTATCGTATGAATGTGAGTGTGTGATTTGTGGGAAGATAAAATACAACCACACATGAAATAACAGAGAGTCCATTATTTCCATGTTGGTAGCTTGCATAAAATATATTTTTCATTTGATAAGATTTGTTTTGAGTGTATTTAATGAAGAAAAAATAACTTATTACTTTAATTAGGCGCAGATCGAAGATTTTGCTAAGAAAGAGCAATGTTAATGGATTTTTGTCATTTGGTAATTTTTCAGGAAATGTTCTAACTATTTTCGAGATCTATGACAAATAGTTATGTTACACCAACACGGTAGGAGATGCTCCAAACTATTTCAAGTAGAAAGAGCAAAGTCTCTTGAATATCGCTTATAAAATCTTGCGGGCCTTATTCCTAACTGTGTGAAGGGGTTGAAACCTTATGTTATCATTCTGATTGGATGCTATCACTGTGGTTTAAGACCAGGAAAATCTATCATTAGTGGTGATATCAGATATTCCTAGAGGATTTATCAATCATCATCATCATCATCATCGGCTCGACAACCGGGTTCCGGTCCTGTCCTCTTTCAACAAGTCTCTCCACCTATCCCGGTCTCTAGCCGACGCCATCCAGGGCGTCCTGGTCTACGCCATCTCTCCAGCGCAAGCATGGTCTATCACGCTGTCGTCTACCATAGAATGTACCACAAAGAACTTTCCGAGCAGGTTCCTCTTCGCTCATGCGAGCTAGGTGCCCTGCCCACCGGAGTCTACCGAGCTTAATTTTTGTCACGATATCTGCTTCAAGGTAGATTCCGTACAGTTCATGATTGTACCGTCTCCGGAATCGTCCTTCCTCACATACGGGGCCAACAATTCTCCTTAAGACTTTTCTCTCGAACGCAGCTAAGAGGTCGGAGTGCCTTTTGCTAAGCACCCAAGTCTCGGATCCATATGTGAGTACTGGCAGGACCATGGTCCTGTACAGCAGCAGTTTTGAAGTTATGGTGAGATTTCTGGATTTGAAAAGCTTTGACAGACTATAGTAGGCTCTGTTGGATTTGAGAAGCCGCCCGCGTATTTCTTCTTCTATATTGTTATCGGCTGCTACTATTGACCCAAGGTATTTAAAGGATTGCACCACTTCAAATTCGTGCTCCGCAACCTTGATTGTTTGACCAACTGTTCCTCTCGCATTCGACGCCACCATATACTTTGTTTTACCTTCACTAATGTGCAGCCCCAGATTTTGTGCCGCCTGCTCGATCTGGATGAAGGAATCGTGTACAGCTTGTTCGGATCTTCCGATGATGTCAATGTCGTCTGCGTAAGCTAGTAACTGGCTGGACCTGTTGACGATGGTCCCTCTTGTTGCCGTGCCAGAGTCACGGATTGCTTTCTCCAACGACAGGTTGAAGAGGAGGCAGGCCAAACCGTCCCCTTGTCGGAGTCCATTAAAGATTTTGATTGGTCTGGATAGCAATCCGGCTATTTTTACTTGGCTTGTTACGTTGGTCATGGTCAACCTACATAGTCGTGTCAATTTATTTGGGATGCCGAATTCTCTCATGGCTTTGTAAAGTTCAACCCTGGCTATGCTATCATAGGCGGCCTTAAAGTCTATAAACAGATGGTATGTTGGGATGTTAAATTCTAGACATTTTTCCATCGCCTGCCTAAGGGTAAATATCTGATCAGTTGTTGATTTGCCTGGAATGAAACCACACTGATATTGTCCGATAACGGTTTTAGCGTATGGAGTTATCCGGTCTTGTAGGATAGAGGAGAGTATCTTATAGGCGGTACTCAACAACGTGATACCTCTATAATTGCTGCACGTTGTGACATCTCCCTTCTTATGTATGGGGCATATTAAACCTTTTCGCCAGTCTTCTGGCATTTCTTCCTGCTCCCATACGTGTACTATATTATCATGAATTGCTTGACGTAAGGCTGGCCCGCCGTGATGGAATAATTCGGCTGGTATGCCATCGGCTCCCGGGGCTTTGTTCTGTTTAAGCCGGCCTATAGCCTTCTCAACCTCTTCTATGCTTGGTGGCGGCAACATAGGGTATTCTTCTTGAAGTAGTGGAGCCTCCACTTCTGCAGTGAGCTGACCATTTAGCAATTCATTAAAGTACACTTCCCATCGCTCCAATATGCTTTCAGGATCGGTGATCAGATTTCCCTCTCCGTCCTTGCAGTATGTGCAGCGTGGTGTGTACTGCGTCATGTTTCGGACGGATTGGTAGAACTTCCGCGCCTGGTGCGGACCTCGCTCTCGGCTATTTTCTATTTCATAGATTAGGTTCTTCTCCCAGGCTGATTTTTTTTGTCTGTGTAGCCGTTTTTCTATTCTTCTGAGCTCTCTATATTCCTCTTCGCGTGCCCGCGTTCTATGAGATTGTTGCATTGCTCGGTACGCAACATTCTTACGTTCAGTCGCTAGCTTGCATTCATCATCAAACCAGCCGTTCCGATTTTTACGACTGCTGCCTAAGATGGAGTTGGCAGTACTAATGACAATATTCTTAAGGCGTGTCCACTTCTCATTTACGCCCAGCATACTGGCTCCAGGACTTACTCTCCCTAAATCAAGTGGTTCTAGGGCGAGTCCTAACGCATTACCAAAGGTGTTACTGGTGTTTTCATTGCGCAGGGCAGCCGTGTTGATTCGAACCTGATCGGCGGATGCAATGCGTCTTCGCAAGGCAATCCGCCCTCGGAAAACCATACCAACAAGATAGTGATCCGAGTCGATATTGGCACCTCGGTACGTTTGAGGATTTATCAATACCTTTTCTTAATTTTGGACAACAATGGCTGGGAATCGATTACCAGATCTTCGGTATTATAATGTCTATACTTTTCGCCATGGAGTGCTACTTTATACAGAATCACGATGAGGAAATATCACACCTTCTTCAAAGTCTGTGATAACTGAAACTTCTTATGACGAAAAAAGGTCTGCTACCTCTTTAATTTGTGATCTTCAAGCAATTGTACGCAATTCGCGGGTCAAAAACAGCTTGTTAACAAACCAACTTGAAATTCTGACATTAAAAGTCATTCATCCCGCTTTTTTTTTTTTTTTTTTTTTTTTTTTAATTTGATCCTGATAAATATGTATATGATTTGTGCCTTAGTACCTTTAGGCATGGCGACCCAGTGTATGATATCAGAATATTTCTCATGGTCCACCAACACAACTCTCATCCATTGCTGTGTGTGTGTTTGGAGAAATGGAGGGACCTTCAATGGACCAGCATTTTTCATGACAAGATTTTTTCTTGAAGGATTTGTCAATTCCTCTAAAGAGGTAGTACACCCAACACCCTTGAAAAAACTTTTTTGCAGCGACTGTGAATTGAATCAAGACCCTCTGCATGATAGTTCAACTCACTAACCAGCGTTGATTGCCATAGTTTTGTTGTGTCCAAGTGTACCTTTTATATCAAGACCCAGCAGTGAATATATGGTAGAATGCTTATTCCATTGGAACTCCCGTATGACATCTATTTCTCTGTAAAAAAACGGTAAATTCTTTCAATATTTATGCCTCCAACATCTTGTTCATATATTAGAGGAGAGCAATGGCCGAAATCCTTCCACATTTTTGCCGTTTATCTTCTTCTGGACGGGGCCAGAATTGACGTTTTTCAGGCTGTTATTGAAGATTATAGTAAGCAGGAGGACATCAAGATTTGGTAACATTTAAAGAACGTAGTAAGAAATATTGTCGCTCTCTGCTGATTTGCTTTGGTTTTCTGGTGATAATGATGATGTAAGTTACTCTTCAGAAAAAGTGAAAACATGAGTCAGTAGCGTCTCCGATGCAGGTCTTACCAAAAGAAGTCGAGGTGTCGGTTGTATCTCCCCCTTCGAAGAAGTCAGTAAAGTGTATTGGTTTTTGAAATCTTCCTCAAAGTGGCTGGTGAACGCTTTAGATTTCTCAGTAGAATTTGTCGAAACTTCTTGTCTGTGAACGATAGTGCTAAGTTTGTGCTTCAAGCAATGCGCTTGATCTTTTTAAGTATGTCAAGACTGGGATTAAAAGCTTCGAGCCCCTTTCTGAAATCCTTTTCCTCATCATGTTTAACTGCCTGGTTGAACATTGTATTAATTCACCAAAGTTCTGAAATCAGCAGCCGATATTCCACATTTTCTTTGTTGAATGTTTTTTTGTACATTCTATGGAGGTTTTTGTGGAGCATTAGCTGGTGAGGATAAACCGTGGAAAGTTTACGTGTTTGTCTCTGGTGGAACCTGTCCTAAACATTGTTGACCACTGTTTCAAATAGATGAATGATATTATCGAGCTCATAGTTGGTTAGGTTTTTGATTTTATTTACTTCTATGAGGTGTTCTTCCACTTGTTAACAAAATCTACTTTTTTAGTTCATTTGGTCGTGTTGTATTTGAAATTTGGGAAAAGGTCGTTCACTTCTAACCCTCTGATTAAAAACACTTGACCTTTTTAACATTATAACCACTGTGCAGTATCAGTCTCAGCGTTACCACTTCCGGAAAAAAAGTCGAAGTAGATTTGAAGAAAAAAGTGAAGTAAATTGAGAAAAATCGAAGTAGATTTCAAAATGGCTTTTTACTTGGTTTTGAAAAAAATGTTGCATACAAAATTTTTTTTCCTTAAATGAATACATATTAGATACCTTTTAAATATGTATTTAAAATTGTCAATACATTTCTTTTAATTTTAAAGAAATTTCGCATAAAATTACTCATTTGTGTATTTGGATTGCGTTGATGTTCTTTTATTTTATGGTAATTATGAGGTTATATACTACTACTTAGAGTGCAATAGAGAAAAAGAAGTAGATTTGGTCTTTATTTTGTAAAATTGAAGTAGATTGAAAGAGAGATTTTTAAAATGAAGTAGATTTCAGTATTTTGCTGATGGTGCGAAGTAGGAAGAAGATTTTAAAATATTTTGGAAAAAAGAAGTAAAGTGGTACCACTGATCAGTCTCCTTTCACCGATATGGAGCAGATAGGTCATGATGGTCTGTACGTGAGCTCAAAGAAGATTACACAAACAATTTTAATGTAACTCAGTGATTCTCTTTCTTATTTCAGTGGCAATTTTTTAAGTTAAGGTGCCGTGCAAACAGCAGCAGGCACCAGTGTTTCTGAAAAAGGTCTCCCATAAGGCCTCTACTGCAAATATAAATTGAACAGAGTATAGTGGCAAGTACCTAATATTGTTTTTTATTTAAATACCGATAAATGTAAGATTATAAGTTGTACAAGTAAAATGTCTGTTCTGTCTTTTGGACAAATGTTTAATAGCGTAAATCTGTTAAATGTGAATGAGGTGTTAGACCCATCATTGAGTATGCTTGCCAGGTGTGGTCTCCCTATTATACATGCCATACAATCAGAATAGAACAGATTCAAAAAAGGTTTTTGAAATTTGCCGAATCCATTAAATCTACCTTCATATCGTAAGTCCCCTATTACACGTTGCCTCATGAGTTATGTCTCATTTTTGACTTTACTTTTAAATTTGTATCCCGTGAGGCAAAAGCTATTACACGTTGATTCATGTCTCATGAGACTCATGTCTCAAATTTGACCGTTGTTCGTATTTTTTAATGCACAACACAACATAAAACGAATATGAGAAAAAGGAACGTCAAAATGAGACTACTAAAAATCAGCCCGGTACTCGCCGGGAATATTTTTTGCATCTCATTTCCTCATATCTGCTTTCTTTTTCGCACTTACGTGAGCTTCGTCTCGTGAGACATCGTGTAATAGGGGACTAACAGACTCAAACTTATTAATCTACCTCGTCTAGAAATTTTTCAATTGTACTGAAATCTGGAATAAAATTGTACTGAAATGATGTCAATTGTACCGAAAACAAATACTATTTTCATTTTAAATTTTGGTTGGGGCAATACCCCCATTTATTAGGCTTATTACAAGCTAATTCTTAATCTAACTTAAATATAACTCTTAAATCTAGGGTTGGGAATTGGAAGGATGATTAAGACGGAGTTTAAGGCATGGTGTATTGAGGTTAAAGTCGAAATAATTAATGTTACAATTAATCCTCCGAAGCATGCGAGTAATAGGTTCGTTTGAGCCATAAGAGGTACGGTGGGTAGGCAGATAGAAGAGACGGGGATTTCTTATGTTACGGGAATTAGAGTTGAAAGAGATGGAATTGTATATACATAACTATTGTATTGTAATGACGAAACTAAATCTTTTACTTGTCCATTTTTGCGGCACCAGCTGATACAAAAAAAAAAAATGGAATATAAAACTAAAATTCATAAATTAAATATCTTAAAAATGCACAGACGAAAAACCACAATAACAAAACGATGCGATTTCTGAAAAAAAGCTGATCGATGAAGAGACAGAAAAGCAAGACGCCATCAAGAAGTAAAAAAAAACTGTAGTTAAGAGTTATAAGGGCTTAAGAGTTAATATTCTGGTATGAAAATGAATGCATTCAGGCCAGGATAATGTATTAAATTTTCAATTTCCTCTTATGTGTTTTTTTTTTGTAAAATACATATAATTGGAAATTTTGAAATTGTACCGAATTGAGACAAATTGTACTTTTGTACTTGTAAAAACTAAATTGTATCGAATTCGGTACCGAATGTTCCATTCCTGCTGCTAGATAGATTCGTCTTTTGGTTTAACGTGAGTACCTGCCAATTACCGGCTCTACCCCATGGGAGGCCTACCACCATGGAGTCAGATTGGGTCCTGACCATTAACCCCGACATAGCCGAAGCCATCTAGGTAGCAAAGTTGTGACATGTTGCAGGCATGAACACACGTCTTGCTTTGAAGGCGAGGTCTATCTAACACCTCTTGAATCCAGGCACGCCTGGAAACCGTGTGTCTGCGCATTCGGAATAAACCAAGCCACCATGATACTCCCACTAGGGGGCGTACCTCATAGATAGTCTGAGAAAGAGAGCACGCACGCGACAGCTGCACCTCTCTATCCGAAGATAGAATAGGAGAGCCAGAAGACGTATGCTATAGCCCTCAAACTCGTGGGCACTATCTCCCATGGTGCCAGAATATAGCTTACGGTCGAGCTTCGCCACCATTATTGTCACTTACAGATTAGTTCCTGCAAAACTCGGGGCCTGTCAACCCTGGTATACACACACCCAGCTGTAGTCGAGGTAGAAATCACAACCAAGAATGTGCACCCCTCTGGTGTGTTGTTACACACTCCTTAGCGGATTCCTACCTTAAGGACACCGTCCAGACTATTCCTATCAAGTTATTTCAGTTACTATTACAGTAATCTATCCACAGGCACCGCGAGGAGGTCGATAGGAACCGGGAATGACAGCATTGTGCTAGGTAGCAATACCGGCCCACCGACAAAGTCAGTGGACGAGCCCATCAGAATATCAAACCCGGTATACCGCTTCAGCCAGTGGCGTAGCGTACCATCTCGGCGCCCGGGGCGGGAGACCCATTTTGCCGCCCCCATTAAATACTAAATTAAAATTAAATTTCGGGTCATCATTCCACAGGCAATGAAGTATCTTTTATTGAAAGTAAAATAGGATCAGCCAGCGGTTCCATAAACGGATTCTACGGGCCTTACGAATGAGGCTCGTGAGACAAAGCTGCATCTGCGGATTCATCGCCATGCATGGGTTTTTTTCCTGCGAATTCCTCTCGTTTTGAGTTCGATTCCGAGTTTTTTCCAAAGAGTCTTATGCTAGCTATACACGAGGCAACCGTTGAAGCAACGTGTTGCAGCAACGTGTTTCGTTTGTTCACTACACACGAGGCAACTGTTGCCGCAACCACAGTACAGTTTGAGCAACCGACCGAAAATATCAAAACATTTTGATATTTCTGGCAACGGTTGCAGCAACTCAAAATTAATCGGCAACACAGCTATACACGAAGCAACCGTTGCTTCAACAGGACCGTGTTGCTGCAACTGTTGCCTCGTGTGTAGCTAGCATTAGAAAAGTCGATTGCGGCTTGGATGAAACGGTCTCTTCTCTCCACTAGGAGAGCTTTTAAAACGTAGAGTTTCTGAGCACACTTATCCACACTCAGTCCACGTTGCTGCACGTAAATCTGTGCTTCATCTTCTTCAGGTAGCTCTGCAGCTCAAAAGCCAAGAAAAGTGAGGAAGTTTAATGACTGCATGACTGTTAGAAGAAGACTGACTACTGATCCGTCAATTCTTCCAGTACCTCAAGAACTTCCACAAACTTATTTTTAAGCGTCTTTACAGCTTCACGAGGTTCACTTCTTCTGCAAGCTTGTGACTAGATGCTTGACGTACTTCTGGTGAGTCGACTTCGTCTTCGTCGGCACGTCTCCTTCTTCTGCCTGTAAAATAAGTTATGCATTCCCATGAATATTGGTCGGAGGACAATTCTAGGCCACTCACGATTGTAGATGGAGAAATCTTACTTACATTGGAATCACTTCCGCTGCTGCTGGATGCCGCCGAAGACGTTAACGTAGCTTTTGAACTAGAACTAGAACTGAAATATTTTGCGTCTTCGCGTCTGCTTCTTTCTTAGCCTTTTTCTTTCGGTATTCCGCGTCGCTTCCTTTAACTCTTTTCATTTTCAAAAACTAGTTAAAAGGTTGAGTGAAGTACTAAGTGTTTAGTTTTAGAAGATTCAACAGTATTTAAACTATAAACAAAACAATCGAAACAACATTTTGTGATGCGGGATTGAGCAAAAACATTGAGCTGGCTGAGACTAGAATAACGTTTCCGTCGAATCCTAGTTATCTTATCATATCTCGCATATGCATATTATATGTTTCGGAACACTCCCTTTCAGTTTCGCGAGAGTTTCGGAACGTTTTGTTTGACGATACGGAATGCACTCTTACGGCCCTACTCACCGTCTACGGATTCACGAAAATCAGCCGAGAGTGGTCAACGACGAACCACAGATAGGGTGGCAAATTTCAAATTTACATCATTGTTGTTTGTTGACTTGTCAAACGATCTTTCATGAAACATATGATTTCTACTCTACCCGCATCATCGTCGAAATTTTGCCGCCCCCTAAGCCTGCCGCCCGGGGCGGACCGCCCCCACCGCCCCCCCTACGCTACGCCACTGGCTTCAGCACCCATACAAGTTAGTGCATAGATTGTGCATCCGCAGCAACATAGGTAGAGTTCAACAGAGCCCCGGACAAGCCTTGAACTACTCAAGCACGCCATCACCCCCACCTGCTGCTGCTAGATATTGTCATATCTCAACTAGGTTCACTGTTGATCTGATCCTATATCTCACCGAATAATGAAACAAATCTGTACATTTTGTATAATGTCAGCCAATTTCTCGTGTCCCATTTATCCAGTTAAGGAAAAGCATCCTATTAGGTCCGTTTGGCGATTCGAGAAAGCCAACTGGGACGGTCTAAATAACTGTTTTAGAATTTTTAACTGGTCACTATGATTGCTTGATAGTGATGTTGATGACAGAAGTGATTTTTCGTGGGATGTGTAGCTACTTTTATTTTCAACAGAAACAAGAGCATACATTTTAAAGAAAATTCTTGATTCGATACAAGCTGTAAAGAAGCTATCAGATTGAAAGAAGTAAATTTCCGCTCTTAGAAAGTGTAACGGTATAAACAACAAACAATGTTGTTTGCCCTTTTATCCTGCAGATACAGGTTCTGCCAAACGGATAAAAGGGTGTCCAGAAGACGAGGACCAGTTCAGGCATGCTTGCATTATCGCTTAGCTCGTCGGATGTGGGGTGGGTTCTTTGGCCTGTCTAACTGGACTACCGTACTTATAAATCATGCCTGTTAAAATGAAAGAAACGAAGAAAGAAATGAAAAGCTTAAACAAACAAACAAAAATGAAATATACTAGGATTGTAAAATATAAAATGAACAAACGGACAAAACGGACAAGTTAAAATAAGCTACGTTAATAGGAAATACATTTAAAAGATGTTTGAAAGCAAACGAAGAATTTACCACTGATCACCCTATTTGTCCTTCCCATGCACAGATACCTTTGGTGTTAATTGGTACCTTTGAGCATCCCTCCCCTTTGTCAATCTCGTTACTGAGATGACACCTTGGCTGCCGCGCGCTCAACTATTTGCGACAGCCCCTAAAATATAGGCTCGCAGCCTCACCTACAGAGCTCAAACCTTCAAGAGACTCTCATATTCCATCTGCCATTAGTCGCTCTTTTAGGAATTTAAGATTCCATTCTAAATAATTTTTACCCAAAAGAAATTGATAAAATTTTTCATTTCATTTTTAAAACAATTTATTTACAAAAAAAAGTATGTAGTTAATTGTATAGGCGTGTCAAATTAAAAACAAAATAGGAAACAACTTAATATCTATTTTAATTTATATAAATGTAATTGATGTTATTTCAAGTATTAAATCAAATATTTACTATTCAAAATGTGTTCTTTTTTTTTTAATTAATTATTTTAAACAAAAAAATTAACAAAAATTAAGGAAAAATCATTCTAAAATTGAATGTATATTCAAATGAAATAAATAAAAGAAAATAAAATAAAGAAAGAATTAGAAAAATTACATACCTGCATCCATCTACGTGTGCGCACAAGAAGTATGGAGTTGCATATTATGAACCTGTATGAAGTGCTAAGAATATAATAAAATACACAAAACAATTCAGAATGAATTTCCGCACAAATAAAAGAAAAAGGATGAACGATAAGGATAAATTAAATATATAACCAGAACACGTAATAGTTATTTAACTCATTTAAACTAATTAGGAATAGGGCAAATTAAATCATTCAACAAGGAAATAAATTAAGAATAAAGACGCACTATACACACAAGACACAATGATTATGGGAACAATGATTATTTAAACAAAATGAAATTTAAATAGAACATAAAAACTATAGATGATCACAGGAATTATTTGGTTTTCTTAAACATTTCTTCAAAGGATTTTTTTTTTTTAGTTATCTGGGCTGTATGGATCTTTATGCATTTGAAATATAGCACACATGAACTTCTGGTCACTTTTCCATTTAAACATATATGTATATATATATATTTTTCTTTTAATGTTTTAGTACATTAGGTATGTTGCATTTAATAATTATGTTTTGGTCACTTGGTAACTTTTGTATATTTTTTTTTTCTAGAACATGCTAGCAATTACTGCACACAAATTATTACACAAGCACGAGTGTTGTTAGGTTCAAATATATTTCTATTTTATAGATTTTTTTTTTTTTGTTTGTATAGTTCAACACAAGAAAACTGCAATCAAATGATTATTTATTTAATATTTCGGTCAATTATCTTGTTTCAATCTTAACAGCTCAATTTTTATAAAGTCCGTTCTTTACTTTTTTCAAAATTACAAACAATGCCTAAAACCAGAACTTTCCAAAACAAAAACTATTTTCAAACTAAAACTATTTCTTACCTCAAAAAAACAAACAAACAAAACATAGGTTGCTTCAATTTTTCTGTTTGTTGTTCTTCAACTCAAAGTGATTAATTATAAATTATTTGCAAAGTGTTTTTTTTTTCTTTTTTTTTTTTTTTCTGAAATCTGACACTGAGCGACTCTACAAAACATTTCATTCTGTAAAACGCCAGCGTTCAAGGAATGAAATGAAAAAGAAGCCATGGTCATATTATGAATTCCAGTATAAAAGCTGTATAATTATAACCTACTAGAAAGCTATGCAGAGGAAAACTACTAAGACCGTATATCCTTAGCATGAAAAGTACCCAGGATATTACCACTCATGTCTACTAATTCATAAAGACTATTTCCACGAATGGCTTTTACTTTGGCCTTGATAAACTTTGGGCAAAGTTTAGCACTGAGATGCTTAAGCGCATCACTCTGCACAAAGTTTCTCTTAAACACCACATCACCTACATTGAACTTCACATCCTTACTACGGGTGTTGTATGTATTTTCGTACCCTTTATGTGCTTGTTCGAGCGAAGTTTTCAGGTGACTGTGGATAATATTCATATGCGATGATTTTGGCAACAATCGAAATTCTGGATTATTAAGAGCACTTAATTTTCTCAGTAATTTGTAGTCCGACCCGTGTTCAATTTTAGAATGCCCAAATAGTGCTTCATATGGAGACATATCTATAGAAGAGTGAATCGTTGTTCTCAGTGCACTACCAATAGAGGACAGGTGTTTGTCCCAGTGCCTTTGGTCCTTCTCTAGGTAGGAACGAATCGCAGCTAGAATCGAACGATTCACCCTTTCACTGGCATTTGCTTGTGGCGAATAAACTGCCGTTTTAACATGCGTCACTCCATATGAAAGCAAAAATTTGGAAAATTCCTTGCTGATAAATTGTTTTCCGTTGTCAGATAACACCGACTCCGGAACTCCAAACACTGAGAAAATCTGCTCCTCCAAAAACCTGATTGCATTTACAGTGGTTGCCTGTCGTAAAGGATAAATATGTACAAATTTTGTCAATTGGTCCAAGCAAACGATGATGTGGGTATGCCCTTTGATTGACCTTGGATACGGTCCCAGGAAGTCGATGAAGATATGCTGATACGGCCTCTCTACTACGAATGCCTTTCCCATTTTCGGTCTTAAAATCATGTTAGGGGCCTTCGATGTTTTGCATACGTCACAACTTGCAATGAATGATTTTACTTCAGCCGCCATATTAGGCCAGTAAAATCTATCACGAAGACGATACAAGGTCTTGGCAATACCACCATGCGAAGCTTTAGGAGGTTGATGAGCCAGAAGAATTAAGGATTTGATCAATGCCGATGGAACCCATAGTTTCCACACCATGTCATCTTCAACTGGGTTGCCTGTACAGTGTTTGACTTTTTTGTACACAAACCCATCAGAGACTTGAAGATCAGGAAGCTGATCTTCATTATCCCTGATTGTCTCAACTAACTTCACATATTCCTCAGATTTAAAACTCAAATCATTGAGGTCAATGTGAAGGACATACTGGGGATTTTCTAACAAAGAAACATCACTAAGATCATCAACAGCGTATACTCGCGATAACGCGTCTGGAACAACGTGCTGAGAACCCTTGCGGTGTTCGATTTCAAAATCGAACCCTTGAAGCTTAAGACTCCATCTAGCCAACATACCATGTAAATCCTTTTGGTTCATCAACCACTTCAAGCTTGCATGATCGGTTACAATTTTGAAGCTATGCCCTTCCACGTAAGGTCGAAATTTCTTAACTCCCAAAACCGCTGCAAAACACTCTTGCTCTGTCACAGAGTAGTTGCGTTGGGACTTGTTAAGCTTATGGGAGTAATAGTAGATAGGTCGTTCCACACCCTCATCGTCCTCCTGACACAGTACACAACCAACACCGGTGTTTGACGCATCGCACAGGATTTTAAATGGCTTTTCATAATCAGGGTTTACCAGGATCGGGGCGGTGGTCAGTGCCTCTTTAAGTTGGTTGAAAGCGATGACTGCTTCAGGACCAAACTCGAACTTGGTACCCTTTCTCAATGTGTTCGTGATAGGAGCGGCAATTCCTGAATAGTCCTTAACGAATCTACGATACCAACCTGACAATCCGAGAAATCTCCTAACCTGACGTGCATTCTTGGGAGTTGGAAACTCCGAAATTGACAAAACCCTTTCCGAATTTGTTTTCAAACATCCCTCCCCAACAACATACCCAAGATAATTTAGTTCCTTAAAACAGAATTTGGACTTCTCTATGTTTATAGTAAGTCCAGCCTCTGTCAAACGGTTCGCAATTATCCTAAGCATCCGCATGTGCTCTTCAAATGTCGCTGTCACAATCAACAAATCATCGACGTAAGGAAAAACATTTTCCCTATACTGATGCGGCACAACCTTGTCAATTAGCTTACACATTCGCTGTGCAGCGTTGCATAAACCAAACGGCATGACGGTGAACTGAAGAAGAGGTAATCCCGGAATAGTAAATGCCGTCTTTTCCTTTGAACTTTCTTCCAACGGTATTTGCCAGAAGGCGTCTTTCAAATCCACACTCGAAAAGAAATGTGAATTTGATAAACGACTTAGCAAACCTTCAATATTTGGAACAGGACCAGCAAATTTCTTCGTGACGGAATTGACCTTCCTGAAGTCTAAGCAGAGTCGGTGTTTCCCACTTGACTTCTTCACTAGAACAACAGGAGAGCTCCAAGCACTATTGCTTTCTTCAATTACGCCAAGCTGAAACATACGATCTACCTCCTCATATAGAAGTTTCTGAACCGCTGGCGAAACTGGATAGTGTCGTTGTTTAATTGGGGTTGCATCACCGATGTCAATATAATGCTCTTCAATTTGTGTTCGTCCTAGGCCATGCACCGCAAAGGATGGGAACAATGCTTTTGCTTCCTCTAGAGCTGTTGATTGTTCTGGGGTCAATTGGTGAACACATGGATCTTTTTGTTGAATTTGAGAGATCTGACTCAACTCAGAAATAATTTTCGGAGCAAGATTAAACAATTTCCAAAAATCCACGCCTAGATAGAGTTTCTGCTCGAGAGTTGGAACTATGAACAGGGACATTTCTTTTTCCAAACCATTGTATTTTATCTTTACAGTAATAGAACCTATGATTGACTGTCTTTGACCACTTGCAGTGTTGACTTCTGCTGAAAATTTTTTGTATGAAATTCCGTTTTCCCTGTAACGGTATAAACAACAAACAATGTTGTTTGCCCTTTTATCCTGCAGATACAGGTTCTGCCAAACGGATAAAAGGGTGTCCAGAAGACGAGGACCAGTTCAGGCATGCTTGCATTATCGCTTAGCTCGTCGGATGTGGGGTGGGTTCTTTGGCCTGTCTAACTGGACTACCGTACTTATAAATCATGCCTGTTAAAATGAAAGAAACGAAGAAAGAAATGAAAAGCTTAAACAAACAAACAAAAATGAAATATACTAGGATTGTAAAATATAAAATGAACAAACGGACAAAACGGACAAGTTAAAATAAGCTACGTTAATAGGAAATACATTTAAAAGATGTTTGAAAGCAAACGAAGAATTTACCACTGATCACCCTATTTGTCCTTCCCATGCACAGATACCTTTGGTGTTAATTGGTACCTTTGAGCATCCCTCCCCTTTGTCAATCTCGTTACTGAGATGACACCTTGGCTGCCGCGCGCTCAACTATTTGCGACAGCCCCTAAAATATAGGCTCGCAGCCTCACCTACAGAGCTCAAACCTTCAAGAGACTCTCATATTCCATCTGCCATTAGTCGCTCTTTTAGGAATTTAAGATTCCATTCTAAATAATTTTTACCCAAAAGAAATTGATAAAATTTTTCATTTCATTTTTAAAACAATTTATTTACAAAAAAAAGTATGTAGTTAATTGTATAGGCGTGTCAAATTAAAAACAAAATAGGAAACAACTTAATATCTATTTTAATTTATATAAATGTAATTGATGTTATTTCAAGTATTAAATCAAATATTTACTATTCAAAATGTGTTCTTTTTTTTTTAATTAATTATTTTAAACAAAAAAATTAACAAAAATTAAGGAAAAATCATTCTAAAATTGAATGTATATTCAAATGAAATAAATAAAAGAAAATAAAATAAAGAAAGAATTAGAAAAATTACATACCTGCATCCATCTACGTGTGCGCACAAGAAGTATGGAGTTGCATATTATGAACCTGTATGAAGTGCTAAGAATATAATAAAATACACAAAACAATTCAGAATGAATTTCCGCACAAATAAAAGAAAAAGGATGAACGATAAGGATAAATTAAATATATAACCAGAACACGTAATAGTTATTTAACTCATTTAAACTAATTAGGAATAGGGCAAATTAAATCATTCAACAAGGAAATAAATTAAGAATAAAGACGCACTATACACACAAGACACAATGATTATGGGAACAATGATTATTTAAACAAAATGAAATTTAAATAGAACATAAAAACTATAGATGATCACAGGAATTATTTGGTTTTCTTAAACATTTCTTCAAAGGATTTTTTTTTTTTAGTTATCTGGGCTGTATGGATCTTTATGCATTTGAAATATAGCACACATGAACTTCTGGTCACTTTTCCATTTAAACATATATGTATATATATATATTTTTCTTTTAATGTTTTAGTACATTAGGTATGTTGCATTTAATAATTATGTTTTGGTCACTTGGTAACTTTTGTATATTTTTTTTTTCTAGAACATGCTAGCAATTACTGCACACAAATTATTACACAAGCACGAGTGTTGTTAGGTTCAAATATATTTCTATTTTATAGATTTTTTTTTTTTTGTTTGTATAGTTCAACACAAGAAAACTGCAATCAAATGATTATTTATTTAATATTTCGGTCAATTATCTTGTTTCAATCTTAACAGCTCAATTTTTATAAAGTCCGTTCTTTACTTTTTTCAAAATTACAAACAATGCCTAAAACCAGAACTTTCCAAAACAAAAACTATTTTCAAACTAAAACTATTTCTTACCTCAAAAAAACAAACAAACAAAACATAGGTTGCTTCAATTTTTCTGTTTGTTGTTCTTCAACTCAAAGTGATTAATTATAAATTATTTGCAAAGTGTTTTTTTTTTCTTTTTTTTTTTTTTTCTGAAATCTGACACTGAGCGACTCTACAAAAGCCAACCCAACTGTGCAAAATCGGAAAAATATAAACATGAACAGAAATCAAAGCAAATAATCCTGCAATGTTCCAAAGGCAGTAGGAATATCTGGTCATCAATTTCATCTTCGGTTCCAACGCTCATCTACAATGACAACCGAATAATTACGCATGTAGATCTTTATATAAGGCAAATGTACTTGCAGCTCATTTTGTTGCCAGCTCTACGTTGCCTGATAGCAACATACATAGCTCTTCCTGTACTTGAGAACGTAAATCATTCACTTGGACAGGTATATTTCGAGATCTTGATATAAACAAATCTGCTGGTCCTGATTGTATAACCCCCATTGTTCTGAAGAGGTGTTCTTCATCGCTGGCAAACCCATTGCGTAAGCTTTTCCATTGCTCCTACTGTTCTGGAGTCTTCCCTAGAAGATGGAAAACAGCATTTGTCTAGCCTTTTCATAAAAACGGCGACCCTTCCTACCTCTTCTCCTATCGACCTATTGTACTTATGTACGTCCCTTCTTTCCACGGTCATGGAATCACTGATAAATCATCAGCTCAAGAAATATCTCGAAGATATAAAGCTTCTTAATGACCGGCAACACGGATTTCGCAGTGTCTACTAGTAAGCTGATGGCATATCTCACCGAAGAGTGGAACGGATCTTTTCATTGTTTTGGAGAAAGTAATATTATTGCTCTTGATATTTATAAGTATCAAGGAAACCCTCTTTTTTTTGGACTCAAAATTACCTTCTGGATCGTTCAATAAATGTTATCTTGGATCATTTTAAGTCTGATCTTTACAAAAAAAACATGCTGGTGTTCCCAGGGCTCCGTTTTGTCTCCGACTCGACAGTACTCTTAGCTTCTCATACTTGGTTCCAGATTCAAGTCCTTGTTATTTTGATGTGGATTTAAAACGTTTGAATCTCTCGAGAATATTTTTGTCCTCTTAACCTACGCCCTAATTGTCACGCTAGGGCACTGTATCTACTTGAGATATTTTTGATTGCAAAATAAATGTCTTTGGCTGGTTGCAAAAAAAAAAGTTGGTTTGAGTGCTCCTTTTCCTCACTAAGTCTTCCAAAATTACCCTTCTTCTACACCTTGAAAAAGATCATTTTTGCTGGATGCGCAAAATTTCGAAACGCACATGACTGTTTTTCCCTGAGGTTGTTTACCTTCCCTCATTTCTTAGACTATATTCAAGTTGGTTGTCTCGGTTTGTGTTTGTTTAAGTGCAAACAATTACAGAAACACAAACATTTGTCCTTTATATGAGATGGTGTTCTTAGTTCTTATAGCTAACGAATTCAAAACTCAAGAAGGAACCTGACACTATAAGATCTTTATTTTCAATTAAAACATTTTCCTCGTATTTCAGGAAGTAGAAATAATAATTCTCAAAATCTAATTGGTCGAAATGAATCCCCCCACCCGCTCCTCTTCAATCTCATGAATGGAAAAATGAGAAAACGCTTTTAAAAACTAATTAGAAATATTATAACGAAGTGGTGCACTCTATGACAATCCCCATGACTCGGCAGTCCGAAAAGCAAAGACAATCAAGAAGAAGAGGACATTTTCAGCAATAAGAAGTTGAAAGTGAAAAATAAATTGCACTTTTCCTCAAGTAGAAATAATGCTGACTTCAAATAATGCCCAAGATTTTCCTCTTAGGAGTTTTTTTTTTAAATTTTATTTTTAACCGTGTATCCTTCATATCCTTTTATTTTAAATTTTCAATTTTCTCTAGAAGATGAACTCCGGTTACTGATGTTGAAAATTGAACTCGCAATGATATAAAGGTTGAATATCCTTAAAAAAAAAACAGGAAAACAAAAAAAATTGAATTCATTTCAAAGCGGAATTTTAGAAGAAAAACTAAATTTCCATTGCCGTTGCTTTGTGCGAAGAGCCCCACCGGATGAATCTGATTTACGGATGCAGAATGCGGTTGGCACACACATACCCACACAAACAAACAAATATAAAAATCCTTCGTTTATCTAGCAATTCAATCCGCTTTGCGAAAGATTTACAAATCAAATTTAGAGTGAGTTCACCAGGCCGAAAAATCATTCCTCGAACACAGAAGAGTCCATGTCCATGTTGGGCTCTGGAATATTCATAGGAGTATACGTAACGCATCCTGTAGCTTGATGTACGCACTTTGTGTATAAAAACTATTGCCCACAATCTGGTGCGCATTTAATCGCGAATTCCTCTGCGTTTAGTCCTGAGTCCTGTCGCAGGATGAATAGCAGTATGAGATGAGGGGGAGAGGGTGGACTTTAGCATTCACATATAGTGTGCGGTGGCTTTGCCACTCTCCGTAAATGGCAAAGCCGATGCGTTTGGTTCGATAGCTCTAGATGACTCTCTTTGATAGGCATGTCCATCAATTGGACGTTCTAAAACGCCGCCGCTTTGAAGTTCCCTTATGGTGAGGTGTTTTAGCTGTGGGTGGGAGTGGAAGTGTGTGTGTATCAATGCACTTTGCTGCAATTCACTCCTCGCAATTATTGTCAAAAAACCACTTTCGCGAATTTATTCTAATTCTCAGTGAGCTTTTATGGCTTCGAGGATTTCGTAGCGACCACGCCAAACTACTGCAACACTCTGTTTGAATATAGATAGTGAACCTCTGTGTATTGCTATTCATATGGCCATCATCATCATCATCGTGTATAGTGAAGGAGAAAGGCTACATCGGCAGAGGCTTGCTGATGTTGCAAGGATTTTCTATGTCCTCTGTTTTGTGTTGTGTTTGTTGGCGCTGCTATGGCAAACCGAATGATTAATGTGCGATTGTTTGAAATGAATTCGCGCTCGCTGCACCAATTGAACGGGAAAAATACGCGCGTTCTGTGGCTGTCAAAGGCGTCGGAAATGAATGGTAGCCATTTTGGAGAGTTCAATTGGATGCATTGAACGAAACGGATCGAATTGAGTTGTTGCCAAGGAAGACAATTCTGATGTGAGAGCTGAGAGGCATCCCTCTAACTATACAAATACATAGGTCTACAGTAATGTACATAGTATATTTTGTGAATGCCTTTTGTGACCGTCAGGGTGCCTATATGAAATCATTTTAGATTGAGTTTACTCATTCGATGTTGACTGAAAAGGTAAAGTTTTTTGAACATTTTTTTGTTGTGTCAATGGTTTCGTTACTTATTCCTATAGTCGTATGATTCTCATTCGATAAGGAATCCAACTGAAATTTCAATGTTGATGTATTCTCTGTTAGAATAAAGGATTTTTTGTATCTGAAAACCATTAAGCTTTTGCGAGGCTTTGTTGCCGAAATATTTCAATCCAGAAAAAAAATCTTTTACAACAAAGCATCACCGTAAGAGCTTTTTGTTTTGAGACATGAATAGAGCCTTGAGGATCATGAAATATGACCCTAACACTTAGTACTTACTTACTCAACCAGTTCCCGATCCATGAAGTGTCTCTGCCTGAGACAAAGCAGCTTCACATCTAGTCACTTATAGTCTGTGGAATTGGGTTGTGGTTACGGATAACCAAAAATATTCAGTAGGAGCACTCTTAAGTTTAAAATAATATTCTATATAAAAATATTCGAAAAAAATATTTTTTGGAATTTTTCGAAAAAAATTCCAAGTTTTTTTTGAAAAATCAATATCTTTAAAACGTGTGAACGATTATTTTTTTAAATTACTTGCTAAAATCTATACTAAATACTTAAAATTGGCATTTAAAATATAAAAAAAAATACTTTAATAATAAAACGAATTTGTGTCGGGAATTGGGCCTACATCCGTACAAGATCCAACTGACCCAGGAACTAAAAGACAATAGACAACACGAATGTTTGGCTAACTGGGCTTGGAGGTACATGAAAAAGGACAACGATTTTGGCCGAAAATAACCATCTTTAGCGACGCACTATGGGACCAAATGGTGCAAACCATCTCAAAAATCCTTAACTTTTTCGTTTCTCAATATTAAACCAAGAATATATAACCAAGAATTTAAAATATTAAAACGTTTTAAATAGAAATAAATTATTTTATTTTTTTTAATAAAATAAAATAACAAATTTGTAGATTTTGTTTAATTTATATGGGAAAAATTTGTTGGAGCAAGAATTATTGCAACAATTTGGATGAAATTTGTAGTTTTTTTTCTTTTACCGGTGAAAACATTTGAAAGTAGTTTTTGTAAAATCCACCCACTACCACGCCCATATGTTTCTGATTTTTGTTATTTTCTTATTTTGAGTGAACAGGAAGCCGAAAATTTGCATTTGAGGTTTTTTAAACATCGCATGTATATTTTTTATGCCCACTTTCCCGCCTACTTTCACTCCCCTTTTTTTTATTTTCAGCTTAAAGTTCATTAAGAGCAGGCATTTTTTAAATTAAGTTTATGTAGAAGTGAGTTTATGAAAAGTGTTATTTATTTTTAGTAAAATCCGTGTACTGCCACGCCCCTTTTTGATATATGAAAGTTTTTCGCCCTTAAGACAAAAAAAAAAAGGAATTCAAAAGTACACCTTATTACTAGGTAAATTAATTAATGTCTAAAAGTTCTTTAGACATGTTCTTGGTTTTCCCAGACTAGATATATGCGGATCATATGTATATAATAAAGTGTGTAGAACATCTTCGTTCGTAGCTGATCTTGAACATTTCTTTGCAAATAAATTCTCTCATTTTAGTTTTTTTTTTTTTGAAATTTAATCCGAATCCTTCAAACGCTTTATTGAGAATAAAAGCTTAGTAATCATCTCATTACATTATCTATGAATTTTACCTCTTGATTGATTAATGTTACAACAACAATTTGGCTGTCCCATGCCAACTCTATCACCTTTTAGACGCTTTTCTCATGCTTTTGTTTTTGCTTTTGGTATTGTTTACGATTCAGTTTCCATATTGTATGCAGTTCTCTTTTAAGTGAACTGTTAACTTTTTGTCTTCTTCTGTTTTGTGTTATTTATACCTATGTACCTACATTTGTATTATATGCAACATACCCTACACACCCCCTCCCACTCTCAAATGCTTGGCATTTATTTTTATTTAATTATAATTTTTTTTATTACAAATATGAGTAAGGAAGTTTAAAATTGGAAAACAAAAAATATTTAATTCTAAAAATTAAATTTTGAATTTTAATAATATTGGAAATAACTGATAAAAATTTATAAATTTTGTGGAAACATAGTCACTTATATGATATTTATCAAAATGTGTTGCACATGTTTTAACAGTTATTATTTTTAAATTTTGACAAAAAATAAAATTTTTTTTTAAATTTTAAGCTAAAAGTAATAAAATAATGGGCTAAAACTTTTTGGAATACATATTTATGTGCATCAATAAAGGTACCACATTTTTGCCAAATTTAAATTTTTTTCATCACTTAACAATAAAGTTATAAGAATACGAATTTTTATTCTAAAAACTTATTTTTCTTTCTCATCATACGTTTTTTCTTCTTAAACAAAAATGCATGAAAATGCGAAAGTTTTTATTTTTTCTTCTAAATTTAGAATATTTTTAGAATACTAAACAGCCATTAACTAAACGGAGGCAGCCGGAGCTAACAGAGAAAACTTCAATTGAAAACAAAAAAATGAAAAAGATACTGCGCCTTATTCATTTTGTTTTATTAATTTACTGGCGAACTTAATTAAAAAAACAATATAACTGTTTTGTAAAGAAGAGGGCTTGGGCTTTTCAAAAAGTTATAATACTTATACATTCTGTCCAGAAAAATACGAAATAATTGACTTCAAACTCTCACTTCTAATAATTCTAAAAAATAAAAATATCGAAATGTCATTTTTAACGGTAATTTTAGGTACCTAGAACAAAATTAAGATACAAAAAATTTACTGTGTTTGGAAGAACCCTATTTCTAGTATATAATCCCATCATTAGATTTTTCAAATTACGAAATTCACCAAAACCATTTTTGAGATGGATTTCATCATTTGGTCCCATAGTGCGACGAGGTGCGTTTTTAGATGAATGACTACGTTAACAACAAAATTGCCACGAGAAAAACAACAATAATGTATTACAGGGGATAAAACGAACGCTCATCAAACATTATTATACAGCTAATATTAAAAAATCATGAATTAGATTAAGAAAACATTAATATGATGTTGTAAGCAAATAGCATTATGTAAAGCTAATTGAAGAACCTTGGGCCCCTATTGTTGAGCCAACATGATAGATTTAGTAATAAGTTAGTATTAAGTCAAACTATAATGTTCCAAAGGTATACAAAATGTTTGGTCATTTGTAAGAATTTTACGAAATACTAAGCTCAGAAGATAAAGCGAATTTTCTTGCAGCACTGTGCTCTTAATTCAACGCTCCCAGAAAATTTCATGACTCGTCCTGTACTCAAGGTTCAAGGCTTCAAGGTTTTTTATTGAACTTTAATATATACAATTGTGAAACTTGAGGATAATATGTATAGGGTAGAAATTTGTTGGCACATAGGGGGCCGAACTTATAAAATGACTTAAACTCTAAAAATTATAATATTTGTAATGTACATGGTTCAAAATTAGCATTATGATAAACTGTCTTGGTTTTTGACTCGGGTTTGACTGCTGGTTCGTTGTTGGCTGGGATCCTTTCTATCATAACAAGAGCACTAAGGTATCTAGGCTCTGGATGTCGTTCCTGGGTGGTCATCCTTCTCATCAGCGGGTTTGGGTGGTTGGTGCTGCTAGCTATAAGCTTCTTCGCTAATTGCACAAGAAACTGGTCCAGTGGCTTGATTTTTGCTTCTTCATAGAGTCTTTTATTACTGAAGTGCTTCTTTCGCTGTCGATCGAAGATAAGTTCGGTGCTTATCCTAAGTATTTTCCTTTCGAAGATTTGGAGCTTCAGCATTGCTGTCTTCGAAATGGTGTACCATGCAGGAAAATTGTAGCTGATGACGGGTCTGATGAGCTGTTTGTATATCAATAGCTTCACTGGCTGGCTTAGTCCGGTTCTTCTGGCTAGCAACGGGAACAAGCCAAGCGGTGAAACGCGAAGTTGGCCTTCCTTAGAACCTGCCTAGAGTGCGGGTTGAAATTGAATAGCTCGTTGAAGTTAACTCCGAGGTATTTAGCATTTATTTGGGCTGCTATCGTTGACCCATCGGGAAGCTTCACGGTCAGATTTCTGCAAGCGGCTGCTGAACGACATCGGTTGCCATTGGTGGTGGGTTCCTGAAACACACAAGCTCCGATTTGGCAGTGTTTATTCGGATACCCCACTTTTTGTAGTACTCGAAGAGTTTGGGGACGTGGGCTTCCACTCTCCGAGCTGCAATGTTTGGCGCTATCAACGAGGAGTAGGTCAGCGAGTCGTCAGCGAATAGCAGGTTCTCGCAGTCAATTGGCACGGGTTGATCAGACGTCATCAGGTTATATAGGAAGGGACCTAGCTTTGATCCTTGGGCGACTCCGGCTTTGATGAATTTGATAGAAGACTTGCAGCTGTCTAGCTGAACGAAGAATTTCCTAAAAGAGAGAAAATAAAATAAAATCTTTATTAGTGGCGAAGGTAATCCAAGTACTCGAAGCTTTTGGATAAGGGCTTCTATCCATACGCTGTCGAATGATTTCTCGACATTCGCAGTATAGCTCAATGCATAAGGTATCGGACTATCAACTGACTCTTCCTGTACTGGATAGCGTAGACGATTTTATGGGAAAAATCTTCTCAGTTGCGAAAGTAGTAAAAGATCTGGATTTACACAGATCCGGTGGCCCAGATCCCAGATGTTATCCCTCATATTGTTCTGAAGAGATGTTCTTTAACGCTGGTAACCATTGAGGAAGCTTTTTTATCTGTCGTACTCTACTGGTCTCTTTCCAAGTGGATGAAAGGCATTTATCTAGCCTGTCCTTAAAAAAGACAAATTTTCTTCCCTTTCTAACTAATATCCAATTGTACTTACGTAACTTCTTTCCAAGGTTATGGAAACGCTGATAAATTATCAGGTGAAGAAATATCTTGAAGAACGCTTCTTAATGACCGGCAGTATGGCTTTCGTAGCAATAGGTTCACTATTTTTTTTACATCTTTTTGCAAAAAGTAAGATTATTGCACTTGATACTTCAAAAGCATTTCATAGAGTTTGGCATCAAGCTCCTTATTGAAAATGAGTGCATCTGGTATTGATGAATCTCTTTTTTGTTTCTTTCAAACCACTCAATATAAGTTGTATTGGACAGTTTTAAGTTTGAAGTTCATAAAATAAATGCTGGTGTGCCATAGGGCTCCGTTTTGTCTCCGACCCTTTTTCTTATATTCATTAATGATCTTTTATCTGAAACTTCTAATCCTTTAAATTGTTTTGCTGACGACAGTATTTCGACGATGCAAGAAATTTGTCACCCCTTCTGATCTGGCTGTAATCTATAAGGTCTATACGCACTACAAGAATGTGGAATGCTTTACCCGACTTTATATTTCCCTCCCATAATGGTATTCAGGCATTCAAACCAATGCGCATCGTTATCGCCTCATTCATTTTAAGATTAGTTAAAATCCCTTTAGTGCGCGCAAAATATGTAAAAACAAAATTGTCCACACTTATTCTAAAACGACGTTGGTGAAGCATTCCCCATCCATGGAACGCTTTTGAGCGATGATAAACAATTTCTTATCTCCCAAATTGAACCATATGGACCTAGTACCTAGACGTCATGTGGCTCCAGCAGGACAGCGCTACGTGCCACACAGCGGACGCCCGCTAGATTATCTCTTGAATTGGTCACCAAGCTCATGCGATTTGACTTTTTCTTGTGAGGTTTCCTGAAATCACAGGTCTTTGCGAATAAACCACAATCGGCCGATAGCCTTAAAGTGAACATAAGTCAGGTAATCGCTCAAATTCAGCTGGATCCATGCGGAAGCGTCATTGAAAATTTGACCATTTGAATCCGTTTTACCTTAAGAAGCAGAGGTTAACATTTGAACGATGTTATATTCCATAAATAATGGCATACATATAAAAACAGAATTTTGTTAATACCTCTACCTGACACACAACTTGTTTTATTCAATTTCAACACCTAACCGCCCTTTTTAAAAACCCTTTATTCTAATACCTCTTCATCAGTAAGAACGGCAAATAATGTTGGACTCAAGAGGTATCCCTGAGGAACGCATAACGTATTTTCTAACCAATATAACGTTGAATTTCCAATTCACAACTAGCTGCCAATAAACATCGTAAGCAAGAGGCTAGATCATAAGAGTTGAGGTCTTTGTATTTAGGGACAGAGCATTATTTTCCCCGAAACCCCTCTTACATTAAACAAAACAGCGATACAATAATCAAACCACAAGCTTTTCTGACTTATTGAAATTCCTATAGCCAGTTAACTCACTTTTGTGTAAAATAAATACTGTCCAGTTTAATATTTTTTGTTTGCCAAAATATAAGCATTTTCTTGTTTCAATCAAATACCATTTGCTCTGCCATTTTATACAAAAACAATAAGACCAACATCAGAGGACATCCTCCACTATGCTGTAATGTAATATATACAGATATTGTTGCTGTACCTTCTGTAGTAAGTACATATACATACGTTTTTCCAAACCGCATCAAGAGTGCTTTTGCAATTACATATTTAATATATGAATTTCGTCGTAACAAAATGGACCTGGGGCCGAGATTACAGAGAATAATAAATGATGTCCAAACTTGAATTTCAATAGGACATGCATACCCGATTACATTTGTCCATTTGTGCATTTTACTAGAAATGAAAACGCACAAAAAGGTTACATACTATACTCCACCATTGATTTGATACAACAAATAGATATAACGCACCACTCTGGCCTGCCTGCCTGCCCCGGGGCTTTTAAGCTGGAAAATGTTTCACAAAACTCAACTGGGAATTGGCAACGATCTAGAGCATGAGGACAATGCTAGGACACTGTTCATTTCACATCCTGAATGGGGGAAAAAAAGATGAAGCAGAACTTATGCATTGGACAATGTTCATCTCTCGTCGTCGAATGGGAAGGAAGGAAGACAACATATTACCTTCGAATGTGTCCTCAAAATTAGGATTTGGGACATGGGGGTATCACTGGACTTGGGTAGACAAAATCGTATACGGGCTCAGGGATATTTCCAAACACACAAAATCATATTATCCGCATTTTAGTATATGCAATGGAATGATAGTCGCCACCGCTTGCCTTATTAAATATTCATTTTCAAAATGTCCACCCAATCTATACGACACAGTCGTAGAGACGTTCGTTCAGAAGTGCTGCAGTTGGGTAAACATTTACAGACACAAACTCATATTCGTATTCCGTTATAAGTTGGAACTTCGACTAGAAAGGCAGAGTCGTTGTCGTTTCCGAAGAGGGATGAATTAGGCCAAATCAAGGAGTCAAGATAGTTTGAAGGCTATAAAGTTATTGTTGTCATGTCATGTAATGTTAGCTTATTTAACAATTGAATCTTCAATGCATAGCCAAATATCAATACAGACAGAGACAGAAAGAGAGAATGAGGGGTAGAAAGACAGCCTTATCCTGGGCCCTACATGGTCATCGTTAGTCAATGTTGAATGAAAATGACCCAGCAGTTTTATGAAAAATTCATTTTGTCCCATTGGGAATTGCTTTTTTTCCAGGAATCTTTCGTAAATTTTTTTTATTTCTTAAATCATCCTTACTTCGAATGCATGTATATACATAGAAAACCCAGGAACGATGGGTCATGTTTTGATGTTGTC
>OU426987.1:36727004-36937586 GCA_911387755.1 Chrysotoxum bicinctum
ATCACCCACCATCCGCTATATAACACCACCGCAAGATTGCAAGACACACCATACAATGTCTGTAGTTGGACATTATGACATCCTGGCAAAAAGACGAACCTCGTCCCAACGACCAACGATGATGGCGACGGCGACATGAATAGTTCAGATTTTTTCGCGAAAAGGATTCTTTTTTTTTATTATGAAAACGCGTGGCCGTGTCGACCAATAACCATCGAGTTGCATACAAAAGATACTGGTTACATAGACATCCTGGCAGATCGCCATTGGTCGTAGCATAACTCAAGCATTATTACAGTCGCGTCGCCGGAGTAGAAAAGATGTCCCACCTGCATAGCTTCTAACTCTCCTATATATATGCATGGACGAATGAATAAAAGCACCTTTCTCTGCATCGATTCAATGTCGATGTGGAATTTAGAAAGAAAAAAAACTCCAACTCCGGGAACGAGGTAAGACCCTCTCCTACTCGTAGTCCTTGGTGTATTTTTTTAATTCAACTATAGGACTAGATAAAAAATTATTTCCGCACACATACAAAAGGATAGGTTACATTTTACCTGACCACATTGACCGCATCGATAGAAGAAATAGAAAGAAAAATATAATACACACACACCCACACACACAATCGAATGTTATTCCATCGATAAAAATAAGGAATAAAGAAAAATAAAAGTAAAAACATTGTCCTTTCACATATCAATACATATTTTCTTTGGCCATCCTTGTTGAACCATAATATTGGTCAAGGGATGTCTTATTTCAAACCAAGCGGAGGCAAGAAAAAAAAACAACACCAATGGAAGGACCATCGTGGGAGAGAGCAGTGGTTGTGTAGTCTCGGCGGGCATCCTTTATCGGTGCGCCAAGTCCACCGAAGTCCAACACCCAATACCCCACCCCATGACCTATGACGGAGATAAAGGATAAAAGTGGCGAGGCGAGAAAAAATGTTTAATGTGAGACATGAAATGGAGATGGGATTTTTTTTTCGCACATGGCTCCCCTTTTTTTTTCTTTATCCAATAAAATGGGGGAATATCGATTTTTTGTCTTATTATTTTTGCTTTTTAGAAGCAATAACTCACACACATAGAGGAAGCTCGTCTTTTTTTAAATGAGATGAGAAGATGAAGGCTAACGTATGGCATTGGCCACCCTGTCCTTCTGGGTTAGTCTGCCGCCCATTCAGTCAGAAAGGAATGATGCATTTTCGTTGGAAATTGTGGTCATCATTGGGGTGTTCGATATAAACTTTGCGGAACGAATCGTTTTTCTATCAACACCCAAGATAATCAGTTGTGGTGAAGATGCTCAGTTAAAGAAGGAGCGAATTGACTGAGGTGATTGCGGTGGGCCTGGGCAAGGAAGATCTTAGATTATCTTCTTCAATGATTGTCATCGGTTAAAAAAATTATTTTGACAATTCTACTTCAAATGCTTCGGACGGCTTAAATCAAGACTAATGCTGGGTGTTAAGGATTGAAAAAATGCCATTAGTTCTGTCATGTTTTGACCATTTATTGCCACAGCCTTTAGTTTGCAACAAGGGTCTTGTTTTTTTTTCTGAAAATAAATACCCATTTACTCTTATTCTTAGTTACACTATCTTACCTAAAGTTGCTGGACAATCTGGAGTGGACCTGGAGCTCAACCAACAAGCTTCTTCCAGTCTATCTAGCTGTCTCAGTTTTGCAACGTCAAGTTGGTTAAAGTCCTCTTCCTCTTGTTGGCGCTTTTCCTACTCGAAAAAACTTCAGGAGTTCTTATCCACCTTGTAGAAAGTCCATACCTCTACACCATACGTCAAGGCTAGCATGATTCTCTTCATATAGTAGAAAATATCTTCTGAAAGAGACTATTGCTTGTAAAAATGGCGCAATTCAGATGGTCTCTTTTTCTAACGATCGGTTATTTAATATTGAGGATCTATTAACATATTTTGAAGAAGTCATAAATCGTCTGCCGTTTAAAAGAATGCCGCAACAACGCTTTCAGCTCCAAGAGCTTTGTTGGATCTTATTAGATACAGTTTTTTTTACTTGGTCAAGATCGGGTGCAGCCGAATCCGGTTCATCATCGCTCTCTATTTTAGAGAGTTTTAAAATTGGCGTCGGTAGATTTTGGGAGTCTGTGGTGACCATGTTGTTTTAGTGACAGCTGTCAAATTTGTTTTTTATTATTCAATTACTGTTGACAAATCACGGTGGCATGATACACGATTGAACAGCACGCTCAAATATTAAAGCATTATTATCAAAATAAAAAATTTGCGCGCATTGCGCCTATTTAACGGTAGACGTGGTGGCTCTTCACAAGAATTTGACACAAGAACTTGACCTTTTCAACTTGGGGAATTTTGCATGGGGAAGCCACACCCATACAAGATCCAACTAACCCAGGAGCTTAAAGTTCATGATCATAGACAACACCACTTGTTCGCTGACTTAGCTTAAGGGCATTTGGAGGAGGACCCAAATTTTCATCCAAAAATCATCTTCAGCGACGAGACGATTTTTTTTTTAAGTTAACAAACAAAATTGTAGTATTGGGGGCAGCACCAACTCTCACAAACCTCACCAGGTGACACATTTCGTCTAGGTTCATACGAAATTGATTATCATCGTTCTGTAGCGCTCTCAATTGGCGGTCACCAACGTTGCGTCGTTTTCGAAATAATATGGAATATGGCAAACGGTAACTTTTTTCGGAATGCATATTCCATATTTTTTCGAAAACGACGCGACGTGCGTTGGTGAGCTGGTGACCGTGAACGATGATAATCAATTTCATATGAACCTAGACGACATGTGGTTCCAGAAGGATGGCACTAAGTGCCATAGAGCGGATGTTACGATTGACTTTCTGCACGAACGATTTGAAGGTAAGGTTCTTTCCCTCAGAAGTGACGTGAATTGGCTACCAAGTTGAAGCGATTTGATCGAGCTAGACATTTTCTAGGTTTTTTCTTAAGGTTAATGTAACACAGGCTATCGTTCATGTTCAGCCGGATCTAAGCTAGCACAAAATTTCGAGCCGCAAGTGTATCAACTTGATTCCGTTATCGGAGGTAGTTCTTGTAGGCTGTACTTTCAATTTTGCCTCCAAGGATGTTTTCTATTCCTTATTTAGTGTTAAAATCGAGAGTATATTAAACTCAACTTTTGTTGTGATGTTTTAGGTTTTATTGGTTTAAGAACGATTCTGTAAAGTGATGTTCTCGTGCACTGTGGCGTATACTTGATATTTGTTTGTATTTCGGAAAATAGTTATAAGCTCCATTTGAACTTGCAGACAAATACGGAACGTAAAAGAATTCATATACATACATCGATACAAGTGACGTTAACACAAAAATTACCTGTGCATAATGTGACACATCAATTTAAAACAATTTGAGACGTTTCAACAAATCAAAACTATTTTGACAGTGATATAGATTTATTGAGTCAATTTGCCAATCGGGACTTGCCATCTTTGAACGCATACTTTACCGAATGATTGAACTGTCAATATCAAAACCTTCAGTAAAAATGTTTATCCTGGTGATGTTCACAAAAATGAAGAACTTTTAAAATTTATTACACTCAAAAAATTTATTAGTAAAATGGCTACGAATGATATTCGTAAAGAAAATATTCGTGCATTGTACGAATATTCGTAAGATGTACGAAGTATTTGTACAGTGGTATATCTACGAATGCATTCGTAAAATTTTACTAATAACTGTCGTACTATCTACGAATCTATTCGTTTAATACACTAATTTCATTCGTAAACAAGAAGTAAACAATTTGTTTGAGTACATTGTACGAATTATTGTGTACATAACTAATAACATTCGTTAATTTCTCGTACGAATGACTTCGTACTTTAATCTTTTGCATTCGTAGTATTTACTAATAAATTCGTACTATTTACTAAGTAAAACTAATATTATTAGATAGAATTTATTCGTAGGTTGACCGTACGCATTATGCGTAGAATGTACTAATAACTTCGTATTTTCATGAAGTGCATTAGTATTATTTACTAATCATGAGTAAGAAAAATAATGTGTGTTCAGTTCTAAAAATTAAATGTATTCCATTAGTCAACACGTTCAAACGTGATATTATTTATAAAGTGCTGCAGTGGTGGATCAGACCATCTGCTTTTTTCGAAAAGATGAGGTAAGTACCTAGACATATGTACATACATTTGCTTTAAAGCTTATTTTATATTTAATATACAGCATCCAGGAGCAGCAGAGCATACATACATTTGGGAATTTTATTCCTAAAAGAATTTCAATGTAAGTACAATTTTTTTCCGAAGTTTTCAATATTTTAAATGTTTAATTTATTTTCAGTGGCCCTTAGTACATAAAATGAGGAGTTTTTAAATATTTAATTGATTTTTAATTATATTTTTAGTGAATTAATTAATTTTTAACTTTATTTATATATATATAACAATAAAATGAATTAAAAAACTATTTTTAACTTACAACATAAATATCTTTTGTAATTATTTCTTACAATAGGTATTTAAGGAAATTTCAGAGAACATATTTAATTGTAGTAAGTTCTACAATAATATTCGTACAATATACGAATAGAGTTGTATAATTTACGAATGAAATACAAGGGCAATAGTAAATATTACAATGATATTCGTACAATATACGAATGGCACTGGTAAAAATTCGTACATTGTACCAATGGTATTCGTACAATATACGAATGGCATTGGTAAATATTACAATAATATTCGTACATTGTACCAATAGTATTCGTACAATATACGTTTGATTTTCTACGAATACTAATAAAATATTAGTAATATGTACTAATAAACCTCCATTCTACGAATACTATTCGTGGCTGAAAACCACGAATAAAATTCGTAGAATGTACGCATGAATTAGTAATATTTACACACGAAATTTTTTGAGTGTACCAATTTTTCAATTATGTGACGATGATTTTAAGAGCGTTAACGCCAATTTTCATTCTTTAGTGATAAAGTACATTTTTGGCTTAACAGCTTTATCATTAAACTGAATATGCATTATTGGTGAAATGAAAACCCTCATCAGCTTCAAGAAACACCACTTTCTTTCACAAAATAACTGTATAGTGTGGTTTTCGTTCTAGTGGTGTTATTTTGTCCAATTTATAGTTTCGTCATTTTACAGTCAATAGGCATAAATAAAGACATATTTCTTTGGTTATTCCAAGGCCTAGACATTAATGAAATGTTGTTTCAACAAGACGGTGCCACAAGCCACACAGCGGGCTTAACAAACAGATTATTGAAAACTCAATTCGATGAACGTCTTATACCGATAAATGTTCCTTTTGATTAATTGACTAGGTAGTGTAACTTGAAACTTCTAGGTTTTTCTTTAAATCATTGATATTTTTCACTAAAGAAGCTTATGAGCTAATAATGAACGAGACTTTGAGAACGTTTTCGTCGAAATGTGTGGCCAAGTCATCAAAAATTTTGTTGAACGAATCGACCGCTGCAAATATAGGGGTGTTGTGGTCTCATTTTGCCAAAGTTCTTGAACAATTCAATTTTTTTTATATAAATAATTATATATAATTATAATTTGAAAATAGCTTTTTTTCTAGACTAAGAATTGCTTAGGCTTCAAGGCTTTTACAGCCAGTTAAAGTTGTTGAATTTTTAGTTTCGTAAATTAAGGGTCTTCGGTGATTCCCTTGAAGAGAAATTGAAATTTTCTAATGCAAAATATTATTTATCTCTAAAACGGCTGTAACGATTTTGATAAAAAAAATCAGGTGTGATATTATGGACATGGACTTTGGTCAAAGAACAAATTGAGACAAAATGTTATCAACGGTACCTGACCGTTTTTTAGATTTTCGACTTTCTCATCAACGGCTCTAACGATCTTAACCAAAAATTTTCAGCAGAAGCCCCCTGAAGTTCAAAATAATATTGTATATAAAAATATTCGAAAAAATATTTTTTGGGTTTTTTGAAAAAAAAAACATTTTTTTTTGAAAAATCAATATCTTCAAAACATGTGAACGATTATTTTTTGAAATTATTTCTTAAAATCTATACTGCTAAATACTTCAAATTGCCATCCCAAATTTGTTCTCGAAAAAATTTAAGGAAATGTGTATTATATAAAATTAGGTACTTTAACAATTAAACGATTTTTAAACTTTTTTTGCATAAATTCATACTTTTCTGGCAATTCTATGCATTTGAACATTTCTCATTAAATCCATGTTTTATATTTATAAAATGTATTTTAAATTCCAAAGTACTTTTACATAAAAACAAGTTCGTGCGATCCAGTCCTGCATTTTATTTTGTTATGTATTTATCTATTTACTATCCACTATTAAACTTGATACATATTAATTGAAATAGTGTGTGATGTTGCTGTTCCTCTTTTATAAAAAAAATTTCTGACAATCTAAAACAACATTTTAAAGGTTCTTTTTTATTCCTCTACTGTTTCGCTTGTTTCGTTTTGAAATACTCTTTTTTTTTTAATTTTTAACATTAAATTCTAAAACACCTTTTAAAGAATTTTTAAATTTTATAATTTTTATAGGATTAAACCACTTTACATAATTTCAAAGTCAAATAGCTTGACTGAAAATGTACTACTGAAATAGTATATGTTTGCACTCTAATATGCAGTTAAATAAAAAAGGCTTCTGATCTGCAAAAATAGTTAAAAATGTATTGTTCCCTTACTTCTATGTACTACTGTGATTTTGTTTGAATTCAAGACATTTTGTTTTTACTTCATATATTTACTTTTGCTAATTTGTGACGTGAAATACTAATTCCATTTTCTATTGTCAGAAATTCGTAAAACAGTAGAAGATTCTTAACTACTCTATAATAATTTTTCTTAAAATTCACAAACCTTATAGCTTTTGAAGAGCTATGATTTTTGCAACCAAAAAAGTCAATATAAACCACTTTCTCAAAATTTTGATCCAACATAAAATAATTTTAAATGTCTTAGAAAACTTAAAAAAAATTGATTGAAAAATTTGCGTTTCGTCCCGGCAGCGGCGATCTCACATTGACTCATCAGTTGATTTTGTGGGCCTTGTCAATATGCAATTTTTGTTAAATTCAAAACATCTTACATCGATTTTTTTGACAAAAATCTAATATGAACCATATCCAACCAAAATTAAAATTATAGTCATTAACGCTGGAAGATTTTGCCCGTGGCCTGGCATTGTTTCTTTCTAAAATTTTTATAATACAAACTCTATATCCTACTGAAATAAATCATCCAAGTAGAAGACTTTTATTTGACTTGTTGAATTATTGATTAGAAATAGCTTTTTTATCCTTTAGTATATATAATAAACGTCACATATGCTTCTTTGATAGTGACGTGGACTCCAGTGCAGATACGATCACAAATCTAATTCTTTTCGGAATAAGAAAGTTGACCCCGAATCGCAGAAAACTTTATCAAATCGTAAGAGAATACTTGGTTCGATTTTGGTTTAAAAGAGTTTCAAAAAAGGAAGTTTCATGTTATAAAGCCAACCGCAATGAGAAAACCGGAATAAATTCAAACAAGACCTATAATTGATGAACTAAATATTAGATGATAAAGAATAAAGGCAAACAATACTACAGTGTCCTAAAAGTAGTAAGCATTTTAGGTAATTTGCAAAAAAAATTGTGAAATACCACTTCGTCTTCGGCTCCTACACTCGTCTTCAATGACACTCCTCATGCCAGACCACCAGAAAACAATTTTTTCAGCACAGTTTGCTGTTAATTCGACGTTGCAAAAAAGTGTCATTACTCCTTCTGTACTTGAGAGCGTAAACGATCTTAAGGGACAAATATTTTTTCGTACTCGTATAGTTACAAGAGTTCTCAAAGATCTTGACATGATCCGAATAGTAACCCTATCATTGTTCTGAAGTGGTGTTCGTCAATGCTGGCAAAGCCATAACGTAAGCTGTTGCATCTATCCTACTCCTCTGATTTCTTTTCGAGTGTATGGAAAACAGCATTTGTCCAGCCTATCCATAAAAAAAGGGTATCTTCTGGCCCTTCTAACTATCGTCCGATTGCACTTACATGGAAACTCCGATAAATTATCAGCTAAAGAAATATCTTGAAGAACGAAAGCTTCTCAATGACTGGCAGTTTGGCTTTCGTAGCGAAAGGTTCACTGGAGATAGTTTAGAGAAGTAAGACTATTGCCTTTATTCGTTTAATGCTTAGGTACAATTCCTATATTTAAGCAGGCGGTGATCCAATAAGCCACTTGAGTCTCTTTCATTTCTTAATAGTATTTTAATGAAACATCCCGTTCCATCCGCTTAAACATTTCAACCGAAATACTCACGCTTCAAGGAAAGCCTATCAGTTTACCCTTGAGCCCAACTTCGCAAATACAGTTAGATTCAGATATTCATTTTTTAGCCGCACTACACGAACGTGGGATGCTTTAATCGGACTCCTTATATCTCTCCCATTATGGTATTCAGACATTCGAAATCAATGTGCATCAGTACAGTATCTCATTTTAAAATCTCTCCAACTTTCCTCAACGCTCGCGGTGTGCTCAAACATTGTAAGAGAAATCATCCCTTTAGTGCGCGCAAAATTATAAAAAATAGTATTCATATTAAAATCATTGCTAACAACTAAAAGTAAAAAGTAATTACACTAAGTGATTAGTTTAAAAACGATTGATGATTCATTTGTTTCGACGAATCTGTATTAACTTGATTTGACTGTTGAAAAGTATTTCCACATTGCTTTTCATTAACCGGATTGCCTTTGAAGAATTCTGAAAAATCTTACTTGAAAAGAAATAGGTGTAGATATCTTCTTTAAATATTTTTGTTCTTGTGGATATGTTTGTATTTACGAGTACATGAATTTATTTTTTCTGAAACAAAATATTGACCCCGAAAAAATAAAATTTTATATGCATACCTTATACTTCACATATCTGTAGATACCGAACAAATTGATGGACATTCCTTCAAGGTTAATCTCTGTTTATGCATAACATAATATATGCGTAATATATTAGAAGTATGACCACCCACGGCTTTGAAAGAGTGATAAATCTTACGAAGAAACAATCACAAGTTATATTATAACAGTAAAATGCCCGTGTGTCTATCCAAAGCATCATTTTATGAACAAGTATAAACAACCCTGCAGCTAATATAAACAACCACCCATACTGCCACACCCCCAAATCGACTTTCTTTTCGTGTGTATCTTTGCTTGTAAAAACAAAAAGCAACAGTCCATTTGCTGGACTTGAATAACAATGCCAAAAGGATACTTCATCTTTCCACAGGATCCACAAGCCATCATCGCAACAAGAAACTGTACACACACGAATGTCAAACACCACAATCATCATACATGACATCAACACTAACTTGGAATAACCATAAATATTTATATATCTAGATACGCATAGATCTATAAAATTATATCCTTCGATATCGAATTAGTTCCCCACCCATTCAAAACGGCACCATGAGAGTTGGGGATGTTCTAGGTAGGTGCCAAACAGCAGGACATCAATGTAACATAGAATAAATACCAACATTAAAAAAACACTTCTCTGGGTGAGTGGGGGCTAGAGGGGGTCCAACTGGAGACGACGACAGCAACAACGACAAGAGGCGATGGATGCCACGCAGTCTTCCAATGTGATCTGCCATCAGGACATAATAAAATTTTCATTAAAATTGGCAAACAACATAAATTGCGCAAAATCCCTTAAACTGCTTTGAAAACAAATTGAACACCACCCCATTCGACACCCTCGTGTGCCCCTTCTCATCATCACCGTGTGTAGCCATCACATCGCCTTGCCGTCTCACAGGACTCTCGTCGGAATTGTTGTTTTTGTACTTTCCAATACATTCGGTGGAATGACGATACCACCCATCGATGTGTCAACGCAGTAATCTAGAATTTTTAGATTATCCTTTTATCAAAGCTCTGTGTGTCCTGATGTGCCTCTACCCTGCCCACCCCCTTTCTAAAGCCAGAATGAATTTAATAAGAGAACACGGAGTATTACAATGTTTGCATAACGATTTTATATTCATCGATAACTTGTCAGAGTCCATCATGCTGGCAGGGGTGAGACAGGACGGAAATTGAAGGTAAAGGCGACACAACGGACAACAGTTTGCATGGTGAATCAATGCAAAGTTCGTATATGGAAAAGAATGACCCAAATTCCAGGGATTTGATGGGATATTCACACTTTATTCGTTCCGCTGTGATTGATTGGTTTTTAACGTGTCGTCCATTTAATGGCTGGATTTATGTATGAGGTGTGATACGAAAAAAATAAATAAATATTTATGTAGTTTGATTTTATTAGTCTTTTTCTTTTGTTGCAACATTTATTAAAAACTGTGTTAAGTCAGAATACTCGTATACCTATGTAATTAAATTTTGTATTAAGATATCAAATTCTCAGAAAAGAATTGCTTTCGTGAAAAAAATCCAGACTTTAGTTAAATTTTTTCATGTTTATTTCACAGAAACAAATGAAGGGCGTTTTTTAATAGGCGGAGAACTTTAATTTGGCAACACTGTTTTATATGACAGCATATTTAAAAGTTCTTCGTTTTTTTGAGATTAGCTTGGTTTGGCAATTCATCATCAATGCCGTAGCAACGATTGCAAAATGTTAAAATTTATTTTATAAAACATGGTTCAATTCGAGGAACACTTCAGGCATTACGTGCGTTTTATGCTCATAATCGTCTATCAGAATTAGAGAAACTATGGATTGGTTTTGCCAAACGTTTAATCTAAACGATAATAGATTCGCGCACCGTAATAAGACGTAGAGTGTGCAAAGAACAAGCTGATTTGCAGAATAGTGATAAACCAGAAAGAATTGAGCACTTAGAAGCCAATATTCGACGCGTGATTACCAAAATACAGCCTGATTTACTGTGGAAATTGGACATATAGTCACGGGCGGCTACATGCCTAGGGTAATATTCAAAGATTAATGACAAAAATTATGTCGCGGATATTAAAAAAATATATGGATTTTATTTCTGCGCCTTTAAAAACAAAAATGTTTTCAGTTCTTTCAGCAGCCTTTCGTTCGAAAATTCGTCTTTTTTTAAATGCCAATTTTTTCAGCACTTTTTTTTTTCTTTTTTGTTTGCAATCTCTTCTTCATACAAATGTAATTATAATAATTGCAGTGATCTCACGTATTACGTCACTCGTTTAATTTTACTTTTCTCCCGCTTTTGTCTTTTCTGTATGACAGCTACACACAGTATTGTGGTTGCGGCAATAGTTGCCACGTGTGTATCTAGCATTACAATTTAATCACTTAAAATAATAAAACATGTGGCTTCATACCTATACTTTTATATAAAAGTGTTCTTTTGTTTGTTTGTCAGTTTGGCTGTATATGACAGCGAAACTAATATATGTACAAACAAAAACTCATATGTGCTATACAAAAATTCGAACGGAAACAATTTGAGGAATTCCATTTTTGACTGTTTTGACGTTTCTCTAATATTCTTCATATTTACGGTCATCTTAACGATAACAGCGCCAATGTTCATATTCGACATCCACTTAAGGTGCGCTTACACGTGTTTTTATAAGACCCTGTTAATATTGTGACTTTTCATAACGCTATCCACGACGATGTTTTTGTCGATGAGATCCGTGATGAGCTCTGTAGATTATTGAAATAGAGTCTAACGCGTATATTATTTTTTCGATTCATCCAGATAAAACTTAAATCTGGATAAAAACTATACAAATTCTATGTAAATACATCCAGATTTAAGTTTTAATCTGGATGTATCGAGTGAATAATATGTATAAGTGTCTCTTTTAATATTCATTTTACTGAAAAACGCATACAGTGCGACAGTTAGGTCTTACATCCGTAAATAGATTCCACCCAAAATCTACCAAATCTACCGATGTGCCAGTTTCCATAAATATTTTCTAATTCATCAAGAAAAATTACAATTTTTAAACAAATTTTTTTTTCTATATACTATGTATTTTGTGAAAGATAGATTGATTTTAAGGGTGTGATATGGATATCACCCTATTCATATTACCGCATGTACATCTCAGTTTCGATAGTCAAAACACATTTCCATAGTGTCGCACTTTGATTTTGATAGATATTTGGCAATTGACAATTTGAGTTAATTTTAAGTTGAAAAACTATTTCTGAGGTAACTTGGACGCAATTTATTTGCAGGTTTAGCTCAAAGTGCGTGCTAATTATTTTTGTTGTTGAGATAACCTAGAGTTAGTAGATATTCCAAATAAATTGAATTCAAGTAAACTCAAAAGCAGCTTTACAGTTGAGAATTTTCAGTTGTCAAAAATGTGAATGTAATTAAGTAATGAAAGTTACATGAGCTTTTAACAAGTAAGTCAAAATAAATTTGTTTGTGCAGTTGCAAGGCAACCCAAAATATAAACAACTAAAAAATTGCACCGTATAAATTGCCTATACCGTGTTGAGGCCAACTTGAATTACTCTTCGTTTTGATGGATAGACACAGTGCTCGCGTTTTAATATATTTTGTTTGTTTATTGTATTTTTTTTATTATAAACAGATTCTTGCTTCATTTAGTTTCAAATTAACTCTAAGCCGATAGTTCAACTCATGGATCGAAAATCTAATCCAAAATCTAATCCAAATCGATCCTTAAATGATGAAAAATTATGGCGCTGTACACGAATAGAAGAAATTTTAAAACTATTTTCCTCTTTATTTATATTTGTATTATACATGTATGGATGAAAGTGTTTTCTGCCCGATTGTAGAAAATAGGGAACAGGTGTATTCATGTCTTAACATTGCATTTGACTTCAAGGGTACGTGTGAAGTTCCAGTAGTAATAAATTTTGTATTTTATATCGAATATAAATATCCAAACATTTTTTTTTTTTTTTTTTACGCAAATTTGTGTGATCAGTAAGAGAGGGTTAGCATATTCCATAAATGCGTGGCCACATTGGCTTTTTAGTCCCTTAAGCTCAATCTACTATTATTAATAAGATTACCTCTTACATACTTACACAAAAAAGCCAATGATTAAATTTTCTTGTTTAAAATAACGATATTAAAGAAAACACGAGGAAACACAATGACGAGGAGAAAAAAGATTAGTTTTAAGCACACCTTTTAAAAATTAATCAAAAAAATATAACTTAAAAATAAAATATGAATACTATGTGTACTTATAAAAATGAAAAGTAAAAATTAAATGAGAACTAGTTTAAACAAAAAAATTTGGAAATTTTTCGAGTGATCATTTTTAATATTTTTTTAATTTTAATTAATTATTCATTTTTATTTATTTTTCTAGTGTACTTTTTTGGGTTTTTCTGTTTTTTACTTGCGACTTATAGGTACTATAAGGCAAGTTATGTATTCGTAAAAAAAATCGAACTCGAGATTTTGATCAAAGTTGACATTACGATGATAGCGAAGACGAAAAAAGTGGGTCTGGCAATTCTGTCTGTCTGTCTGTCTGTCTGTCTGTCTGTCTGTCTGTTCGATTACAGCTAAACGGCTCGGCCGATTTTCTTTAAACTTGGTAGATATGGGTTTTGATTTTTTACCCCCGGATGTTTTTTGATTTGATTTTGTATGACCAAAAATAACGGTACCTGCCATACGATTTTTTTCCGAAATTTTATAAATATTTTTTTTTCTCAAAAACTGTCCCTGCGATTTTCTTAAAAAAAATTCAAAAAATTTTATTTAGTTAAACCTAGGTAATGGTCGAAAAAAATTTTCAAAAAAATGAGTAGTGTTGGTACCCCCCTAGGGACCATTTTTTTTGTTTTTGATTTTATCAAAAACGGCACCACCGATTTTGATCATTTTTTTTATGCTAAAGCTTCCCAGCAGTTTAAATATTATTTTGTATTAAAATTTTCAAAAACAATTTTTTTGGATTTTTAAAAAAACTTTCAAAATTTTTTTTTGAAAACTCAATATTTCGAAAACCCCATGCTCGATTTTTTTAAAACTTGATATATAAAAGTTTAGAAAAATAATCTACAATATATGAGAAAAATAAATTGATTTTACCTAAAAATAACGGTACCTTCCATACAAATGTTAAAAAATGGTTTTCGAAAATCGTATTTTTCTCGAAAACGGTTCCGAGAATTTTGCTTAAATTTTTTTTCTTTCTATTATTTTTTAATATCTGTAATTCAATAAAAACAAATTTGAAAACAAGATATTACTGACTGTACCTACCATAGAACGATTTTTTAAAATTTTGAATTTCTCATTATTAGCACAACGGATTTTAATGAAATTTCGTAGAGGGAAGCTTCTAAAAAGTTTAAAAAACATTGCATTTCAAAACTTTAAGAAAAATATTTTTTTTGAATTTTGAAAAAAAAAATCAATTTTTTGTTTTTTGAAAATTCAATGTCTCGAAAACGGCTCAATATTTTTTTTGTAAATTTAATTTTTATTCATACAATAATAAAAACTTCAAATTGGCGTACCAACATTTTTTCTTAAAATTGTTTTCAAATTTTCTTATATAAAACCTTATTTTTTAAGAAACCACTACAAGGACTTATAATTTTTAATCTTGCATAAATCTATATTTGCTTGAATCACATGGCATCCTATTCTTACCTTTAACTACTAAAGAAGTTTTTTTAGTCATTTAAAAAATGAATTTTATGCTTATGAACAGTTTCTCTAATAACATTCAGTTTTGAAATTCTTAGTCTTTTACATAGGAGCAAGTTCGTGCGACCCAGTCGTGCATTTTATTTTTTTTTTAAATGCATTCAAAGCACTGTAAATAGTTTTCTTTTTCTGTTTCTATAAAAATTGTTTTGTTATAAATAATGCATTTATACTTTATGACAGCTGATAAAAACATTATTATGAAGCATATTTACCGAGTAGAAGGCCTTTAAACGTACCAGAGCTAAAGATTGTTAAGAAACTTAAGTATAGACAGATTTTTAAATTCGTTCACCAAGAGCTGCAATCAGTTTTGAAATAAAGCTAAGGCTTTATACTTTTAACTCTCTCCAAGTTGTTAAAGAACATTTTAATAAAATTTAGCTACAACGATGTTGCTTGGGATAAAATTGATCACTGAAACAGTTTATAAGATATGTCAATAAGCCACAAAATTAAAAAAAAAAAAAACACGGTCATAAAACTTGCTGAAAAATTTAAAATTCAATTTCAATTTTGTTTTATTGCACATACTATGTATTTACAATTTGGCTTACAACTAATAAGATACTATATAATATGTATGTATGAAAATTTGCTCATAGGGGCCCTAACTGCATACAGTGACTTAAGTTTAATTATTTTTATATAAAATTCACATGACGAAAAAAAAAATTAAAAGGTCGGTTCACTGTATCGTCTTCAGGGTGTTCATTCCCGGCTGTCAGTGGTAAAAAAAATAAAAATTGGCACATTAACTGATGTTGAAAATTTTATTAATAAAGGGCCGTCCGTTTTGTGGTTTTAAGTTTGTAGCGTTGGCATTTAATACTTGTCAAACTCAGCTGTCATTTGAAGTGTCATAATATTAGCTGAATGTTTTCAATTTACGATAATGGATCGCTTAATAATCATAATCGGGAAAGAAGAAAGAAATTTAAACAGAGTAAAAACGTTACTGATGTCGTAAGGTCATCTTAATGGTCTGTATTTCTTCGAAGATGTCAATTGGCAGGCGGTCACAGTCAATTCGGGGCGATATGGTCGAAAGATAATCGATTTTTTTGGCCGGCGATTAAAGATCATGACTTGGATGATATGTGGTTTCAACAAGACGGGACAACAAGCCACACAACACAACCAATTATAGCTTCATTGCGTGAGAAGTTCCCTCGTCGCACAGTGGGGCAAAATGGCGAAAAGATGGCATTAAATCAACCAACAGGTCTAGAAACTTGAAATTTGGCACAAATACTACTGATACCAATGTTAATACATGGCCCAAGTTTCTAACGGCCACGCCCATTTCTAGGGTTACCACCCATACAAATTTCATTAGTTTACGAAACTACTCAAAAACGGATCAAACGATTTAAATGAAACTCTGCGTGTATTGCATCCTTCGTGATTGTAATACAACTACATTTATAAAAAAAATTAAAAAAAAAATTATAGGGTTACCATTTCGGGATATTTTGTGTTACTAATTTTTGTTTGCTAAACTTAGTATCCTTTCTTCAATAGAAATAAATTCTTTGCTTTTCAGCTACATGTTTACTTTTAAAAATTCAGTTTTAATAGGTCTACAATATCTATTTGAGCTTGGACGTGAATTTTTGTATATTATTTTAAGCGAAGTGGAACAAGGCAAGTAAGAAAAACAGTCGATTCTACTTGGTTCAATTCATAAAATGCTTGCTTATGTGAATAGTGACCAAAACACCTATCAAAGTCCTATTTAGAATACAAGCATACATTTATCAATTCTTAGTGAAGTGAATTAATCTCGTCTTTTTGGAGAATAATTAAGCCTTTAACTGTTAAGTTTAACGAACTTTGTAAACTTGTACTCACAGAAGTTTTCGAAACAATGATATATGTATGTTCAGGATCGGGATAGCAATTTTTTTAACACTACTGAACTATTTTATACGAAGGAAATACAAGAAGCTTTTGATCTGATAATTTCATATTGAAATTCAGATAAGCCTGCTTCGAAAATTAACGCAAAAGCTTCTTCACCATTCATCGAAGTAGGTTAAATGGACTCTCTTAAAGCTTTCCTACACTGTTTGACTTTTCTAGGACTTTGGGGTACTTCGTGAATTAGTTCTGCAGTTACCGACTGCCCACATGTTCTCAAACTAATTTCAGATGCATATGCCAATTCAGAAAGAATGTATGTCATTTCAAAAGTTACCCAAGTATTGAGTTTGCCTTACAATTTCTTCCTTTAAAAAATCCATCTGGCTATTAAATCCTTGGCAACTTGACTCCTTCTTTATATTAAAAAGATTTTGCCTGGTTATTGGTAGTATTTTTGATTTTGTTGGGCGTAAGAAATGTCAAAAATACAATAATATTGACGAAAAATATCTTTTTCTAGAAAGTGACGTCACCAACAAAAATGTACACAACACACAGGGGAGCAGAATGGAGCAAGAAAATTTTGCACATTCTGAAAGGAGAATGTACACTTAACAAAATGGCATATAAAACTTATTGGCACCTTACGGCGAACACAACTAAACGTCTAAGGATTTCAGAGAAATGCAAAAAAACAAGCAATTTTTTAACTTTTTTTTATATTCAACTACGAATTAAAATAAAAAGAATTTACTTTTTATAAAAAGAAAAAACAGACAAAAATGCTCCTAAGCTTACTGATTTTATTGCAATTTAAATTAATTTGATACACGCAATAAATAATAAACTGTACACAATTTACCTAAGCAACTCGAAATGACAAAAAGAGGTCTGCGATCAACTCAAAACGTAAACTTACTCTTCATTTGAGACGATCTGCAGAAGATTACGTGATTTAAATAAACTTTCTCTCTCTCATTTCTAATTCCCTATCATATTTGGAAGAGAAATAGAACGGTTATTTAAGACAAAGCTCAACTTCATAATTTGATTAAATGCCAGCTTTTTTACGTTTTGCCCCATTGTGCGTCGCGTTATTTCACGTTTTGGCGACGTCAATTGGCCACCAAGATTATGTTATTTGACACCGTAAGGTTTTTTTATGAACTCTAGACGCATTAAAAACCACCATTACTCAAGTTATGGCCGAGCTTCCGCCCGAAATGTGGTTAAAAATTACTTCAAAAGAATCCGCGCTGCGAATCTTTCCAAGGAGGCAATTTTTTCTTCACACTTAAAGTCAAAGTCCAATCTTTATAATGAAAAAAAATTTTCATCAAAAATGTATCCCTGTGTATGTTTTATTTAGCTTTACTTTCGAAACCGAACAATTATTGACCCTGTACTTACGATCGATTAAAATATGGAATTTCTAACATGAAAAAAAAAAAAAAAAAATGAGAGAGAAAATAGAAGTTTTTATATTGTGTATGTATAGAATATTTTTCTTAGTTGTATCCTTTTTGTTTCTAATTTCAAATAACCACAGGATGGTTGTTCAAAATGTCGACCACAAATTTGTTTTATTTTTTTTTTTGGTGAAAAAAGTACAAAAACCCAAAGAGGTAAAATCAGTCAACCCCAAGATAATCACAGTGAGCATTTCAAAGACAGATGTCCAGTTTGGTCGATCGAATAAATTATACAACTTTAGACTGTGGAGTGTCCTTTTTTTTGCAAAACGAAAGAAAAAACCATCAAGTAAAAACTAAGGAAATGGAATTTCATTTTTTATTTGCAAAAGGTGAGCGCAAAAGAAATCGAACTGCTAGAGAAGCGTTATTTTCTTTTTTTGTATCCACACTTCAAACAGGTTGGTTGACTCTTCTGTGAGACATATGTACCTATACCCAGCTATATTGTGTCGGTGATGGAGGAAGCGCACCTATTTAAGTGTCCTTCTTCGTTTTTACGTTCTTTCAGAACTTATCTATTCGGGATGCTTTGGTATCAGGAGAAAAATTTCGATTTTGGCGAAAGAGAAAAAAAAGAAGAATAGTACGAAAATGTCTGGAAGTAAATGAGGAAAGAAGAATATTTTTTATCGAATCCTCTGGTCTGGTCAGCAAAGATATAGGAAGGATATATTTGAGGGTGATATTTTTCTTTTTGACTGTTTTGGATTTTTAAGTTTATTTTTGCTTGCTTCATTTCTATAGAGATGAATTGAGTCCACTTCTGGCTCTGCGATGGTCAATATTTCTTCACGTCATCGTCTTCCTTTTTATCCCAGTAGGGATGACAAGATGAAACACATCACCAAAAAGTGATAAAATAGATAGATACCTGTCTACAGTTTTTATTTTTTGTTAACTATTGGACTTACATCCCAAGTTGGTAGACTTAACTATTATATTAAACTATTATTATTATTAACATAACTAAATTGCTAGTTTTACAAAAAAATTCTTACAAAGGTGTATATTAAAATTTTAAATAAATGCAAGAAAAAAGGTTGATTTAAATTTACATGAATTAATTATTGTTTTATCAAACAAATTGTTATATTTATAATTGTAGAAATTATCATAATAAGAACGATACTCGTAGTTTGAAATAAGTATACATACTCTCCGGTATTTTCCTCAAATTTCTTTGAGCAATGTTAAAGTTAATACGACACTGAAGGTTCAAAGAGTCTATGTATATTACCGTTGATTTATTTTACAATGAAAACAAAAAATTAATAGGAACGTCTGTTCTCCAGACTGTATATGTCAATAAATCTTAGTCTGTTTTGATAAGGCCGGAGATCATGAGGATTAATCCACTATAGTTCTCGAAGTGCAAGCCCAGTTAATCTTTTTTGCAGCTGTTGTAGTCTTTTATATTGTGAAGGGGTTGTTGAACTGAGCTTTAAGCGGCAGAATAGTGTCGTTTAACTTAAACTTCCACTGTGAAAATGGGGGCTAGAGTATTTACACACATATGCTAAATCGTTTCTAAATAAAATAAAAAGGGTGGGGCCTAAATGACTACCCTGCGGAATTCCTGAATTGATTTTGAACTTATTGGATTCGTAACCGTTAAATAAGACCAAGTAAGATCTATCGAATAAATAAGATTGAAGCCATCTTACAAATTATTCGCTAAAACCTAATTTTCACGTTCTCGTTAACGAGCCCACTGGGATTCCTGACGTTGAAGGTCAATCCGCAAACACCCTTAAATTGTTTCTTACGTCTGAATCTGATAAATAGTTTTTTAATGTATTATCGCCTCTAGGTACCCCATGCCATTGTGTCATATCTGAAAATTTCTTGTGTCAAACCTAGTTAGAGAACAAATTTCTAAGAGAAATGTTAGCCAATACGAGAAAACCAAATGGGATCAACGATTTCTTGAAGAACTTTAACTGGTCACTATACGCCCTAAAACAAGCTAGAATGACCTGTAATGATCATATTCAAAGAACCAAATTTTTGTATGACTAACAATTAAGGCAAAAAATACAAAATACAAAATGTACGCAATAATAATTCGTCCTCGGTTCCGACGCTTGTCTTCAATAACAATATTATGACAGCTCAAAAGAAAAAGCGAATTTGCTTGCAGCGCAATTTACTGTTAATTCAACGCTGCCAGAAAGTGTCATGATTGCTCTTTTACTTGAGAGCGTAAAAGATTTAATGGAACAAATCCTCTTTCGCACTCGTCCAGTGGCAAGAGTATTGCAGGTCACAAATCCCATCGTAATTATTACAACATCGGTAATTTGATGTACTTGGTCTATCGTGAAATATTTATTTCTAAATCCAAACTGATATTTCGGGAGTAGTCTTATTTCTTCTATTATTTTGCTAAGCCTTTCCAGGCGCAGTTTAAAAAAAAAATTGATATGATTAGTATAAAGTATTTTGGTCTGTAAGATGTTATTTTTACTCTTAGTGACTTACGTTACTTAGGTAAAACATTGATTTCTGCAATTTGTCAACGAAGTTGTACATTTCTAAGCTTAAAACTTGCGTTTATTATGACTTGGATTGTTTTCAAGACTATTCAAGGCATTTCTTTCAAAATATGAGTAGTTATTAGATCGTACCCTGATGATATTTTTTTAGATAACTTATGCTGACCACAAACTTCTTACTTCTGCGAACGTGAATAAAGGAATTTCATATTGGTTACTTCTATCTATAAACTCCAAGTGAGGATGGCCTAAAGACATTTGTAATTGCTTCCGATCCGATTTTTGGCTTGAGATTTTATTAACGGGTGGTTGATTTCCATAAAAAGTATTCGGTAGAAGTATCGGTTGTGAAACATTTCAGAAATAATCATTGTTTAAATAACTAATGCTGTTTCTTTGGTTCATTATTAAGATGAAACGGTTGAATACTGCCTTATCGCTTGGGAATCTCGTAGTTTACCATACTCTTTGAGCTCTTCTTTTTCCAATAAAATCTGCTTTATTTAGATATTATATTTTATTTTAGTTCTACTGCATATCGAAATAGTTGAAGCACAATCTCCTGAAGATTTCTGCACATTTCAATTGTTTCATTGTTCAATTGTTACCATAGGGGTTTCGAGGTTTATAAGATCTTCAAGTATATCTTTGGTTTCTTTCAAGTCAGTTATCTTTTTACTTCCGATATACATAGGTATTATAGGACAAGTTCTGCATTTGCATTTCTTCAAACTCGGTAGTTAAGGGTCTTCGGTGATTCCCTAGAGGAGAAATTGAATTTTTTTTTACCTCCAAAACCAGAGATCAAAAGTAAATCTCAACCTTTTGAAAGGTCTCTTAAATTACTCTCACTTGTTGAGATTTACAAAAATGATCACTTAAAAACCGGTTTACTTAAATTTTTAACTTCCCATAGGGAGTTATTGTAATCGGTCCGATTTGTCAAATTGGAATTTTTGACATTTCTCGACGTTTCAAGGTCCCTAGAGGCTATATCAATCATTTTTAGAAAGATGTCTGTGTGTGTGTGTGTACGTACGTTCGTACGTTCGTACGTTCGTACGTTCGTACGTTCGTACGTTCGTACGTGCGTACGTTCGTACGTCCGTACGTTCTTGTACCATTTTTCGTCGTCGATATCTCAAGAACGAGTAAAGATATTTGCTTCAAATAAATTTTGTTTAATAGATAATAACTTCGAAAGAGGCTGAAAGGGCGTTTATTAAAATTCAGTGAGTAGTTTTTTCACTATAACGGTTTAAAAAAAAAGTAAAAATTTTGGTTAGATTCAAATATCTCACGAAAAAATAATGCTATTCACTTCAAATAAAATTTAATGTACTCATTATAAGGTCATACAGATTTGGTATGAATTTGGAAAAAAATGAACATACCGCTATTTTTTTAAATAAAAAAAACTGAAAAAAAAAATTTCATAACCCAGATATTCTAAGAACGGAAAACAATTTGAAACTCAAAATAATTTTATTTTACGAAAAATAATGTGTTTGACAACTGGTGAAAATTTCAAAAAAAATCAGTTTACAGTTTTTTTACAAAAAATAAAAAACTATATAAAATTCTATTGAAAATTGGTAAAAATTGTTTTTCGACTCAAATTTCTCGAGAACTAGTAGTGATATTGACTTCTAATTTAGTTTATTTTATACATAGTATAATTTTGTACAATTGGTAAAATGTTGACAAATATTGAATTAATAGTTTTTTTTTTAATAAAAAAACTTTTAAAAATTCTAGTGAAAACTAGCTAAAATTGTATTTCAAGTCGAATTCCTTGGTTATGAACAGCGATTGTGCCTTCTAAAGTATGTTGTTTTATACATCGATACCTCCCCGTAAGAATGTATACTAAGCGACATTTCTAAAATTGTTCAGGAAACGAAAAAAACGAAGAAAGTTCTAGTTGAATGTCTAAGAGACAATTTTGGTTAAACAAAGACATCTAAAAAAATTTTTTGTTGCTCACGACAATGAGATCTTTATTAATGTCGCTTAGCATAATTTTTTTGGCGGATAATACAAATTTCAGGTGGCAACATTATTTTAATGAGAAAACATGGCAGTTGAGAAATTTTGTTATTTGTACTCTAGTTTCCTTTTCATGCTTAATAGGTTGGCGAAACCCAGGCCAAAACGTGGCCCTTAACATATAGTATATTTCCTCATCAAAAAGTCATTTTCGAAAAAAGTGTCGCTTAGTACATTCTTACGGGAAGGTATCGACATAATACAATTATTAAATTTTGACAAGTATCGAATTGACAGTTTTAACAAAAATATTTCGTTTTTAAATTTTTTTCAATTAAAATGTTTGGAACCGAAATAATAAAGTAATTTCTATAATATAATACATAATTTTATAATTTTATTATCAACTTAGTTTTTAGAAGAATTTATGTACTGTACATATACGTATATGAATAAGGTTGTTCAGTTGTACCCAAGTCCCACATATTCAAATTCCATTAATAGCTATGGTGAAGTTGAAGAAAACGTCACAATATGTTTTTACCTTTTTGTCCATGAAAAAGAAGTAAAATTCTACTCAAGGTTTTCTTAGGTGTAGGAACACAGATATATTAAAAAACACGGAAATCTATAATTCAGTATATAACATGTACCTACCAACCTTCGTAATTATTACAAGAAATTTAACATTTTAAATAGAAAAGTTTAAAATTAGTTAAACACATTTTCTGTAAAAAAAAAAACATAAAATGAGCGACTAAGTATCCTCATCATCAACAAAACAAAGCAAATACTAATATCATAGTAATATCATAGTATGCCACAAGCATCATTGATTTTTAAAACAGGAGTCATTGTATATCCAGTGCTGATCACAGCCTTTCAATCCGGAAAAACCGCAACAACAATTACACTATGAAACCATTTACTTCGATCTTCCATCTCTGCTCTATGATCGAAGTATGTGTACAAAATATCATACCAATTACCACACCAGATACAGTACAGACACAGCTAAAGTTTGTTTCGCTGAAAATTTGGTTATTTGAAAAAAACTAAATATAAAGTTTTCAAGACCACAAATGGGAAGTTATCAGTGTGGGTCGCACCCAGCCTCTTTTTTTTTTTCGGTTTCTCAAAGAGAAACTTTTATTTTGATTTTTTTTAGGTTTTGGTTAACCGGTGACCATCAGCGTTACCACTTCCGGAAAAAAAGTCGAAGTAGATTTGAAGAAAAAAGTGAAGTAAATTAAGAAAAATCGAAGTAGATTTCAAAGTGACTTTTTACTTGCTTGTAGAAAAAATAATGCATACAAACATTTTTTTTCTTAAATTAATGTTATTAAATATTTAAAATTGTCACTACATTTCTTTTAATTTTAAAGAAATTTCGTATACAATTACCCATTTGTGTATTTGTATTGTATTGATGTTCTTTTATTTTATGATAATTATGGGGCTACATACTACTACTAAGAGTGAAATAGAGAAAAAGAAGTAGATTTGGGCCTTATTTTGTAAAATTGAAGTAGATTGAAACAGAGATTTTTAAAATGAAGTTGATTTCAGCATTTTGATGATGGTGCGAAGTAGGAAGTAGATTTTGAAATATTTTGAAAAAAAGAAGTAGATCTACTTCAATTGAAGTAAAGTGGTACCACTGGTGACCACTTATTGCTGAGAGAAAAAAATAAAAATAAATAAATAAATAAAGAATAAAAATAAATTCTTCTCTAAGTTTTATACTTAAAGAAAGAAGATACAATTTAAATTCAAAAACTCTTGGGAGTTTCCTTTAAGTTAGGCTTAATACTTAAGAATTAACTGATTAATGAAAGTGCCGAAACCAAATTTCAAGAATGGAAATAACACAAGTTTATTATCAAGTGTTAAAGATTTTATTTTTGTGACTAAAGTAATATATTTTGTGTTTTTTACTTGCAAAATAAAAAAAATAATATAATTTATCATTTTAACCATTTTTGATTTATTTTCTACGGAAAAGGTTTAAGGTTAACCATTTCCATTTATTTTTAGTTAAATAAACAGATAAGAGATATTTGTGAACATAAATGATAAATCTCACCCAAATACCTAAAAAATTAATTTTTAAAAATAAATCACAGACCAAGACCAAAATGAAATTGGCGAATTAAATAAATCTCAGTGAGAAACCGATTGAAAATAAAGGTCAACCGTTTTTTTTTTTATCTCTGTCCAAAACTAACGGTACCCCCCATACACCCGTAATGCACAATCTTATTTATCTCGAAAACGGCTCTTACAATTTTGATAAAAAAAAATTAGGTGTGATATTATGGACATGGACTACATTTTGGTCAACAAAATTTTGGGGCAAAATGTTAGTAACGGTACCTGTAATAGAACCGTTTTTTGGTTTTTTGACTTTTTCATCAACGGCTCTAACGATTTTAACCAAAAATTTTCAGCAGGAGCCCCTTTAAGTTAAAATAATATTGTGTATAAAAATATTTGAAATTTTTTTTTGGGATTTTTGAAAAAAAAAATTCCAAGTTTTTTTTGAAAAACCAATATTTTTAAAACTAAACGGGTGAACGATTATTTTTTGAAACTATTTCTAAAATCTATAGTACTAAGTATACTTAAAATTTGGCATCACAAATTTTGTTCTCGAAAAATTTTAAGGAAATTTGTTATATATACAGGGTGTCCCACAGTCACCGCCCCAAATGAAAACCATGGATTCCTGAGGTCATTTTAAGTCGAAAAACTTAAAAGGTCATTTTCTCGTTTTCGTCCCGTTTTCGAGTTATAACGGTTTTTATTATTTTTCCATTAACTGGCTTTATCTTTGCCAAACTGCGCCCGATTCGTTAGATTTTTTTTATAATCAATCAAGAATTTAATACAGTTTTAGTTTGTCCAAACACTTTTTTTTCTGCGGACAACCGTTTTTCCGCAATTTTGCATCAAACCCAATTTTTTCGTTTTTTAAGTAGTTTTTTCACTTTGATATCAATTTATTCAAAAAAACGCGTTAATAAGTATTAATTTTTTCACTTATTATTAGAAAAGCCCAGTTCATTTTCTAAAATTAGATATTTTTTTTCCTTAAAAAGAATACTAAATGTAATTAACAAAAAATAAACAAACTGAGTGAATTTAAAAAAAAAAATAATTTTTAAGTACAAAATTAACTTTTTCTGAGCTATTGTGGTTAAGAAAAGGACAAATAGATAAAGTTAATTAGTAAGACCGTTAACTAATGTAAACATTAAAGATTTTCATTATGATTTGAAGGTTGTAAATGTCTTTCTCGCGTGAACTAGCGTCCGCGTCGTGTTCTTTCACTTGATACTCCATTTTGGATTTGTTATTCAAGTTGTAGTTTTTTCTCAATTATTTGCGAACAATGGATTACACTAATCAAGAATATCTGGAAATGTTTTTAATATACGCTGAAATGGGACAACTTTATCTATTTGTCCTTTTCTTAACCACAATAGCTCAGAAAAAGTTAATTTTGTATTTAAAAAAATTTTTTTTTTAAATTCACTCAGTTTGTTTATTTGTTGTTAATTACATTTAGTATTCTTTTTAAGGAAAAAAAACATTTTTTTTAAGAAAATGAACTGGGCTTTAAAAATAAGTGAAAAAAATTAATACTCATTAACGTGTTTTTTTGAAAAAAATGATATCAAAGTGAAAAAAACAACTTAAAAAACGAAAAAAATTGGGTTTGATGCAAAATTGCGGAGAAACGGTTGCCCGCAGAAAAAAAAGTGTTGAGACAAACTAAAACTGTAATAAATTCTTGATTGGTTATAAAAAAAATCTTACGAATCGGACGTAGTTTGGCAAAGATAAAGCCAGTTAAGGGAAAAGAGAGCAAAAATCATAAAAACCGTTATAACTCGAAAACGGGATGAAAACGAGAAAATGAGCTCTTAAGTTTTTCGACTTAAAATGACCTCAGGAATCTATGGTTTTCGTTTGGGGCGGTGACTGTGGGACACCCTGTATAAAAAATTACTTTAATATTAAAAGGATTAATCAGACGGCAGTTCCATACATTTGAACATTTTTATCTGATTGAATCCATGTTTTATATTTATAAAATGTATTTTAAATTCCAAAGTACTTTTACATAAGAGCAAGTTCGTGTAATCCAGTCGTGCATTTTATTTTCACATGGATTACATTTTTACTTTTTCTATTGGAGTATTATCTAAGGATAAATCGATTTTACCTTTGACACTTTATACCTTTAGGTAAGAGCAAAGTCGAATGAGGTTTGTTATTCTGTTAGGATCAGATGATCAGTATATTAGTGAACCAAATGAATAGAATTCACAATACTGTACAAATCCCCACCTTTTATTACTTTCATTGGAACCTTTACTGTCGAACTTTTCATAGTTGTTGGTAACTTTTTCGCAAATGACTTTTACGTCATTCTCTGAACCGCAAGTATTACAGCTGATTTGCTGAAAGGCAGAAAATCAACTGGCTAGAAAATTGGATGTAAAAATATCGCTAAGATAATGAAAAACAAAAAAATATTGCGGTCGTACTCCAAAGATGCAAATGTTTCTGTTATACTTCTATCGCCTATAATTTTTAAACCTCTTTTTTGGATTATATCGAAGAGACTCAAGTGGGTTATTGAAGCACCTTGTAAATGTGGGAATAGTTATTAAGACTTGGACGAAAATAGGCATTATAAATTATATTGAAGGGGTTTTTGTATGGTTACATACATGCAGTGTACCTGCGAAGCTTCATATATTTATGAATTTTTGAATATTACAACAACAACTTGAATGAACTACCACCAAGTGGGTTCTTATTTGGCTGGAGTTATAGCTATTTCACGGTTGCCAAGCCGATCATCAGACTCCTTTATTAGTGGTGCTTAGCCTTTATACTATCAAGTTTAATCGATAAACTTTTTGCCTTGACTGAGATTTGAACCCAGACCTAGCGTCGGTCGTCAGAAGCCAATGCCCTATGCATCACGCTACCGAGACCACATGATCAGGTCCAGCCCAATTTAGGTTTTATCGTTTATCAATTATCACTTGAGGACTAGCGTCAAAAATTCATAAATATATGAAGCTTCGCAGATACACTGCATGTATGTAACCATACAAAAACCCCTTCAATAGATTTAAAACTTGACCAGAGTCAAATCTTTCATTAAAATCTCCCTCCTTATAATGTACAACGAATTGTTGGCTTATAAACAGAGTTCGGAGAAATAGAAAGAAACCGAATTTACAACAACAAAACTTGAGTGACTAATAAAAACGCTAGTCCTCAAGTGATAATTGATAAACGATAAAACCTAAATTGGGATGGATCTGATCATGTGGTCTCGGTAGCGTGATGCGTAGGGCATTGGCTTCTGACGACGCTAGGTCTGGGTTCAAATCTCAGTCAAGGCAAAAAGTTTTTCGATTAAACTTGATAGTATAAAGGCTAAGCACTACTAATAAAGGAGTCTGATGATCGGCTTGGCAACCGTGAAATAGCTATAACTCCAGCCAAATAAGAACCCCCTTGGTGGTAGTTCATTCAAGTTGTTGTTGTAATATTCAAAAATTCATAATTATAAATTATAGTTAGATCAGAAGGTGAGAAAAATTTCTTGCCGAATGAAACCTAAGCCCTTAGAAGGGTTTTTTGTCAACGTCAAAAATGTGGTCCATTCCATGCAAGGTAGTTTGTGATGCACATACCAAGAAATGAAAGTAAGTACGGTTCATAGATAATGGCATGGGTGTAGGTGTTGTTTTAACCACAGAAGACAGTATTGAGTTTTTGAAGCATTAAATTCTACGCAGTTTATGGTTGTCCATTTGACAATGCTATCGAGATCACAATTTGATGAGCTTATCATACGCTGCCGTTATAGATCCACATCCGAAAGACAAGGACGTGAATCTGGAAACTAATATGAGAAGCTGAGAGTACTATCGTCAGCAAAACAATTAAATAGATTAAATGTTTCAAACAAAAGATCATTGATGAATATCAGAAAGAGATTAGGAGACAAAACGGAGCCCTGTGGTACACCAGCATTTATTTTATGAAATTCGGACTTAAAACCATCCAATACAACTTGTTTTGAGCGTTTGATGCCAAAGTCTATCAGTTTTACTCAATCATTTGACTTCGTGGAATGAGGGTACGTTCTAACTGAATGAAATCGGGCAGCATCCGCTGGAAAAATGTCAGACAATTTCCCATTTCCACGTTGATTGTATGAAATTTTTGTAGCATTTTCCAAAGAATGTTGACATTTTTAGTAGATGCTGATGATAATAGGGTTTTTTTTATTCAGAGCAGGGCCTGAGTTATCAGAAAATAAATTATGTTCCTTTTTCAGTTCAGATCTTTCAGAGCCTCGAACTCGAATATGTGTTTCTTTTTTTGTTCTGAGCATTTTATGAGCGTCTTCAGATTGCGTGTGTGTTAAATGCTTAACTAAAGCTTCTGACAGGTAGAAATAAGAACAATACGTTGACAGCTATGTATTCTGGTGTGTTTCAAAAACAACTCAAAACAACATTTCTCGACATGCTTGGGCACTGTTCAGAGGTCTCTTCTGAACTACAAAAGAAAAACGCCTGTTATTAGGCCTGGACTCTCTCGGAAAAAATTAACTCCATTAAAAAAAAAAATCAAATGGTTTGCGAAACATTGATTTCAAGTGCAAAAGGTTTTTTTTTTCTCATTTGCAAAACTACTTCTGGAACTTAAATATTAGATTCCAAAAAAAAATGTTGGCTTTTGAATATTTCGGTAATGAGAAAAAGTTCAAAAAAAAAAAAAAAAATATGAAAAACATTTTTCAGTTTACTTTAACACTTGAGGCAGATTTTCGGGACGAAACAGATACTCGACAACTTTTCCAACTTTCATTATTTTGTTCCTGCCTTCTCTCAATCCCGTTCTTCGTATTTTTAGAATACAAGAGAAATAAAAATAAAATAATTGTATTTTCCATCTTTTTTTTATTTTTTTATTTCTGTTAATTTCAATTTAATTTTAATTTTTCCAGTTGTAAAAATACAAAGGACTCGCTCTTTTCTTTGAATTGTTTGCCATCTTTTAGTGGACTATACAGAAGTCCAGGGGCTAAAAATATCCTCAACAAATCAGCAAAGAACATTGCAGCAGGCAGAATAGAAAAATACACAACAAAACCAAAAAATATATAAAAAAAATCAAATAAAATAGCGAAATCTTTTTTAATTGCATTTTCTGCTTGAAGTGAACTAATTAATTTGTTATTGCTCCGCCTTCTCCTTGTTGTTAAAAAAATAAAAAAAACCGAAATAAGTGAATAAAAAAAATCATTCCATCTTCATTCCTTCAGGGCAGCGCAGATAAATAAATGTAATTATTTGAGTCCTCTCAAAAGCTCACAAGCGACTTAGATGGAAAAAAGGCAATTTGTCTGAGAGGAACTTAGGGTAGTCGGGATGACTAGAATGAAGGAAGAAGAAGAAAAAAATGGTTCCAGTATACTTGCCAATAATATAAAAGTAAAGGACCTTCATAATTTTCAGCGCAGGATTAAAACAATTGCAATGGATTAAAATTGACAGACATTTTTATGTGTCGTCCATCGTTTTTTTAATTCTATTTATATTATTTCTTCTATTTTTTTTCTACTACATTAAGAGCTTTCTGTTTTAAAACAAAAAGAAGAAGGAATAATTTTTTTGTTTTTTAGCAGGATTTTTATTTTACACTTAAAGTTGGAAAAAAAGGACAACAACACAGCACTCAAGAGCAGTTTTCGTGTGTAATTAAATCGAATGAAAATGTCCTGTGGATTAAATTAATTTTCATTTGCATAAGAATTATATATTTTTGTGTTGGCCTTTTGTTGAGTTCATTTCTTGCCTTTTTGTATTTTCTTGTTTTTTTTTTTTTGTAATGTCCTTTTGCGTTAGTTGAAATGAATGGCAGGCGACTAATTATTTTTTGCCGAAGGGCATTTTTTGTGACGAGGGATCTGGGCAATGTATATATTTTTTTTAAAAATAAACTAAAGCAAATTGGATCTGTTTTTACTTCCGGGGTTGCTCATTATATCTTAATTAATCCATGATTTAAAATTGTTATCCCTTGTAAGTTATCGGTAGGCATTGTATTTCGAAAAAAGCACTTTCGTTACATTTGATATTCAAAGATACATTATCAATTTTTTTTTTTGATTTCTCTAACGAGATTATATGGAATCTTCTTTCTCCTCGTCTTGTGTTTCCTCTTCATTTACTTAATATCGTGGCACGATGGTTGTGTGCTCGCCTGTCAACTTCATGATCACAGGTTCGATCCATGCTGTCGTCTTTGTCGTTTTAATTCCATTAAAACCTTCTAAAAATTGTCATTAATGGCTTGCTGGTTTACTCATTGCATGTTGTTCAGGCATAACACTAACAACATGTAATTGAGTTAAACTAGTATGCCCACCAAGATGAACACAAATAAAATAATGTGAATTATAAGCGACATAAAAAAAAAGACACGGCATTTCTCCGCCTTAGCTCAGCCGCCATCCCTGGAGATAAAAATATCTGAGACAACCACAAACAGTCTCAGAACATCGTGCCACACATCTTTCCTATCCTTCGTTCTCTTCATTAACTTCACGCCCGCGCTGTGTTGAAACATTTAAAGGGTAATCATAATCCCTTGAGCGTGGGTGGATTATAAAAAAAAAAAAATAAAAAAATGATCATCGACTTTCTTGTATAAGCAGGTAAGAGAGAATCTTATTAATAATTTTAGATTGAGCTGGAGGAACTAAAAAGCCAATGTGACCACGCATTTATTGAACAAACAAAGTTATGCTATACTTTTACTGATCACACACATTTACGATGCTTCGTAAAAAAATGGAAACAAAAACACATTTTTTGAGTATTTACTTCGGTATAAATTACAAAATTCATTACGAATTATAAATTCCTAGTGTTTAATAGATCTACTAGAACTTCACACGTACTTTTGAAGTTAGATGCAAAGTTAATACATGAAGACACCTATAACCCATTTTCTACAATTGATTAGACAATTTTCACATATAATACACATTAAATGAAAGAGGAGCATCGTTTTGCAGTTTCTTTTATTCGTGTACAGCGCCATTATTTCTCATCATTTATGTATCGAAATTAGATTAGATTTTCGATCTATGAGTTAAACGATTGGCTTAGAGTTGAACTGAAATTAAATAAAAAAAGAATCTGTTCATAACAAAAAAAGTGTGAGTGCCGGAATTAACGGTTAAGATCTGTAAACATCAACGTTCGTCCGAGTGCCAAATTTTTGTTTTCATATATACCCAATAAAAATACAATGCAATTGTTCCTTAAATATTGAATTTCACTGAAAATTATAAATTAATGGCAACTGTATTTTCTCTATTAGTTTGTGACTTTGGATATATTCAAATGAAGACACTATTTTTCCCACAATTCGACACTTTCACTTATACTTAAATCTAAAAATGTCTTAAAATATCTCTATATAGCTGTACATAACGCTTAACCCCAAAGCACATATGTATTTTTGGACCATTTTCTGGGCAAGAGTACGATAACTTAGGCGCCAAGAAATTATAACGGTTTTTTGTAGAACAGTTCAATACAAGCATTTTTTACTATGGGAGGGGGGGGTCTATCTCCCCCCGTTTGGGCGGGAGGGGCAATTTTATAAAAAAGGTACTAAAATGGAAACAAAAATATTAAAAAATAACGGTAATACTTACAATTAAGTATTATACCTTTTTCTAAAGCCAATACTCTGATCTATTAGATAATTTTTGCATCAAGTAGAATCTATCTACAGTTTTTGAAAAAACGAGTTTTAAACTCAAATTTTGGTGAAAAAAAACATAAAGAAAAAGTTTAAAGTTTAATTTTTCAAAACTGCAAAGCTTTATATTATTATTTTTCTTAAAATTCGTTGCTCTAATTTATTCTTATTCAAAAACTGAAAACTAGATGATTTTATGTCGTCTAGTTTTTGAGAAAATTGAAAATAACTAAAACTACTTTTTTATGGGATATTTGCTTTTTTTGCTTACTTACGCATTACGGCGTATAAACAGTGAGATATGTATGGGGGGGCATGCTGCCCCCCTGCAACCCCCCTGCCTGGGCACACTATAGGATTTGGGGTAGGTGCGAGGTTGGGTGTATGCAAGGTTTCTTTTGCATTTACAGAATCTGGATTTACAGAAACTTTGAATTTACCCTATGGTCTATATCCAATGTCTACTAAATATACATATGTACATAATGTACGTAGCCCAAAGTTGCACATTTAAAATGTTCAGACATGAAAATTTAATACATTATGAAAAATACACATTACCTTGGTACTACTGTACGAATGCAGCAAATTTATATAATTCCTTAATTATTATGTATGTTTATTGTGTGTGTCTAACATTTTTAATGGTAATGTGGTACAGGTTATTGTTTACCAAGGTCATTCGTTATTCAAACTTTGTAAGAGTGAAGTATTTTTTCTTTGAATAAAGAATGGCGACTAAGCATCCACTACTTCATCCTAAATTAAATAACTTTTCAATATTTCAAAAGCACCGCGTTCTTAGAAGAAATTGGTCTAATTCCAACTTAAGCGTCAACTCCCCTCAACTCAATATTATTATTATTATTTATTAATCAACCAGAGTATATTATACTCTTACAGACTAAGATACATACATAAGTAAATATATAGTTACAAATTTGTAGGTGGGTATATAAAATTCAAATTACATTTAAATGATTTACATAGTTAATCTTTTATTTTAATAAATAACGTTGCTTAAATTTTGCTTAAAACTAATGATTTAAAAGTTTCTCTGGTGCAATCCATATAAAAGTTAATCTCAGAGCAATAAACCCATCTATCGGTACATTTTTCCATGGGCCTCAATATTGGCTAGAGATTCGGGAGGTGCTTGCTATAATTTTTTTTTGTGATCAAAATGCCTGTAAACACGGTTTTAATACATTGAACATTGAAAAATTGACTTGACTATTTTTAAGTAACACCTGACTTACTCACAAACTGACTGACTGAGACGCGAAATGCCATGCAATTCTACCTCCTCTGGTGCATTCTTGGTAACTCTAAATGATTTGCTGTACTTTACCTACAAATGAACCACATTAACATTAATCCTCAAAATGAAATCACCGTAGTTAAATACCAAAAATCAAAAATTTCATAAAAAGTAGTTTTAGTAATTTTCGATTTTCTCAAAAACTAGAAGGGACAAAACCATTCGGTTTTTTGTGTTCGATTTAGAATTAATAGTAGCATTGACCACAAAAATCCAATTAAGCACTTCATTTTACAATTTTGAAAAAAATTGGTCTAAACTTTTTTTTTTCATTTTTTTTTAACAAAATTTTGAGTTTGCATGCAAATTTTTCAAAAACTATTGACATAAATAATTTAATTTAAATTTACGATTATAGAACAGACTTCTGGCTTTCAAAACCGGTATAGTATTTTATTGTAAGTGTTGCCGTTGTTTTTTAATATTTTTTTTTTTCAATTTAAGTCATTTTTTCTAAAATCGCCCCTACCTCCTAAACGGGGCGATATAGACCCCCCCCTCCCATAGTAAAAAACGCTTGTATTTGACCCTTCTACAAAAATCCGTTATCAATTTTTGGCGCCTAAGTTATCGTACTCTCCCCATTTTCTGTATAACTATCGCATAGATAGAAATATGGGCGACATGCATACTAAGACATCATTTATACTTAAATCTTTCAACTAGTTAATCTTTAATTTCAAGACAGTGTCCACATTGGAACTTATTAAACAGACAAAACAAACAAATCTATCTATTTGATAATTTCAATATTGTAAGAAAAAGAACGCACCTTAGGACTCCGCTACGTAACGTAAGGTTTGTTAGACTTATGTTTAAACAGGGATGTTGCTTGAGACAACATAACATTTGCACACTTTAATTCAAACAGAGTTGTTATCTGTGTTTCTCTTTTGGCTTCCTTTCGATTGCATGGGTGCTTTTAAACACAGCGATTCTACGTGTAATTTAACGAAAAAGAGTTAGCTCTTTGCACTCCATATTCTACTCAGTTAAGCGAATTTCACTGAGTGAACCAGTGAACGCCAAATAGAAAATGAAAAATACTCGAGAAATAAAGGAAACCAGAAAGAAGAAAGAACATTAGGCTAGGAACGCACTTGCGATTTCAATCGCGCGTTTTTTTAGTGGCAAAAATAGAACACATGAATTTAAATGAGAATGAACGCACTTGATACCAACAAATCATGACGATTTAAAAGTCGCAATTTGTTTCATTTTTCTTGCGATGCGAATGTCGTAAGCTTAAATGAAACAAATGTACTCAAATGGATATGCTCACATTTGCGATTTAAATTACTACGACTTAAAAATCGTAGTCGCAACAAGAAATTGTTATGCACTCACTTGTAATTTTTAATCCACGATTTCTTAGTCGCAAGGAATAAGATACATGGCGTTAAATGTAAATGCAAGCACATGCGATTTGAAAATCGTTCCATTTTTTCAAGCGATTTTTCTGTCACTACTTATTTGTAGCAAATGCGTGCAGTCACATAAAAAGTAGCGTGTCTTATTTTTTTCGATTAAATAATCGCGCGCAAGAAAATCACAAGTGCGTGCATGACAATAATTTGTAGCAACTACGACTTTTTAATCGCCTCGACGAAAAATCGCAAGTGCGGTCCTAGCGTAACTCAGCATTTTTCTCAACCTCAGCAATTGCGTTTAACCCCGCCACCACATACGTTTATTGCCATCATGCAGATTGATATCGCATCGTTTAAATGCAGTCATACTACAACTATTTCCTCGGAGCATTAATAGGGGTGTTCACATTCTCAAATTTGTTTGACAAGCACGCATGATGAATATTTGATGGATAAAAAACAGGAGCTTTCACATTCGTCAAACATGCATCAATTTACCCTTGAGCCCAATTTCAGACGTACCGTCAAGTACGGAGATTCTTTTTTTTTAGCCGCATTTCACGAATGTGGAATGCTTTACTCACCTCAATATTTCCCACTCATTGCATTGTGCAGACATTCAAAACCAATGTGCATCGGTATCTCCTTTCTCCTTAACTTTATAAGGGTATTCACAACCCCTTAAGTAGTGCGCGTATAATATAAAACAAAAAAATGTTGTCAAACATCAATTCTCATTGGAATTTTGACCATTCTCTTCTCTTCACCTCACATAAAATATGTCAAAAAGACGATCAGGCTTTTGATGTCTTTTTTCTGCTGTAGAAGACGGTGTTCACACTGAGCTAAATCCTCCGTCTTTTTTTTAGGTTTTTGTACTGTATCTTACTCCCTCTGTCAGAGATTTATAAACCGATTGGCATCATTCCCACCTTGTAATATAAACTGTTAAAGTAAATATAAGTCAGAAAAACTAAATTTTTGAAAGTCATGGTCATCATCCAGTTCATGGCTTGACAGATAAAGAACGATCAATATTTTGATATTGTTGTGAACAGAGCTTTATACTACTACAGCGCCATCTGTTGGAAAATTAACTTATCTAATTTATGGAAGAAACAAAAAGCTCTTTTCCAATGTAAAACGTATTTCCCCTTATTCCAACCATCTAGAACATTCCAAGACGAGAAGCTTCGCGAATTTTCGAGAACAACTAACATGAGTATATAAGGGTGAGCACGACACAGTTGATTTTTGATTACGGAAGTGTGCAAAACTCTGCTTATTGGATTGTGTAAAACAAGTGTGATTTTAATTTGAATAAAGTATTTAAGTCGATTATGAGATTTACTGTAGTGAATTGTAAAGTAAAAATAAAGAAGAAATATTAGAAAGAGTAATAAGTTTTATTTAACGAACCTAGCAAAAATATTACATTGGTGTCAGAAAAGTGGAATAAAACTTATTGTGCAGTGAAGTGTGCGGAAAAAAAAATAATAAAAAAAAATGAGCAAGTTATTGAAAGAGCTCAACTGTAATGAGCTGAAAAGGGAATTAAGCAAGCGAGAACTTTCTAGAGCAGGATCGAAAAATGAGCTTGTTCTGCGTTTGGCCGAATATTTGAAACAACAAAATGAAGACCCGGACATTTTTGTCTTTGAAGCTGACACTGAGAAAGCAGACGTAAGTAAAAATGTAGATGTTTCAAATATGATTAGTCTTCTGCTTGAACGTTTCGAAGAGCAACGAAATGAACAAAAGAAAGAACAAAAGAATGTTCTCGAACGTCTCGAAGAGCAACGAAATGAACAAAAGAAAGAACAGGAGAATGTACAGAAGAATGTTCTCGAATGCCTGCAGAAACAGCATAGCGAACAAAAAGACCTTCTCGAAGAGCAGAGAAACATGCTAGAAGGCAAGCTTGTTAAAATCGAGAAAAATGTATCTGCACTTGATGAACGTGTTTCATTGTTAGAGAATCAAGCCGAACGTGTTTCATTATTGGAGAATCAAGTCGACAACAAAATGGAGACATTTTCAAAAGAGCTAGATCGCATTCGAAATATAAAGATTCGGGAAAGTTCTGGAGAAACCTTGAGGAAAAAGAAGATGCAACCTCCAACCTTTGATGGACAAACTTCTTGGTCTATATACAAGAAGCAATTCGAGGCAGCTTCCACAACAAATGGCTGGGATGAGGCTGACAAGTATATAGCCTTAACTCTTGCTCTTAGAGGAGCAGGTGCTGAGTTGTTGCAAACCATACCAGCAGATAAGAGCGGCGACTTCAATTCCTTGGTTTTGGCTATAGACAAACGCTTTGGTAACAGCCACATGAAAGAAGTCTTCAAAGTGCAACTCAATTCCAGAGTTCAAAAGAGGGGCGAAACTCTACAACAACTGCAAGCGGACATTGAAAGGCTTGTTCATCTTGCATATCCAGATGTTGGAGAGGAAATTTGTAACCAGTTCGCAGTTGAGGCATTTGTTCGCGCCATTTCTGACATACATCTTCAAAGGGCCGTGCGAACTGCTGGAAAACGAACTCTTTTGGAAACATTAGCGTTTGCCTTGACAATGGAAGCAGCTGAGCAAGCTTCTCACGGAGTACATCGACTTAGAGAAGCCATCGTCGAAGAATGCTCATGCCAAAGAACTGATGTCCAAAGGAACCAACGAAACGGACTTGCAAAGTGCTGGAATTGCAACAAGACCGGACATTTACAGCGTCAATGTCGATTACCACCAAGAAGAGCTTGTCAACATTGTGGACACGGAGTTTCAAACCCAGAACAAGGTAACAATAACATCAGTGTTACTTCCCGAACAGTTTCCCAACAGGGAAACGAGTAAGAACCAACTTCGAGGGGCAGAAGCTGGTTTCTGGTATCGATGGCCCCAGAAACACCATCCAAGTCTCCCAAACTAAACCAGACAACAAAAAAAGTCTGACTGTCGAGGCAACTTTAAATGGCAACAAACGTGTGGTCACCATCGACACCGGTGCCACCGCCTCCATTGTGCGTCAAGACCTAGTGCACCTGAATTGGCTACACAACACCAATACCTACCGTCTGAGAACTGCCACAGGAGAAGCAAGTAGGGTTTATGGTGAAGTCCGACTTAGAATTCGAATTGCAGATCTAGAATTCTCACACAAATTTTTGGTGGCAGATATATGTGACGAATGCATCATAGGCATGGACTTCATGAAAGAACATCGAGTAATTTTGGATATTGGTAACCAGGTACTCAAATACCAGAACACAGAGATTCCAATGATCTATGGGCACGAAGGAACAACAACTCTAAGGACTGTCATCAAAGAAGACGTGATTATTCCTACTTCTTCTGAGGTATTCGTTTGGACAAAAGTAGAAGGTGAGTGTGGACGCCATCGATACCTAATGGTGGAACCTGGCCCAGATTGTTCTTCCCAAAACGTCATCATTGGGAAGACACTTGTGGCTCCAAAGAACAAAATGGTCCCCGTACGGATACTCAACACCAAACCGTACGATGTAAAGTTAGCAAAAGGAGAAGTTATCGGTAAGTGCGAATCTGTCGCAGCCATAACACGAATTGACGCTGAAACACCGAGAACGACATTAAACCCTAAGGAGCTCAATAGCATCAAGGCAAAGATACTCAATCCATCTAAACTAGACCAACATCAGGTTAAAACGGCAGAAAGCCTTCTGAACGAGTATGCTAACATTTTCGCTTCACCAAACGTAAAATATGGAAGCACACAAATGGTGCAGCATCGAATAAATACAGGAGATGCAAGGCTCATTCGTCAGCCCGCAAGACGTCTGCCACTGGCCAAACAAGGTGAAGCTGAGGAAATGAAGAAGGATGGTTTGATTGAGAACTCCAAGAGTCCTTGGGCGTCACCAGTGGTCCTAGTCAAAAAGAAGGACGGAAGTACACGGTTTTGTGTTGACTACCGAAGGTTGAATGACGTAACCAAGAAAGACAGCTACCCCCTGCCAAGAATTAGTGACACCTTAGATGCGATGGAAGGAGCACACTGGTTTTCAACACTGGACTTGAAAAGTGGATATTGGCAAGTTGAAATTCACCCTGAAGATCGAGAAAAGACAGCGTTCTCCACAGGTAATGGGCTGTGGCAGTTCAACGTGATGCCATTTGGTCTTTGCAACGCTCCGGCAACATTTGAGCGTTTGATGGAGTGTGTCCTTCAAGGTCTGACGTGGAAAACTTGTCTTGTCTACTTGGATGATGTTATCGTTTATGGAAAGACATACGACCAACACTGTAAGAACCTAAAGGGTGTGTTCCAGAGACTTCGAGAGGATAACCTTAAACTGAACCCAGAAAAATGTGCACTGTTCCAGACTGAAGTAAAGTATTTGGGACATATCATCTTGTCCCAAGGAGTCAAGACCGATCCTGAAAAAGTTGACACCGTCAAAAATTGGCCAACACCACAGGACAAACATCAACTACGAAGTTTTCTTGGTCTTGCTACTTATTACAGACGTTTTGTTAAGAACTTTGCCGGAATTGCGAAGAGTTTGCATCAGCTTACGGAAAAGAACAAGCAGTTTCGATGGTCAGGTGAGTGTGAAAAAGCCTTCCAAGAACTAAAATACCGTCTATGCAATGCTCCGGTGCTGATCTATCCGACTCCAGGTAAGCCTTTTATCATCGATGCTGATGCAAGCAACGTAGGAGTCGGCGCTGTTCTTTCACAAGTGCACAATGGCGCAGAAAAGGTTGTCGCCTATTTCAGCAAAGTACTGTCGAAGACCGAAAGGAACTACTGTGTGACCAGAAGAGAACTCTTGGCACTCATCTTGGCAACGAAACACTTCCACAAATACATCTATGGACAGAAGTTTCTTTTACGAACCGATCATGGTGCTCTTAACTGGTTGTTGAACTTCAAGAATCCAGAAGGACAAGTCGCAAGGTGGATAGAAAGATTGCAGACTTACGATTACGAAATTCAACACCGAAGGGGAAAGCTGCATTCAAATGCCGACGCTCTATCCCGAAGGCCTTGTAAAATAGATTGCAAGCATTGCAGGCGACAAGAAGAAAAGGAATCCATCAACATTCTGCGAATAAGGGCTGACCCCATTTGTGGATGGAGCAATGAAGAATTAAGATCCGCTCAACAAGAAGACCCCCACATTGAACCTCTTCTCGCATGGAAGGAACATGAAGAAAAACCCGCATGGAATGACATTTCCGATAGGAGTCCAGTTTTAAAGGCCTATTGGGCACAATGGAACTCACTTCATGTGCAAGAAGGTGTTCTTCGGCGAAAATGGGAGTCCGCTGATGGTAAATCCTATGTGATGCAGCTTGTATTACCTCAATCAAAAATCAAAGAGGTTCTTCGAGAGATGCATGATGGACCTTCAGGAGGCCATTTGGGAGTCAATAAGACTTTAGAAAAGGTGAGGCAACGATTCTACTGGTTGCATGCAAGAGACGACGTTGAAAAGTGGTGCCGAAATTGTGACGTTTGTGCTGCAACCAAAGGACCTGGTAGAAAACTGCAAGGAAAAATAATGCAATATAATGTCGGCTCACCGTTTGAAAGGATTGCTGTTGATGTGGCTGGCCCATTTCCGGAAACGAATGCTGGAAACAAATACATTCTGGTGGTAATGGATTACTTCAGCAAATGGCCTGAGGCATACGCTATCCCGAACCAAGAAACCAAGACCGTGGCCGACCAGATTGTGTCTAACTGGGTAAGCAGGTTCGGTGTGCCTATGGAGCTCCATTCTGACCAAGGAAGGAACTTTGAGTCGAACATATTCCAAGAGGTGTGCGCGTTTCTTGGCATTAAGAAAACGAGAACCACACCACTTCACCCTCAATCTGATGGAATGGTTGAAAGATTCAACAGGACCTTAAAAGAGCACCTCACTTAAGTCGTAGGCGACTACCAAAGAAACTGGGATAGGCACATACCACTATTTTTGATGGCCTACCGAAGTGCAATACATAGCTCAACAGGACAAACACCATCTGAAATCCTGTTCGGAAGAAGTATACGCCTGCCTAGTGAGATAAGGTTTGGACACCCATCAGAAGAGTCTCAGGAAACTGGGGATTAAGTGAGTGACCTAAAAGAGATTCTAATCGACATCCACAAAAGGACCAGGACTAGAATGAGCGCTTACAGCGATCGAATGAAGACAAGGTACGACACAAGAGCAAACACGACAGGATTCCAAGTAGGAGATCGTGTATGGCTGTATAATCCACACCGTCAAAAGGGATTGTCGCCGAAACTTCAACAAAACTGGGAAGGCCCTTATACTGTCGTCACGAAAATCAATGATGTCGTTTACCGAATTCAAAGAGGGTCACGAGGAAAGTTAAAAGTTGTGCATAGTGATCGACTGCACCGGTACAGTGGCGAAGCTGGAGATAGAATTGTTCGGGACGAACAATCTTAAGAAGGGGGCAATGTTGTGAACAGAGCTTTATACTACTACAGCGCCATCTGTTGGAAAATTAACTTATCTAATTTATGGAAGAAGCTCTTTTCCAATGTAAAACGTATTTCCCCTTATTCCAACCATCTAGAACATTCCAAGACGAGAAGCTTCTCGAATTTTCGAGAACAACTAACATGAGTATATAAGGGTGAGCACGACACAGTTGATTTTTGATTACGGAAGTGTGCAAAACTCTGCTTATTGGATTGTGTAAAACAAGTGTGATTTTAATTTGAATAAAGTATTTAAGTCGATTATAAATTGAGATTTATTGTAGTGAATTGTAAAGTAAAAATAAAGAAGAAATATTAGAAAGAGTAATAAGTTTTATTTAACGAACCTAGCAAAAATATTACAATATAATGTAGAATATTTCATCCTATAATTAAAATAATCATATGGTATGACAGATTAGGGACAAATTAAATTTTGACGTATTGAGAATAATTCGTTGCAGATGTCAACTGATTGCCATGAACAAAATTTTTCGGATTTTTAAATGTCAATTCTGAAATTGCATTTTTTAGGATCATAAAATAAAATGTAATTGTCCATCACTAAAGTCAAGTGGATTTGTTTAAAACATCGAATAAACCCGCTATGAAATTTAACACCAGTTGTTTTGTCTTTCGTCTTTTTTGACATATTGGTCGAGAGGTGAGGAAATGTAGGGGGACTGAATATTTTTAGTTCTAGCGAGCAATGGAAAGAACTAAAATAGTGATTTCAGTACTCAAATTTTCTAATGTAAACACGATGTAGTAAGTACGCAATATTTCCAATGTAAACAGGGTCTTAAATTCAATCTTTTGTACACGGAACGTGGTATATTTATTCGATACATCCAGATTAAAACTTAGATCCGGATGTATTTGCATTGAATTTGTATAGTTTACATCCGGATTTAATAAGTTTTAATCTGCAGGAATCAAATGAATAAATAAACCCGTTAAACTGTGTTTCAATATTGTACAGAGCTCCTCACGGATCTCATCGACAAAAACATCGTCATGGGTGGCGTAATGAAAAGTCGTAATCTTAACAGGGTCCTTAAAGACGCGTATAGGCGCACCTTAAGTGGGTGAAAATTGATGAACATTGGCGCTGTTATCGTTAAGATGACCGTTTAATAAGAAGAATATTAGAGAAACGTCAAAACACTCAAAAATGGAATTCCTCAAATTGTTTTCATACGATTTTTTTAAATATGTTTTTAATTTTATTAGTATGGTTTATTTAGTAAATGTTTCACTTTCAAATGGGGCTTATAACATAACAGATAAATACAGTTTTTAATGTATGTATTATTTTAAGTGTTTTTTTTTGTGTTTGCTTATTAGTTTTAAAAGGAACACTCTTATATATTAGTATAGTTAAGCCAAACTTGTATTTTTGTAGATACGAGTATATAAAAAAAACAAAGAAATCTGTAGATACATTAAGGTTCTACAATTGAAATGAAATATGCAACTTCAAAGGCAGAAATAAGAAAACTACTTATTGACATGAATATCCTCTACCTATAATATTTTCTCTCAGAATCGGGTTCCATTTTGACAAGACGAAGAAATAAAATGCACGACTGGATCGCACGAACTTGCTCTTATGTAAAAGTACTTTGGAATTTAAGATACATTTTATAAATATAAAACATGGATTTAATGAGATAATAATGTTCAAATGCATAAAATTGCCGTCTGGTTTCCGGAAAAGTATGAATTTATGCAAATAAACCTTAAAAAATCGTTTTATTATTAAATAAATTTTTTATATAAGAAATTTCTCTAAAATTTTTCAAGAAAAAAAATGTGGTATGCGAATTTTAAGTATTTAATAATATTGGTTTTAGGAAATAATTTCAAAAAATAATCGTTCATAGGTTTTGAAGATATTGATTTAAAACATTTTTTTTTTTTTTTTTAAAAACCCAATAAATATTTTTTCGAATATTTTTATATACAATATTATTTTAAACTTAAGGGGACTCCTGCTAAAAATTTTGGGTTAAAATCCTTAGAGCCGTTAATGAGAAAGTCGAAAATCAAAAAAACGGGTCTATGGCAGGTACCCCTAATAACATTTTGCCCCAAAATTTTGTTTGACCAAAATGTAGTCCATGTCCATAATATCACACTTAATTTTTTTTATCAAAATCGTTAGAGCCGTTTTAGAGATAAATAAGATTTTGCATTACGGGTGTATGGGGGGTACTGTTAGTTTTGGAGCTAAAAAAAAAATTTCAATTTCTCCTCTAGGGAATCACCGAAGACCCTTAACTGCCGAGTTTGAAAGAAATAGGTCCAAGGGTTTAGGCTGTAGTGAGAGGTACAGACATACAGACACACTGAAACATGTCTTTTGTGTACTAAATTTTCCTTAAAATTTTTATAAAAAAAATCGATATGCAAATTGTTAGTATTTAATAAAATACATTTTAAAACGTAATTTAAAAATTTAATCGTGCATCGGTTTTCAAGATATTGAATTTTCAAAAAAAAAATTGTATTATTTTTTTAAAAATCCAAAAACTATTTTTTCGAAAAATTTTTTAGTTTATATTTTTTAAAATGCAAAGCAGCTCCTGCATAAAAATTTTGGTTAAAATCGTTAGAGCCGTTGGTGAGAAATTCGAAAATCAAAAAAACCGTTCTATGACAGGTACCCCTAATAACATTTCCCCCCAAAAATTTTTTTGACCAAAATATAGTCCATGTCCATAATATCACACTTAATTTTTTTTATCGAAATCGTTAGAGCCGTTTTCGAGATAAATAAGATTTTGCATTACGGGTGTATGGGGGGTACCCTTAGTTTTGGAGCTAAAAAAAAAATTTCAATTTCTCCTCTAGGGAATCACCGAAGACCCTTAACTACCAATTTTGAAGAAAATTCCTCCGATAGTTTAGGCTGTAGTTCGAGGTACAGACATACAGACATACAGACATACAGACATACAGACATACAGACAGACAGACGGAATTGTCGGACCCACTTTTTTCGTCTTCGCTATCATCGTAATGTCAACTTTGATCAAAATCTCGAGTTCGATTTTTTTTCCAAATGCAGAACTTGCCCTATAGTACCTATATCGCAAGTAAAAATGTTGTCAAACATCAATTCTCATGGGAATTTCGACCATGGCGGACCTACTAAGAGCATACCTGAAATCTTATATGGGGAAATTTACTTCAATTTTTTATTCAAAGTCTGCAAAGTCTAGCGCTATTGATTATAAAACTCATTTTGATATATTTTCTTACGATTTGAACAACTCCAGAAGTTCATGAAAAATTAAATTTGCTTTAGGCTTGACGAACATGCGTTCACATTCTCAAATATGTTTGTCATGCAGCCAAAATATCTAAAAATTTAAAATCCATCCAGCATGTTTGAAAAGCCACTAGATGGAGCGTTCACATTATCAAAATCAAGCCAATCATGCCGTTCTTTTCAAACATATTTGAGAATGTGACCGCCCCTAATGGTGCACGAAAATATGACGGTTTGACTTTCGTTTTTTTTTTTTTTTGACAGTTTGGGTTTATTCTGCAAAATTTCTTCACCTCACATAAAATATGTCAAAAAGACGAAAAAAAGACTCATGTAATCAGGCTCATGATGTCTTTTTTCTGCTATAGACGGTGTTCACACTGAGTTGGGTTTCTGTACTTTATCTTACTCCATCTGTCAGAGATTTATAAACAGATTGGCATCATTCCCACCTTATAATATAAACTTTTAAAGTAAATATAAGTCGGAAAAACTAAATTTTTGAAATTCATGGTCATTATCCAGTTCATGGCTTGACAGATGAAGAACGATCAATATTTTTGTATAATGTAGAATATTTAATTCTATAATTAAAATAATCATATGGTATGACAGAATAGGGACAAATTAAATTTTGACGTATCGAGAATATTTCGTTGCAGATGTCAACTGATTGCCATGAACAAAATTTTTCGGATTGAAATTGCATTTTTTGGGAGCATAAAATAAAATGTAATCGTCCATCACGTGGATTTGTATAAAACATTGAATGAACCCGCTATGAAGTTTAACACCAGTTGTTTTGTCTTTCATCTTTTTGACATATTGGTCGAGAGCTGAAGAAATGTTGGGGGATTGAATTTAGTTCTATCCAGCAATGGAAAATAATAAATTCGAGATTTCCAATTTAAACACGATGTAGTAAGTGAGCAATATTCCCAATGTAAACAGGGTCTTCAATTCAATCTTTAGTAAGCTAATTTGTTACACGGAACGTAGAACCGTATATATATTCGATACATTCAGATTAGAACGTAAATCCGATTGTATTTACATTGAATTTGTATAATTTACATCCAGATTTAAGTTTTAATCTGCATGAATCAAATAAATAAATAAACCCGTTAAACTGTGTTTCAATAGTGTACAGAGCTCCTCACGGATCTCATCGACAAAAACATCGTCATGGGTGGCGTAATGAAAAGTCGCAATCTTAACACGGTTCTTAAAGACGCGTGTAGGCGCACCTTAAGTGGGTGAACATTGATGAACATTGGCGCTGTTATCGTTAAGATGACCGTAAACAAGAAGAATATTAAAGAAACGTCAAAAAACTCAAAAATGGAATTCCTCAAATTGTTTTCATACGATTTTTTAAAAATATGTTTTTAATTTTATTAGTCTAGTTAATTTAGCAAATATTTCACTTTCAAATGGGGCTTATAACATAACATTTTAAGTGTTTTTTTTTTTTTGTTTGTTTATTAGTTTTAAAAGGAACACTTTTATATATTAGTATAGTTAAGCCAACCTTGTATTTTTGGAAAAACAAAGAAATCTCCAGATACATTAAGGTTCTACAATTTATGTGAAATATGCAACTTCAAAGGCAGAAATAAGAAAACTACTTATTGACATGAATATCCTCTACCTATAATATTTTCTCTCAGAATCGGGTTCCAATTTGACAAGACGAAGAAAAAAGGAAACTTTATCGATCAATTCAAATGGTATTGCCTCGAGGACTCTTCAAAAAGTCAAAGTTTTGCTGTATATTTTTGAAGAAAAGAAAAAACAGCCTTTACGCCTGGAGGACAAAATAGATTTAAGGTTATGCCTTTCGGATTTTTTATGTTACGAGTATACTTTCGAAAAAGCAAAGCAAAAAAAAAATGGTAAAAACGCTTTTAGACTATTTTTGTTGAAATAAATTGCAAATAATATTCCCGAGTGAAATATCTTTTACATTTCGGATTTGTCGTTGTTGTCGTCTATCGATGAACAAGTATTGTTGTATCCATAAAATAGAATTACTTTCACTGAGCGCACAGGAAGGCGCCAATAACGTATCAAAATCTTCGACAACAATAACGTATCCTTGGGCGATTTTGCATTTCTATGCCTGATTTTTTTTTTTTTTTAGAAAAGCATATCGGATCTGATGGGAAATTGAAATTGAATCAAAATCTTTTTTTTAAAAAATGAAAAAAATCAAAGAGAAGTAGGAGGAAAGTTCTCGTCTATTTTCATGCTTTGCCATACTTCGGTTCAATGAGAAAAGGATGTTTTATATGATACTGCTGGAGTATCTATGACAGGATACGGTTATTGGTCGGGATGACACGGGTGGATATCGTTTTAAAAAGATTTTCAAGTTTTTTTTTCTCTTCTTCTTCGATTTTATTTTTGTTGCTTATTCTTATTGAGGTTGTGATTTTATGTTGTTAGCATAAAATTTCACGAGGTGGATTACATTAAGGGGCTTTTGGCTTGAGGGAGTAGCTTTCTGCAGTGAGATATTGTATTGTTTGGGGTAGAAAATTTGGTTTTTTTTTTGTATGGATTGAGATTTGTGTATAGATAGATTACAGTTTTTGTATGAATTTTTCACATTTATGTACAATTTAAATTGGAGGATAGAAAAGGATGGTGGGTTGGGATGATAATAAATATTATGAAGAATACTCGTGTTTCCAATTCCGAAATTTAAAATATGTAAAGTACCTTCTATTATTTTTTGTGGAGTTTAATGACATGCAGCCTTTTTCAAGATGGTTTTTCAGAGATCTAACACTGGAGCTAAGCTTAATGTCGCTCATTTACAAAATTGTATACGATATTTACTAATACTATATCACAGATAATCTGGAAAAACTTCATAAGTTTTGTAAGGCGTTTTTATTCGAGGCTGAGGTTGGCTCTTCCGTGTCCAAAGAAAGCCAAAAAACTTGAGTAGAAGTTTCAAAACTCTAAATCAATTTAATCTTTATTTATTTACAAATTTGTGCATTTACAATTCTTCAGTTGTTTCTTATTATTTATTAAACAAGGTATTTCGAATAATTACCAATGAATATTCTTACAACAAAATAACATGATACTTCAAATACGGGTTTAAGGTTCAACCATGCCTCCAGTAATAGACCGAGGAAAAATCTGTGTTTCGTTCGTTCGTTTTGCTTAAACGGACGATGTTACTATTGCCGTATTAGGAAATTATCCCAACTTCTTAAAAGAATCCCTACAAAACACTTTATCACAGCTAACAGACTGTGGGTAGAGGAACAAAATACTTGGGTCTTATTTAACGCAAAAACTGAGCTGGGAACCTAGTATACAAGAAAAGAGTCAAAAGGCACCAGTGGCACTCTTTTCATGCAAAAAAAAGCTATTGGGAACAAATGGGACCCGATTCTGCATTACCCACTTTATATACATATATCAGACTGATTCTTACTTATGGTGTTGCAGTATGGCGGATCGATATGGAAAAGCCCTTAAATTATGATAAGCTAAGTAAGTCTTGCTGGTACATAAGCGGATCATATCGAATCCGCCTCACAAGACGTCCTGTTTCATCTGACACTCCTAGATATTTTCAGCAAATAGATAGCGGAGAGCATAGCCGTTTGCCAAAGAGCTCCTTCAAAATGGATTAATAACGATATTGGCCGTTCCATCATTCTAAAGTCTTCCGGATCACTTCCAAGTTACATTGATTACACTATCCCAAGATTACAGTTCGATAAAAACTTCCAAATCAGTATTTCATCAAGACGTGTTTGTGAGGATGAGAGTTTCTTAGAAGATGATTCCCTCCATTTTTATAACGACCGACGGATCGAGAATTGATGATGGGGTTGGTGAGGGTGGGGTTTACTCAAATTGATTCAAATCGGTCCAGCTCTGGTTTAGGTACGTGAGATACGAAACTGGCAGCTAATTAACTTAACCTCTGTTTCTTTTTAAATCCCGAATATTATATCAATTTTCCTAAGCAGTAGAAATCTTACTTTAGACAAAATTTTCAAATGAACGAACTTTCGGTTTTTGATGGGTCAAAACAATTTTGCAATTTTCAAAATTGATCGAAATGTAGAACATGAAATTTCAATTCGAAGGAAATTTAAAAGCGAATTCAATTCACTTTCAATCGAATTGTAAACTCTTTTTTAAACTAGAGAATTTTCAAGTACATCAAAGATTTTTCTTGATTTAAAAACTACAAAACGAAAAGTTTCTGGTATGCATGAAAATTTGCCAAAATTGCAAGTGAATTAAACTTTAAACATCATTTATGTTATTAGAGAAAAACTATTCATAAGCATAAAATTCGTTTTTTAAATGGCTAAATAAACTCTTTTAGTAATTGGAGCTAAGAACAGGATGCAATGTAATTCAAGCAAATATTAATTTATGCAAGAATAAAAATTATAAGTCGATGTAGTGGTTTCTTCAAAAATAATAATTTTTTAAACATTTTCAAAAAAACATTTTGGCACGCCGACTTAAAGTTTTTGTTACTATACGAATAAAAATTAAATTTCAAAAAAACAATGTTAAGCCCTTTTTTAGATATCGAATTTTATAAACAAAATTTGTTTTTTTTTTTATTCAAAAATTCAAAAAATATTTTTTTATCTTCTTAAACTTTTTAGAAGCTACTCTATAAAAAAAATTTCATAAGAATCCCTTGCGCCGATAATGAGAAATTCGAAATTCGAAAAAAATGGTTATTATGGTAGGTATATACCAGTCAGTAGGGGAAGCTGGCCTGAAATGGCACCCCCTAAGGAAAATGTGTCATATCTCGCAAAAATGTGATATTTAAACTTAAATGTTATATTTATTTCAAAGCTTAATCAATAACGCTTATATATTTTTGCTTTACGAGTTTAAAAAGTTTCAAAAAGTATATAAAGTATTTAATTTCCAAAAACTCTTCAAATTCCAACGATTAAAATTAACCGGGTAAAATGGCATACTGGTATGCCATTTTACCTTTGCAAGTAAACCAACACGGCAAGTAAACCAAAAACCATTTTTAATTTAGTTTAAACTTTATTTTAAGCAAATCGTAGTTCAAAGTAAAATAAACATAAGCAATACTCAACAAAAAAAATAAAAACAACAATTCATTTAAAACATAGTTTTTTTACATATTCAAAAATATGAAACATACTTCTTAAAGCTAGGATAAACAACTGAATTCAAAAATATAATTGTATATAACTTTAAATTATTTGCAAAAAACTGAAAGAAGAAATAAGTAAAATTAGTTTCAAACCTCTTTGGGAATGGGCATAATTAATTTTTTCGCTCAGATAGTTAGGACACCTGTTGTGAATGATAATGTGCAGATTCAAAACTAGCCTGATCTTGAGGTGCTCATCAAGGTTAAAACCAACAAGCGTATGACGCAGATGGGCAACACTGGAATATCTAGGTACATTATAAATAAACCGAATACAATCATTGAATGCAACGTTCAATCTGCGCCTACATTCACTGTCCAAAATTGGATACACAGAAGAATTTAAAACGAAATATGGCATGATTAATGATTTAATGAGGAGGATTTTCATATTGGGAAGCAATAAGTTTGAAGAAGATCTCAGAGAACGTAATCCAGAGTAAATTTTCCTAATGGTATCTGAGATTGCACTACAGCAAGTTAGTTATTAATTCTATATCCTAAGTACTTTACATCCTTCACATAGATAATAACTTCATTGTCAAGTACGACTGTGGGAAAATCAAAAAAGTTGAGCTCATCTCTAGAACATAACATAGCAACAGACTTAGCAGGATTAATCTTCATGTTGTTAGCATTAGACCAAGAAAGGATATGGCTTAAGTCCTCATTTAAACGAATTATACAATCCTCCATCAAACCAGTTGTACGAAAAATGTAAAGCACAAGATCATCAGCATACATATGAACTTGGCAATTGGAAATGACATTAGGAAGGTCATTTATAAATAATGAAAATATCAGAGGACCCAAGATGGAGCCCTGGGGTATTCTCAGATTTGTAATAAGGGGGTTTGAAATGCCAACCTCAGTTTTTATTCGCTGTACCCTGTCAACTAGGTAGTTACACAGTAGCTTAAGTGTTAGAAAGAAGGATTGAGTGATCAATGCAGTCGAATGCCTTAGAAAAATCTAAGAGCACAATGACACCAAATTTGCCAGAATCAAGTGCAAAGCGGATATCTGACGTAACTTTTATTGCTGCAGATTCACAACTGTGCTTATTTCGGAATCCAGAAAGCAATCCGTGTTCATTGAGGTAGTTTTGGATTTGATCATGCATTATTTTTTCAAATAACTTGCATGGATAGGATAAGATGCTAATGGGCCTGCACTCAGAAGGGATAGAAGGGTTTGATTTTTTGGGAACTGGTATAATACTGGCACTTTTCCACGCATCAGGAAATTCACCGCTATAAATGCAAAAGTTAAAAATATGGATTAAATAATTACTTACAATGGGAAGTATGAGCTTCAAGAACTTTGGCGATATTTCATCAGGACATATCGCATTCGATTTTACTGATCTGACAGAGTGGTACAACTCGTTAGCATTGATACAATCAAATGAAAAAGAGTTATCACTCTCAGGCATAATAAAAAATTCTGGGGGAATATATGAACTTGACAAGGTCGGAATCAGAATATTAGACATCACTTCCGGACTTAAAAGGCATTTACTTTTGTTTTTGTCTTCTTTTACTCCAAGTTCTTTCGGGTTACTCCAAAGTTCTTTAGAGCTAAGAGACGGGTCGAGTTTCCGTTGAAGGTATGCACGCTTAGAGTTGCGGATACTAGAATTAACTCTGTTACGAGAAAATAAAAACTGTCTTTTATTGAACTCAGAAGGATCACACTTATATCTCCGGAAGAAACGCTCCCTTTCCCTTATCAGGTACTTGATGTTTTTGTTAAACCAGGGACATTTATTTACCTTTAATTCCCTAGTGACTATCGGGACATAGTTATCATATAGCCGAGTTAGTAGGTCGTTAAATAATGTAACTTTAACATTTACATCCGGAGAAAAATAGATTTCATTCCACTCCAAGCTAGTAAAATTCGCCCTTAAATTTTCAAAACTAAAATCACGGTACGACCTAAAGCTCAAAGTTCGAGTGGTATTTCTCATATCAACATCAAACTGAAAAGAGCAAAAAATGAAATCATGTATGAAGTCGGAAGTTGGTCTTATTTGATCATTTTCCAGAATTCTGTGTCTAGAGCTGGTCAAAAACATGTCTAATAAAGAGGGGTTCACTTCTGATTTAAAACAAGATGGCCACCGATTATTAACAACAGAAAGACCGAAAATATCACAGAAATGATGTTATAAACGCGTAGAACTGTTGTTGATCAACACTTAAAACAAAATAAGGAAAAGTAGAAATTATAATAATACTCAATTATTGCAAATATCAGAAATGTACTTTTTGTTGGAGGGCATTTAGGGCTTTTGTTAATGCATTATCAGTTCAGGCCTGCCTCTCTGTACATCGTTTATATTTTTTTCAACCATTTTCACTATAAAGAAAATGAAAATGTAAGGGCAAGTATAAAATGGCACACTATGCCATTCTAGGCGAGTGCTTAGTAGGCTATTTTGTCCATTTAGGGTTCTTTCCTATCCTTCTTTCTCTTCCTTAACTTCACGCCCGCGCTGTGTTCAAACATTTAAAGGGTAATCATAATCCCTTGAGCGCGTGTAGATTATAAAAAAAAAAAAAAAAAAGTTTTAATTCCGAACACACTGACTAATTTCAGTAAATTAATAAGAAATACTTGATACTTACATGTATTTACTGTTTTCTCCAAAATGGAGTGTTTTTTTTATAATTTTTTTGTCAACAAACTTTTTAGAACATTTTATTGGTTCTACTTTTGTAGATGGCTAGAAACAGTTTGACTTGTAAAATTTCAAACAATAGCTTAAAGCTGCTAATATTTTGTTTATGTCAGTGATGCCAGATAAACTAAAGAATTGTGTTACCAAAACCTTCTAATTCTGTTCGATTCTACAATTTCTAGCAAGGGGGCCATTTTACCTTGGTGTGCCATCTTCCCTTAATATCTTAATTTAAATTTTGTATATTAAATTATATATCGTAAGAAATAATCGAAAGAAAAATTTTGTCAAAATTTTCAGAGGCGTTTTCGAGAAAAATTCGACTTTCAAAATCCATTTTTTAACATTTGTATGGTGAATATCTATTTTTTAAGGTAAAAAAACTTTTATTTATCAAGTTAAAAACAATCAAGCATGGGGTTTTCGAAATGAGCTTTGAAAAAAAAGTTTGAATATTTTTTTTAAAAATCCAAACAATTTTTTTTGAAAATTTGAGTAGACAATAATATTCAAACTCTTGGGGTGCTTTATCACAAACTAAAAAAATGATAAAAATCGTTTTGTACCGTTTTTGAAATGAAATGAAAATCTAACTTAATGAAATTTTTTGATTTTTTTTTACATCTGTGGGACAGTTTTTGAGAAAAAATATTTTTAAAATTTCGAAAAAATTCGTATGGAACAGACAGACAGAAATTCGAGACCCACTTTTTTGTCAACTTTGATCAAAATCTCGAGTTTGAGTTTTTTTACGAATGAATAACTTACCTTATAATACCATACCTATAAGTCGCAAGTAAAAATATTTTTTAGCCAATCACTTTAAGGATAGTTTCAAAGATCGTCCTTAGAAAGAATTTATCTATAAGTAGAAACTCGCTTTGAAGACATATCAGTTACCACCGATACCATAACCTCATTCAACGAAGAAAACGTCTCATCGGTGGCGCTACTGATAGATGTTTTCACTTCTCTTAAAAAAGTTTGCTTGCATTATCATTACCGGAAACTCATAAATATGGGGAAGAGCCGATAATATTTCTGAAAAAAAAAAACGGTAAAAGTTGTCCCCGTCCCTAAGATGACAATCAATAAAGAGATATCATACAGGAGTTCCAGCCAAACATCCACTGCTGAGACTTCATAGTGACGTTGCATTTGGACTCAACAAAAACGAAACGACTAAAGCTGTTGCACCACCAAATTTTAATTTAAATTTATTTACTACAAGGAATACGAGCTCGTGTCCCACATTGGGCGCCATTTATTTAAATTATGTTTATTATTGTTTTTAAAATCGTTGGATCAAAAAGTTAAAAGCTAGGCTGCCTGATTATTTATTTTGACGTTTGCTTTCAATTGTGCACCTTCAGCAGTGGTAGTTCGTTCAATCATGTTATTACAGAATTTAGTCTTACATATAAAAATATTTGCTGAAACAGTTTTCTGCATGCTTCATCTGAGAGGAAGAAATTCCTTTCCAACAGATCGTATGTGTATGTTTGGATATATTATTTATTTTGTGTGTTTTAGTGGACCGTTTAGATTTGATTAATTTCTGAAAAGAAAATCAAATCAAAAATACACCACGTAAGCAAAATAAGAAAAGCATTCATAAAACCCAACACCAATCAATGCGAAAGCGAAAATGTAGCCATCCCTACTACCCTTCTTCTTCGCTCGATAAATTCATATAAAAAAGCATAATAAATCAATACCCTTTTACCCAAAACCAAGACTTATGAGAATTCAAACGAAAAAAAAAATATAAAAAAAATTATAGTCTTCATATATGTATCATATAGATACAGTTATTGTGTATTGAAACGCATAATCAGGACAATGGCCACCCCCGGGGGCCGCATAAAAAAAACCTTGCCCGAACTCGGACTCCTTCAAATGTGGCTTTTTATTTTAAATGCGGAAAAAAATACATAAATAAAAAAAGGGTGACCATTCGATTAAATCCTTTACTCAGCGAAAGGACACAAAGGCACTGGACTCGAGTCCAGGCCGAGCCAGTGGTTGGGGGCAACAACGGCACACTACCCATGGGGATGAAAAATTGCAGGGAATTTATAGCTGTCAAAGGTGGGCAAGCGAATGAAGAAGGACCAAGCGAGATATATCTGCTGAAAGAAAACAAAAATGAAAAAAAAAGGAAAAATATAAAAACGGAGATATAAATTTTTCAACGTTGGGGTGGGCGGGAAGGACACCACTGGGCGGAAGGTTTTTCATGTTTTCTCGTCCTATTTTTTTTGTGTATTGCTGCTGCCCACTTTGCTCCGTGCTTTCAATTTTCTCGTTCCCGTTTGACATTTTATTAATATCGAGAATACGTTCGGTGTTCGAAGTCGAGTCGAGTTGAGTTGAGAGCGCTGTGTGCTGTATTTTTATGGCTGGGGTCCCGTATTTTTTTTCCTGCCTCATATTCTCTCTTGTATTACATCCGGATACAGTTTGATATTCGACCCACCACAATCACCCCCCTCAGTCGTTAGTCGTCGTCGTCGTCGTCCTGGATCCTTATATAAATGCATACCTAAGCACCAAACCGCCATAAGAGGAAAGAAAAAATATACAATAAAGAAAATGAAAAAAAAAAAAAAAAAAAACAGTTATAGAGAACATAACAGAAAACGAAAACGAAAATTCTTATTAATCCTTGGAGTGAAGGTGGAGGTGGAGTGGACATAACGGAATATTATTGGTCGATAGCCACCGCACGTTCGCGTAACAGTACACCTTCTTATTCTTCTGTTCTATGCTTTCGGATGAGAGATGTTGTACTTGTACACATTGACGTGGACGGGACGTGGGTGCTATTGCTTCGTAGTCCTGCCAGGCCAGGCAAAGTCGTAGTAGTGGAGCTGGCTGGCTATGGCTAACTTGCTAGCTATCATTGCGCAATATCCTTGAAAATATTTTATATGAGAATTTTTATTATATTTGTGTTTGTTTCCCACTTCTTCTCTATAGGAATATGATGTTATTGTTGTGTCGAAGTTGCTCATAACGAAGGAACCAAGGAGGAAAATACAAAAAAAAAAAACACCCCTGTGCTCGTGCTTTATGGCATCTTTGGCATGTGAGAGGGTGGATTTGGGTTTGTGTTTGGGTTTGAGTGGAGGGGGGGGATATGCTATCTATGGAAAATATGATGTCATACTTTTATTAGCCTGGGTGACTTTTTTTTCTATACATAAACACAGATAGCCACAACGCATGCTTTGTATGTATGTATGTCTGAGTCATTGTCATAAGAGGCGAACTTTTGGGTGGTTATAGATAGATGGATGGACATGGACTTTACGTGGACAACGACCTGTTTTCCTATAAGTTGTTTTTGTGTTTCCTTTTTAATACTGGCCACTCTTCAAATAAGGACGATATCTTCTCCTATTTCGTTATAATTTTCCAAAGACAAGAGGGTCAGAACAATGGTTATTGTTATTGCTATCGCTTTAACAATGAAAAAATCGAATTATTGTAAGAATACACGAACACTATACATACCTATATAGTGAAGGACTCTTTTTCATTTAAGGGCTTTACTCTTTACTGTGGGGTGGTTTGGGTTGAAATAATAATATCCGGATTTTGAGGGGTTGTTTCCGCGGTTGCGTGTGTCAAAGTAAAAAAATAAGTTTTTGTTATGCTTTATGGATTTATGATATTATTTCATAACTTTATTGGGGCGTGGTCTTGGAATTTGTTTCGACGACAGAAACAACTTTGGAAGTTTACAAAATGGTGGTTGAAGAACCATCTACTCAAGGGAAGTCATTTTTCATTTTTTTTATCTGATTAAAAAAAAAATACATAGTAGATAAAAGCTTTCTTTCAAGTATTTTTTTTTAAGACAAAACGACATTATGAGGACAGTCAATACATAAATTTAATGCAACAGGTAAATAGATTAAAATTTGCAAATTCGTTGTTTTAACCTAGTATCATACTAAAACAGCTTTAGCATCGTACTAATTCAATTAAAATTTTGCGCCATTGTTTTTAAGAATAGGTAGGTATTCGAAACATTTTTTCTTTGATGAAGATATGAAAATTATTTCGGTTTAAGTGAAGTGATTGAATTTAATTCAGGTTGAGGTCACTTGAGTTTTCAATTTGAATTAATTTTTTTTTGTTTTTAGATTTAAAAAAAAAATAATGAACTTTTTTTTTTGAAAATTCAACATCTTGAAAACGAGTCTTTGAAATTATTTTCTAAAAAGTGTATACAGGGTGAGCTATTTATGTGTTTCTTTTTAAATATCCAGTAAAACCCGCTTAAGAGAAACGGCAAAATGTCAAGTCTTTCTTTCACTTAAGCGGGTTTTTCACTTAAACGAACCCCGCTTAAGTGAAAAATAATTTCACTTAAGCGGAGTTCGGATAGGTAAGTGAAAAAAAAATTTCACTTAAGCGGTTTTAAAAAATCCATTAAGCGGAGATTTAATGCTAGAAACAATATTTTTTTTATCTTTTGAACTTGCCTTGAAAGAAGTTAAATAAAACAACGATTAAATAACACAGAAATAATTTATTGAAAAACGAAAACTAGCAAATTTTTGTTCTGTTCGATTCAATTTTTTTTTTTCACTTAAGAGAGTTTTTTTCAATGAAGTATATTAAAAATTAACTGAAAATATGTTTCAGTTATCCGGGTTTTTCACTTAAGCGAGTTTCACTTAAGCGGAGTGTTTTAAGGGAAATTGGTCGGAAAATATCTACTTGGGGATGAAGAAAGTGTTTCAGGTAAGCGGGTTTTTCTCTTAAGCGGGTTTTACTGTAATAGGTTATTTTGACACTGGCAGCTGTTTCCCGCTGAAATCCTGACAGAAAGTCAGTATCATACCTCCGCGGAACTAAATGAGTCGCTTTACGCTTGAACAACGTTGGGAAATATTGAAAACTTATTTCCTATGAAAAGAAGTTTCGGCCGAAATGAAGCAGCCACGGCTGCTGCTGTACGCAAGATTATGTAAAAAGTTCGTGAGATTTGTATGCTAGTGGATAACACCCCGTCGTTGTACGGTGCACACAGACGAGAATGTGGCTGCTGTAGCCGAGTGTGTGACGCTCAATTCAAGAACATCAACTAGCCATCGAGATCAAGAGCCCTACATTTCTCCCACAAGCCTAAGGCACCCACCTGAATGACGTTGTGTTCCATAATTAGTGGGAATGTTTACTCTTACAAATAAAGCTGTAATACAGGGAAAAAATAATTTTATTCATTTTGTTGCATTTTTAAAAAGAAACTTATATTTATATTTATATTTTTTATATTATTAAATACTATAAATTGACATATAAATTTTGTTTGGAAAAAATTTCTAGAAATGTATTACATATAAAGGGTGGTCCAACCATAATGCACGATGTTAATTGTGAGTCACACCTTAACGTCAATTTTTTTGCCCAACTTAAATTTGACATTTCTTTGTTTCAGTGTTTGACAATTTCAACCATGGAGGGGTACACGATTGAGCAGCGCGTTAAGATTGTTGAAGCCTTTTACGAAAATGGGCGTTCAAATCAAAATGCATTTCGTGCACTTCGTGATTTTTTTGGTCAGCATAATCGACCAAATGTGTCCACAATCGATAGAATTGTGCGCAAATTTCATCGAACCGGGTCTGTAGGAAATGTGAGAACACCTATGCAATTATGCATACTCGCCCAGTTCGCTCTGCGGAAAACATTGCTTTTGCTCGCGATAGTTTGGCAGAAGAGCCGTCAACCTCGACTCGTCGTCGTGTCCAACAACTAAACATCTCACGAACACCACTGATGCGAATTTTGAATAAAGATTTGAATTTACACGCTTACAAGGTTAAATTGACTTAAAGAGCTGAAGCCTACTGACCATTTCAAGCGTCGTCGTCAATACGCCGAATGGTTGGTTGACCAGACAAAAATGAATGGTGACTTTACAAAGAAAATTATTTTCAGGGACAAGGCACATTTTCACCTTAGTGGATTCGTTAACAAGCAGAACTGCCGCATTTGGGCAAATGAGAATTTACGAGTAATTGTTGAAAAGCCGATGCATCCACAAAGAGTGACTGTTTGTGTGCGGTTTATGCAGCGGTGTAGCGTGGATTTTTGCCGCCCGGGGCAGAGCCAATTTTGCCGCCCCTAGCAATTTTTTTCTGGGCCTTTAATTTTGTTTGCTGTTTAAAAAAAAAAACATCAAAGTGAAACAGCTACTTAACTTACCTTGTTATAATTTAATTTTGTATTCACAGATTTATTATATTTATTTATATTATATTATGTACATATAAGTGTCTAATCGGGTGATGATTGCTAAAAAATAAAGCCGGTTTTAAAAAAAATCAACCCGCACTGCCCTTAATTATTATTATTTTTATAGTTATAGTAATAATTATTATACCTTTAATATTTTTTTTATTTAAATTATTGTTATACATACATAAGGAAATGAAGAAACAGAAATAATTGGCCAAGGATTATTTTTAACTTAAACATATTTCACAACAGCCCATCAAAATTAAAGTGTTCAAAACTGGTTTTATCTTTTAAAATCTGAAATTGAGTTGACACCAACGCGATGTACACCGTCTGATTTATTATTTTAAAATCGTTTTTTATATTAGGCATAATGTGGGTATGTACATACATAGATATGTATATAAAATTTTGAAAATATTAAAAAAAAAAAATGGTACGCCATTTTTTAGTACTTATTAATGGCGGAGTTAAAAATTTTCAAAAAATAATTTTGATTTTTTTTAACCCAAAATTTGATTTTTTGAAAATTTTGATATGCAATATTATTCAAACAGGAGCTCTTGTTTAAAAAAAAATCATTAAAATCAGTTGAGCAGATAATGAGATAGTCGAAAAAAATGGTTCCATGAGAGATACTTTTATTAGATGATAGAAATTTTTTTTACATTAATATTATCGTAGATCGTATTTATGTACATATATTAACTAACGCAAAAATTTTAATCAAAGTCATAGGAGTCGTTTTTGAGAAAAATGAGATTTTCCATGCCGGTTTTTAAACTTTTGTATGGAAGGTACCGTTATTTTTGGTTATATGAAATTTTTTTATTTAAAATCTGCTAGATAATGTCAAGAAACTGTTGCGTACCAAGTTTAGTAAAAATCAACCAACTTGTTTTCGAGATTTTTGAAAATCTTGGTATACAATACTTTTAAACTTTTAGAAAACATTCTCTGTAAAAAAAAAATGATCAAAATCAGTGGAATCGTTTTTGAGAAAATCGAAAGTCAAAGAAATATTTCTATAGGAGGTACCATTTATAACCATTTTGGGAATTTTTTTTATAAAATGGTAGCCTTTTTTTAAAAAAAATTACCAATTTTTTTTTTAAAGTTGTGGGAACGTTTTTGAGAAAAATAAGATTTTCATTTTTTCCTAAAAAAAATTCTACGACAGGAACCTACCGTTATTTTTGGTATTGAAATGTCCAAAAAACGCTAGGTACCAAGGTTAAAGAAAATCGACCGAGTGGTATAGGCTGCAGCCGAAAGGACAGACAGACAGAATTGCAAGACCTACTTTTTTCAACTTCGCTATCATCGTGATCATAGAGATTACGATGTCAACTTTGATCAAAATGTCGAGTTTGATTTTTTTACTAATCCACTTGCAATATAGTATCTACCTACCTATGTATATATCGCAAGTAAAAATCATTTAACTTTTATTGATTAAATTATTAAAAAAAATTTTCTTGAAATCGTTTCTCTATTTTTAATAATAACTTATATTAACTTTCGATTTCTCAGTAAAAAATAGAGAACACAATTTTTTACAAAAAATGTGAAAAAAATGTTTTTTTATGGAACTTATGGTTCTTGATATATGGAGCAAACACTCTTAATAAAGCCAAATGGGGTTTCAACTCAGAAAAATCAATGGATTATTTCCGAGCCATCAGCTAGGTATTTCGTTTCATCAATTAACTTACTTTATGTAATCAATCCAAAGGGGTAAAATGAAAATCTGTTGTGCTTATGTAGGTAGGTACTGTACCCGTACACACAATTTTAAAAAATTTTCACAACACACGAAACACAGACAAGTTAAATGTTAAACTGCAACTAATTTTGTATTTAACTAGGATGTTTGCAAACTTTACTGCATTTTACGATAAAATAAAACAGAAAAAAATACAACTGACTTACCCCCCTTAGATAAAAGATACAACAATATACAATAATATGAGTCGAAACAAACGAAATGTTTTTGTCTCAACTTCTCGCCTTACGAGCAGGGTTCGAGCCGCAGTAGCAAAATTTTGGAGCAGGCTTATAAAAAAATAAACGAATTGAAAATTTCTGGAGTAGATTCAGATTTAGTAATTCAGAGTCGGAGTTAGTTGCAAAATTTATTAACACAGTGATCATTCCCTTTCATGTAGTTTGGCTAAAGAAATTTTGAATTTTTCAGTGTGGAAAATAATTAGTACCTACCCAAATCTTAAAAAACGGAGTAACGAAGTAGATCTATTTTCTTTCGTAAAATTGAAGTTAATTTACTCCGATTGGAGTAAGATTCGAACGCTGCTCATGAGTGGTAGTTGAAAGAAGGCAAACGAACAAGTTTTACACCAGGGCACACATAGAACGAAACAATCATTTACTGTTCCAAATCAGAGTCGTTGTCGATCATTGTACTTCACAATTCCTTATGGCGCAATACACATCTCAGACACAACATGACGATGACACAACAACAACTAAAAAAAAAACAAGAGAAAGACGTGTATCATTGCCGACAGCAAAACCGTGGCGCGTATGTATGTATTATGTACCTACGTCCTACGCACACACACGGAACTTTTAGCTCAAAAAAAAAAAATATATTTCCGAAAAGGACAGTATATTTTTTCACAATTAAAATTTGTTACAAAAGTAAGCTTACACTTAGCTTAGAAAAAATATAAAAACATAACATACAAAAACCATTTACATTAACGAATTTAGAAAAATTGCAGCAAAATGCCGCCCGGATACTTTGAAATTTGCCGCCCCCAAGCAAAGTGCCGCCCGGGGCCTGTGCCCCCTTTGCCCCCGCCTCGCTACGCCACTGGGTTTATGGGCTGGCGGGCTTCATCGGGCCGTACTTCTTCGAAAATGAGGTCGGCCAAGCAGTTACCATGACCGTGAATGGTGTTCGCTATCGTGAGATGATAACGGACTTCTTGTGGCCAGAAATTTAGGATATGGACCTGGACGTGATGTGCTTCCAAGAAGATGATGCCACTTGCCACACAGCTAACGAAACAATGGCTCTTTTGCGCGAAAAATTCAATTGCCGTATTATCTCACGTCGTCGTGGCGATGTTAATTGGCCGCCACGATCATGTGATTTGACACCGTTGGACTTCTTCATTTGGGGATATTAAAAAAAAAAAGTGTACGTCAATAAGGCAAGAACAATTCAAAAGCTAAAGGATGAGATAATTCGGCACATTAACGACACTGAACCTCAATTATGTCTCAGAGTCATTGAAAATATGGACCATCGGATAGAGGTATGCCACCGAAGCCGTGACGAGCATTTGGGCGATATTTTCTTTTACAAATAATTGTCAGATCCTTTGAAGACTTTGTTGTTTAATTTACAATTAATATCGTGGGTTTCCATTGGACCACCCTTTATATAAAATAATTTTATTTAAGAAATAATATTATTTACAAATACTTAGATATATTATAAAGGGGCCGTTCAAATATTACGTAAGCAGATTTATTACAATTATTTAACCTCCTATCCCCCTTGTCAGCAAAAGTAAGCAAAGCTCTTACCCTCTCCACCCATGCTTACGTAAACATTTTTCAATTATAAATGTATTTTTTTTATATTATAATTATAATGATATAATTATAATTTTAAAAATAAGAAAATAGATTTAGGATAGTGATTAGATTTTGCTGATACAGTATTCAACATAGAGTAAGGGACAAAAATATTATAATCTTACGATCATAACAAACTTATTTTAAATTTTTGGTACACATATTAAATTCAAATTAACAGTCTTCAGTCCATGAAACCCGAATCCATGATTCTAAGTTTTCGATGACATTGGATTGCTTGGATTGCTGCTCAGTGTTGTGAGTCTGCTCACTTTTATCCGATTTTGGAATGTCTACGTCGTTCTCATCGAGCCATTCAACATCATGGTGCTCTAAATTTTGAATAATGCACATCAGCTCATTAGCACGACGACGAGCAGCGACTCTTACGGGTCTAACTTTCCTATTAGTGTGCGTGTTTACTTTTTTATGGATCTTCTCGATGTGACGATTAAGTGACTTGACGGAAGCATGAAAAAGACCACACGTTTTGCAAGTTCGACTTGATAGCGTCAATTTCACCGTCGGACAAAAATAATCGTAGGGCATTTGCAGGAAATTTTATTTAAACGTTAAACTTTGGCTAATGGAATCAACGGTAACACAAATGTTAACTTGCTTTGATATGCTTACAATAGGTCTACTCGCTATAGTATCCAAACGAAACATACACTGACAGAGGAAATTTAGACAAGTGAATAGCGCGCGGTAATTTCTCTAATCGGTCCTAAAGCGAGTGCCTAAACGTAGGTATGCATTATTTGCGGAAATCCCCGAAAATGCGTTTCGTTTTCAAGCATAGACAATGTGAGGGTTGCCATTCACGTAAAAAAGTAAATAACTACCGGTGACGTAATCATTATCTAGACTCCCCTACCCCCCATGTCATCCAAAATAAGCAAAACAAAGACACCCCCACTTCCCATAGTGCTTACGTAATACTTGAACGGCCCCAAAATATATGCATAATTTTTAGTATTACTAAGGCTAGTGATTTTTCGTTGAGGCTATTAAAAAGTCTTTGTCGTCACAAATTGTTATCATGCACTCACTTGTGATTTTTTGCCGCGCGATTATTTTTTAATCGCAAACAAATAAAACACATTGGCGCAAAATTTTAAACAGCCTATTGTTAAGGTGTTAGTATGATACTACTTACTTAACAATTTGCTAACTTTATAGTAGTTTATACTAACTCATTCTCAATTTTAAACATTTTCTAACTAGTATCGTGCTAAAAGAATTTTCTTAATAAATTGCTTCGGAACACAACTAAAACGATGACATTTCGTTTAAAAAAGTAAATACACGAACCTTTTTTGATGTTTGCAAATGTCAAAGAGTCATATGTAGTGATGTGTACCTCATACATGAGGCAATACAAAATGTCCCATACACCAATCTGAAATGTCCCATCACCTCAAAACGAAAAAATGTATTACCTCACACCTCACAAAAGCAACGAAAAATATTTCTCTTTACTCTTTCATGAAAAAAAAAAAAACAATTCGTATCGTGTATATCTCACTCATCGGCCTGATCTGATACTAAGAGAAGACTGAGCCCGATGCAGAATGAAGTTGTATTGTAGTTGATCGTATGAAAGAAGGAAATATATGCCTCAAACTCACTACATTCGCACATTCTCTCCCTACCAAACACCAAACCAATGGAAATAGAATGAGGTTTGTCGAAGATGAGTATTTCAAATGAAAGGAATGAATGTGTTGTGAGTTGAGTCCCATTCAAACAAAATTCGTGACATTGTCGCAGGCTGGGTTTTTGTATCAGACTCTGACTTTGTACCAGGCTAGGACTTTGTACCAGGCTAGAACTTTGTACCAGGCTGGGACTTTGTACCAGACTAGGACATTTATCTGTTGAGGATTGAGGTGAAGTTCTTTTGTATCTGTTTGAGGAGACAAAATGAGGAGAGATAATGAGTGGGATTTATTAATGAATGAATGTTGCACTGACTACAATGTAACAAACAATGAAGATAGGTATGTAGCATTATCGAAAATTATACAATCAAAGGGTTAAAAAAGGAAGGAGTTTTTTTACTGTTTGGAGTAGGAGGTTTTGTTAATTTTTGAAGGAGTAGGATTTTTTTTTTTTGATATGCAAATGCAAGTGCATTCCTTTTATTTGTATTTGTTTTGTTTTAAGTGTTAGAAAATAGAGATTAGGGTTTAGAGATCAAGATAACATATGAGAATTGAAAAAAAATCAATCAATCAATTCCTGAGTTTGCGTACGTGGAAAGTCATTAGTGTTTTATTTAGTCCAATGTCCTGTAGGTAATCAAATTTGTTTGAAAAAAAAGTAATCAAAACAGTCTTAACAGAAAGAAGAAACAGGTTGAGTGAAAAGAAAGTAGGGCAAATATTGTTTTTAAATGCAAACATGTAATGATGTATTTTTTTTAACTCATTAGATTCAATTTATTTTGAATGTGATAAAATATTTGTTTTTTTTTTTTTTTGTTAAAAAAAATATATTTTTGTGTTTATCTTTTTATTAAATGCTTTTGTTTTCTTTTAATAACCTAAATAAAATTTGAAAACACCACTTTTTCTTTTAAACTTTTTTTTTAAATTCATTTTTTTACTCTATATTTTTATATTAACTTATTTTAAACTTTATTTTTGTTAAAAACTAAAACCTTTTTAATTTTGTTTTTAAATGTTTTATTTTAAAATAAAGTGTTTTGTATTAAGGATATTTAATTAAATATATTATATTTATTGATATTTAATTTTTGTAACCTTTTTATTTAATGCAATTTCGAAAACTGTTTTTGAAAAAATATATATACTATTAAAAAAAATACGCATTGTTTAATTCAAATTTCAAAATATCCGTTTAAATAGGAATGTACAATGGGACATTTGAGGTGGGACAAAGTACCACCTCATTTCAAAAAATGAGTACCTCATACAAACTCATTTCAAATTCGTGTCCTACCCATCACTAGTCATATGAAGCTAGCACGATACTAAAAAAATAAAGTGGATGTTCGATGATTTTAACTTTAATTAAAGGGTAGAGAAAGTATAATGCTATATTCGATTAAAATTTGCACTAAAACAGTTTTAGCATCGTACTAATTCAATTAAAATTTTGCCTCATTACTTTTAAGTTTTAACGATTAAGAATGTTGTTTTATTTAAATCAATGTTACAGATAATCGTTTCTCAAGTGATATTAAACATTTATCCATTTTGTATTTTGTACAACCAATTGCAGTAGTTCTTTAAAACATTCAATAATCATTCTTTCGTTTCATTTTATGAAACTGACCGTTAAGTAATTTGCCACCTATAACCGGATACACCCAATACTTTTTTTACGTTTTTAAGTAGACTTTAAACGTAACAAAAGAAGCACTACACAACACTTTAATACTGACAAGAATTATAATATTATTAAAAAATCACTGGTGAGTACAGGATTATTTAAATCCATTTCAATTTTGCGACGAAAACACCGTTTGAAAAACTAAGACTTGTTTCATTTTTATAATTGCAACGATTTAAACGTCCCATGTGCGTGCATTCACATTTAACGCCATGTGTCTTTTTATTTTGCCGCTAAAAAATCGTTCGATTACAAATCACAAGTGCGTTTATGCCAATTTCTAATTGCGATTACGAGTTTTAAGTCATAGTAATTCAAATCGCAAGTGTGAGCATATCCATTTGAGTGCATTTGTTTCATTTTAACTTACGACAATCCCATTGCCAGAAATATGAAACAAATTTCGACTTTTAAATCATAACGATTTTTTTGGTATCAAGTGCGTTAATTCACATTTTATGTGTTCTATGTTTGCGACAAAAAAAACCGCGCGATTGAAATCGAAAGTGCGTTCGTCACCTAATAAATACAGTAGTAGTAGTCCATCTATAATTTGAGCTTCCGAAATTTAAGTAGATAATCTAAAATGTGAATTTATTTTTGTAAAAGTTCTTACAATTCTCTTTTGTCTCTTGTAAGTTTTGCGTGCAATATAAGGGACTAATTAACTGTTATTTGTCTGGACATATTTCAAGGTTTTTATTGAAGTATTAAAGTAGTAACCACTCAGCAACACTTAAAAAGTATTATGTATTATGTATATATCTCTATATATATCTTTTTGTATCATTATACATTGTTCATATTTAATTTAAACAAAACGGCGCAGTACTTAAATAAACTTGTACGAATTAAGAAGTCTAAAGTCTTTGATTTCTGGTTTGGTATTCGCAACTTGCAACAAAGGTTATGGGCCCAGGTTGTACGTTTATATATATTATTTGTTAATATGAGTTCCGGGCTTTACCAAATCGACAAGTTGGACGACGATAATTATGACTGCTGGAAAGTCCAAATGAGGTCAGTTTTAGTTCATAGTGAACTTTGGACATACGTTTCTGGGGAAACACCTGCACCAGATCCCCTTAAAGTTGAGGACTTTGCCAAATGGAAGATGAAGGATGGAAAGGCACTGGCAACGATGTTGTTGTCAGTCAAAACTTCACAAGTACTGCATATTAAAAACTGGGCCAGTTCACAGGCAGCATGGACAAAATTAGAAGAGATACATTCTCCAAGAGGGCCTGCAAGGAAGGTAACTTTATTCCAACAACTTTTAAATTTAAAAATGGCGGAAGATTCATCTGTGGTCAATCATCTTAATAATATTTTTGATTTGTTCGAAAAATTAAAAGAAGTTGACATAAAAATGCAGGATGAATTGATATGTATAATCATGCTTTCAAGTCTGCCAAAAAGCTATGAGAATTTCGTTATAGCAATTCAATCGCGTGATGAATTACCGAAGCCCCATGCATTGAAGACTAAGTTGATTGAGGAAGGTAAAAGACGAGAAGGAGATGCGGTGACGTTGCCACATGACACTGGAGAATCTGCATTTTTCTCTAAGCATAGATCTAAAAACCATCCACATAGTTCTAATGTGCAGCAACGACACCATTCTCAACCAAAAAGGCGGTCACGTGGTAAGTGCTACAAATGTCATGCAAAGGGACACTTTGCTTCATCATGCCCAGAACAGAATTCATCGAAACAGTGGTCAAATTTTGCTATGCTAAATGCAGTGAATGCTTCTAATATACAGCTTACGAAAAGTACATGGGTATTAGATAGCGGCAGTACAACTCATATGTGTTGTGATAAGAACATGTTTGTTTCTCTTAGACCACATGCTGAAAATATTGAGCTAGCGGCAAATAATTATATACAATCAGAAGGTATTGGTGACGTGATAATTGAAACAACCGTAATGCATGTAACATTGCATGATGTTCTTTTTGTTCCGCTACTCAACACAAATTTTATGTCCGTTAGCAAAATAGCCGAAAATCAGCATACGGTTTTGTTCAATGACAAAGGCGCAGTGATAATGAATTCTCAAAGTAAAATGATATGTAATGCGATGAAGTGCGGGCGATTATTCATCTTTACCATGGATCAAAATAAACTGCTTCATACAAAAGCGAGTGCGAATAATTTAATGCATTGGCACCAACGTTTTGGCCACTTAAATTTTAAAGATCTACAATTTTTATTCAAAAATAAGATGGTGCTCAATTTAAACGGCAATATAAACGCGTTGGAGTGCGAAACGTGCATTAAAGGAAAATTGTGTACTTTACCATTTGCTAACTCGAATACTCGGAGCATTCAAGTGTTAGACATAGTCCATAGTGACATTTGTGGTCCTATGCGAGCGGCAACACCAGGTGGCTTTAAATATTTTTGTTTATTCATCGATGATTTTAGTCGGCATGTTTTTATTTATTTGCTTAAAAATAAGAGCGATATTTTCGAAGTTTTTAAATCATTTAAGGCTAAAGTCGAGCTAGAAACATCACGAAAAATCAAAGTGCTTCGGACAGATAATGGTTGTGAATATCTGAGCAAACAATTTTCTGATTTCTTGAATCACGAGGGGATTCAGCGACAGCTCACTGTGCAGTATACCCCACAGCAAAATGGCGTCGCCGAGCGTGCCAATAGAACAATCGTCGAGATGGCGAGGTGCTTGCTCCTGAACTCTGATCTTCCAGAGATGCTGTGGGGGGAAGCTGTGAAAACTGCCGTTTATCTTCGCAATCGTTCTTACACCAGAGCGCTTGAAAATGTTACTCCTTTCGAAGCTTGGACTGGGAGAAAGCCATCAGTTAATCATCTCAGGATCTTCGGTTGCAAAGCGGTAATGCTGGACAAGAGGCCCGGCAAATCAAAGTTTGCTGCGAGAGGTATCGAGTGCTATATGGTTGGCTACTCCTCCGATTCAAAGGCATATCTTCTGTATGAAAGAAAAACGAGAAAACTTCACAAATCCCGTGACGTGAAGTTCTTGGAAAACATCGGTAAAAATGTTGTCAATAATAATTCTAATGATTCCTCTTTTATAGAATTTGAAAATGTTCCTGCAACTGCACAAAAACCAGATGGTCAAGTCGATGTTGCAATTAAAAGAGATGCCAGAGATGCCGATGACGAGGAGAAAGACCCTGATACGTCTGGTAGCTTAGTCGATGATGGTGATAGAGATTTTGGTGAAGGTGGTGATTGCGTTGATTGTGGAGAAACTGGTGAAAAAAAAAATGGTGAGGAGTCGAGCGGATTTGCAACGGAAACTATTGAAGATGACACTGGAAGTGATATAGAAAAGAAGAGTGGTTTCTTAAACCTACGTTCAGGTCTACGACAAAAGGGTGAACGACCAAAGCGACAACGACAAAAGCTTTGTGTTCAGTTAGACAGTAATTATCTATCTAACCCACTTACTGTTTCAGAAGCTTTACGACGGAGCGATGGTGAAAGGTGGCTGGAGTCAATGAAGACTGAATTCGATTCAATTATGACGAACAAAACGTGGGACTTAGTAGATCCACCAGATAATAGGCAAGTCATCAGATGCAAATGGGTCTTCAATATGAAACGCGACAAAGAAGGTAATGTTGTGCGTTACAGAAGTCGTTTGGTGGCAAAAGGTTGCAGCCAAAAATTTGGTTTGGACTACACCGAAACATTTTCACCGGTGGTACGTTTCTCGTCCCTGAGACTTATCTTAGCCCTGGCTGCTGAGTACGGCTTAGAGGTTCACCAAATGGACGTGACAGCAGCATATCTTAATGGAGAGTTGAAGGAGGACGTCTTCATGTACCAACCGGAACAATTTGTGAATAAGGATCATCCGCAAAAAGTCTGTAAATTGAAAAAAGCACTATATGGATTGAAGCAGGCCGGACGGGAGTGGAATGCCAAGCTGGATAAGGTTATACAAGATTTGGGTTTCAATCAGTGTAAAGCGGATTCGTGTGTGTACACAAAACAATCATCAAACGAAATCAATATTATTGCCGTCTATGTAGATGACATTGTCCTAGCCTGCTCCAATCCACAAGCATTAGTTGCAATCAAAAGAAAAATAAGTTTGGAATTTGACGTAGTGGATAAAGGACCGATTGACCACTTTCTCGGTTTTGAAGTCAGCGTGGAGAAGGATCAAATTTCCATATCGCAGCAACTATTTATCCGAAATTTGTTGGAAAAGTTTGGTATGGTGCAGACCCGAAAGTGCAGTACTCCTTTGGATCCTGGCCAGAAGTTTTTGAAGTGTAATGGTTGTTCTGGATGTGCGAAGGTTGACAAAACTGCGTACCAATCACTTATTGGATCCCTACTGTACTTGGGTGTATGTACCAGGCCGGACATAATTCATTCTGTGAATAAACTTTCACAATTTAATGTGAACCCTCATGCCGAACATTTTGCTGCAGCCAAGCATATATTAAAGTATCTCAGTAACACTTTAAATTTTAAATTATCTTATAGAAAAACTGGTGGGCAGCTTAAGTGCTTTGCTGATGCCGACTGGGCTGGCAGCAGCGATGATCGGAAGTCTTTCACAGGATATGCGTTTTTCATCGGCGATTCTACCGCAGCAATCACTTGGGAATCGAGAAAACAACCATCTGTAGCCCTAAGTAGCACCGAAGCCGAATACATGGCACTATCAGCAGCCTCGAGAGAAGCGGTGTACTTACGCTCGTTTTTGATAGAGTTGGGTTTTCCTAAGATTGTGAAGGATCCTATTGAATTAAATGGTGACAATTTAAGTTCTCAACAACTAATTAAAAATCCTGTTTATCATAGCCGTAGTAAACATATAGACATTAGAGTACACTATGTACGAGAAGTTTATGAAAAGAATTTAATACAATTAAAATATGTTCCTACCGATTATATGATTTCTGACGTTTTAACAAAGAATTTAACTAAAACAAAACATATTAAGTTTTCTAAAATGTTGGGTTTAAATTGATTAAATAATGAATTTTTCTTAAAAAATATTGTAAATGCTCTTATTAAGTCTTGAGGGGTAGTATTGAAGTATTAAAGTAGTAACCACTCAGCAACACTTAAAAAGTATTATGTATTATGTATATATCTCTATATATATCTTTTTGTATCATTATACATTGTTCATATTTAATTTAAACAAAACGGCGCAGTCCTTAAATAAACTTGTACGAATTAAGAAGTCTAAAGTCTTTGATTTCTGGTTTGGTATTCGCAACTTGCAACAGTTTTGAATGCAGTTGCAGTCGAGATAGTGTCTCCTCCCTATTGTGTTGGTACACTTTACATTGGTTTGTTACGATGTTTTTTGATCAGTTTATGTAACGGCACCTACACAAAAAGTACATCGATTTTTATCGATAAGGAAGAACTAAAAAAAAGTTCCTACAATGCGAATACCTCCAAAATCCGAAATCGCCTTGTCTTAATTAGTTCACATTATCAAGGGACTACTGTAATATACATACATATTTAATAAAAATATAAGTAAATTTTAATTACAAATTCTTAGAGACTTGAAGAAGTACGTAACCGGCTCACAAACCACTCCAAATAGTGAATATAAGTTGATGCATTCCTTCGTCTTTTATTCTGAAATTTATATTATATGTATGTACATATATGTATGTATATGTCGATAAACATGATTTTTTAATGAATTCGAAGTACGCTTCCAGCTGCCCGCTTCCAACTCAGCCAGCGAACACACGGTGGCGTTGTTTATGGTTTCTACCACTTGGCATGCTGAGTTATACTTATGTCTGAAAATCGACAACGAATGTAACAACATGGCCGCCATGAACTGTCAAAATCTACCCGTTTCAATTGAAATATCCTTTATCTTAGAAGACAGTTTTGTTTATATCTACCTAAAATCCAAAGTATTAAAAATACATTTGACCTTGATTGATTGATTGAGGAATTTTAGCGGTTAGTTATAAAATGTCGACTATCAATAATAACAAGGGATTTCTTTCTTAGTTTTGTGTTATACTAAGTTTGAAAAAAAGTATTTCTGTCAAAAAGAACTTGACAGTAGTTGGGTATATATCAAGAATTCACTATATTTTTATTATAGTTTCCTTGAATTCTCCGAACACATTTCACACCGACAACCCCACTACCCCACCACCATTGTGATAAAAGTAAGAGAGATTTCATTTTTATTCTTTTTTCCGGCCTTTTTTTATTTCTATGTAATTATACCGTTTATTTTTCTAAAGGGTGAATTCTTAATCGCTCCTTTTTCCCTTTTTTGTTTCTTAAATATAAATCTAATAAAACAAGAAGGAAAAAGAAATAAAAATGTCACAATCTATGAAAGTTTAGATATATACGCGGGTGTCATGGGGATTGTCCTTAACACAAAAAAAAAAAGTAAAGAAAAAAAAAGGTAATCTGGATTAGTATCTGAAAATAATGTCCTACAAAGATATCATTTCTTCCAGGACATTTTTTTTTCTATTTTACAATATCATTGCAAGGATATAGGCGTGTTTTTTTTTTGTTTTTATTCAAAAGTAAAAAAAAAATTCTTATCCTTGTAGTGAAAAGAAATAATAAAATTTGCATATTTTTCTTGTTAAGTTCTGTATTATATAGTAAAAAGGATGCATAATTCTAACTTTTTTTTCCTTTTTCAACGTCTTTCATCCTCAGGATTAAGAGTACATTTTTCTGGGATTAATCAAGGTGGAAAGTTTATTTTTTTGCCATTTTATTATTCTTCCAAAAATTATCTTCGTATTTTAAAAAATGAAAATGAAAAAAAAAAACTCAAAACGGGATACGCAGAGGCCCAAAAAACTAATTACAAATTCAATACGCAAATTCTATTAATTCCCAATACAAATTAACCAACCCGGCTTACATCCCGATATTGGCATTGTTCAGTATTTTTATTGTCGTCCTTTTTATTTATATATCTATATATAAGGGCCTCATGCTGATGATGAGGGGTCGTGGGGATGGGGAGCCTGCTATGGAATTGGAATTTTTACTACCCTCCCACTTTTCGGAAAGAAATTATTTTATTCACAGCAAAAGCGAAAAGGATCTAATATCATTATGGGTGGGTTCTCGCACAATCACACACCGGCAACAAGGATAAACCTTATGTGTGTGTAATGTGTACGAGTATCTTATGTCCCCCTATATGATGGTATACGCATTCACTTGTGCAATGCATAAATTTCGTTAATTGGATAATAATGCGAAGTAGGATTTTATTTATGTCCTTGTATGTTGTTTTGCTCATTTTCCCAAAGGCTCCTTTCGCTCACCCTGTACTCTGTCGTTCTGAGGCCCCCCCCAAGACCGGACTCCACAATGTGGAAATATTTTGAAAGGATATTCTTTTATCCCCCATTTTGCGTGTCTGCTTGGGTCTTTTGGTTATTTTTTTTTATTAATCGTTATATCCTCCTAGAAAGTTTTCGTGAATAAATATTTTTGTGAATTTTGTTTTTATTCATATCCTGTTGGGCTGTGTGTGCTGTGAGAAAGGCAACATTTCACTTCTCTCCTTGCTAGTTATTTGTGTTTGGTTGAATTTGTTTTTTTTTTTTTGAAAATGTTTTATGTGTAATGAAATTTCATATGAAGGTATCCAGTTTATGCAAATGTCCAGTAGAGGACTCCATATATGAGGGTTATACTCGTTCCCGCTCTCGAATCATGTAACTCGTCGGCAAAGGCGACCCCTTGAATCGTTGAGAGTTTTCTCTCAACCGTAAAACATTTAATCTCCTTTGAAAAATATGGCAACTTGGGGGGTTGGCTGGGGCTTTTTGTCCTTTTGGGTATAGGCTCATGTAAGTTGGGGGGTTTCATATAACAACATACATATATGCTGGACTCATACATTTGGACTTTAATTGGGCCAATTTTTTGGTAAATTAAAAATGAAGAAAAAATTCCAATAAAAATGTTTTTTTTACATGACTTTTAGTATATATACCTACGGGGGGAAGATTTAAGGGTTACCTTTTTTTTGCAAGATATTTGCAAGCAGTGGGCAGTTGTGTATATTCGTAGGCACATACCTATATGAATATGTGCGCACATGAATATGCTAAGGACGTGTTTTTATGATTGCTGTGCAATTAAAATTTATTGAATAAATGTGTGGAATGTTAAAAGGGATTCAATTTAAGTCAAGTGGTGGCGGGCAGGCGGCCGGCCTAGCGTTGATATTCATATGAAGAGTGAGCGCAAACAAGAAGGAATTCATTATTATGTAGCAAACTGTTCAGAATTGCAGGGGGTAAGTTATTGCCATTTTGAGGGATTCATCTGATTGTTTTTTTATTTGCTATTAGCATATAAGGTATTTTGCGATTTTAATGAAAGAAAGTTACGGAAGGGTTTCCAACATATGATGCAAAAGTTTGCAGAGCTTGGATTTATTTTTTTTTTAAATTCATATAAGTTTTGTAGGTTTTCTGTTCAATTTCAATTCAGTCTTATGTATTTTTTCCATTTTTTAAATAAACTATATAAAATTTCTTAGGAATTACTTAAATGAATAAATACAATTATTATACATAAGAAATTTTAGTGCCTTTTATTGGAAGAAATGGTTAAAGATACTAGCTGTTGTCTTAAAACAAGTGGCGGAAGTACCTATCGTGCCAGAAAAATTTTACAATTGTTTATTTTTCAAATTACAATATTAATTCAAACATTTATTGTGGTGTCTGAGTGTCGAATTAGAAAGAAGAAATATTAAAAACAAATAATACAAAAAAAAAAAAACAAATATATCAAAAAAACAAAAGAATTTATTTTATTACAAAATTCAAGTTAAAATTCTCAATATGCCATTGATTTCATGTAAATCAAATTTAAAAAGGCAATTCTTAACATTCCTGCAAAATGAGAATTTTGAGCGAATGCAACGAATATCAAATGGTAAAATGTTATACAGGGTGTCCGGTAATTCGTGTGCCATACTTTGGGATGTGATTCTTGGTTATATTCTCAGAAAAAAATTGTTCTACAGTAAAGTCTGATTTTCAACTTTGACATCACTTTTTGACGATTAAAAAAAGGCTAACTTTGATGTACCCTGACCCATGTTAAGGTCAATTTCTCTGTCAGTACTATTGGTAGAGACCTTATTTTGAATTTTTTTAGAAGAAATACTAACCTTAAAAACTACGTTTAAATTAAGTTGATTAATTTTTAGGATTGCCAGATTTTCGATTTTAAATGGTGTTCAATTTTTCTTTTTCGAGCAAAATTTTGACTTTGAGGTAATTTTTTTTTTCAAAAAATGCGTAATAAACATGGAGTTTTCTTATTTTTACCTGATGAACAAAACAATACTAAAATAAAATGCAGGACTGGGTCGCACGAACTTGCTCCTATGTAAAAGACTAAGAATTTCAAAAATGAATGTTATTAGAGAAATTGTTCATAAGCATAAAATTAATTTTTTAAATGACTAAAAAAACTTATTTAGTAGTTAAAGGTAAGAATAGGATGCCATGTGATTCAAGCAAATATAGAACAAAAATTATAAGTCTTTGTAGTGGTTTCTTAAAAAATAAGGTTTTATATAAGAAAATTTTAAAACATTTTTAAGAAAAAATGTTGGTACGCCAATTTGAAGTTTTTATTATTGTATGAATAAAAATTAAATTTACAAAAAAAGTGTTGAGCCGTTTTCGAGTAATTGAATTTTCAAAAAACAAAACATTATTTTTTTTTTTTTTTTCAAAATTCAAAAAAATATTTTTCTTAAAGTTTTGAAATGCAATGTTTTTTAAACTTTTTAGAAGCTTCCCTCTACGAATCCGTTGGACTAATAATGAGAAATTCAAAATTTTAAAAAATCGTTCTATGGTAGGTACAGTCCGTAATATCTTTTTTTCAATTTTTTTTTTATTAAATTGCAGATATTAAAAAATAATAGAAAGAAAAAAAATTTAAGCAAAATTCTCGGAACCGTTTTCGAGCAAAATACGATTTTCGAAAACCATTTTTTAACATTTGTATGGAAGGTACCGTTATTTTTAGGTAAAATTAATTTATTTTTCTTATATCTCGTAGATTATTTTTCCAAACTTTTATTTATCAAGTTTTGAAAAAATCGAGCATGGGGTTTTCGAAATATTGAGTTTTCAAAAAAAAATTTGAAAGTTTTTTTAAAAATCCAAAAATTTTTTTTTGGAAAATTTGAATACACAATAATATTCAAACTGCTAGGAAGCTTTAGCATAAAAAAAAATGATCAAAATCGGTGGTACCGTTTTTGAGAAAATCAAAAACAAAAAAAATGGTCCCAAGGGGGGTACCAAAACTACTCATTTTTTTGAAAATTTTTTTCGATCATTACCTAGGTTTAACTAAATTAAATTTTTTGATTTTTTTTTAAGAAAATCGCAGATACAGTTTTTGAGAAAAAAAAATATTTATAAAATTTCGGAAAAAAATCGTATGGCAGGTACCGTTATTTTTGGTCATAAAAAATCAAATCAAAAAACATTCGGGGGTAAAAAATCAAAACCCATATCTACCAAGTTTGAAGAAAATCGGCCGAGCCGTTTAGCTGTAATCGAACAGACAGACAGAGACAGACAGACAGACAGAATTGCCAGACCCACTTTTTTCGTCTTCGCTATCATCGTAATGTCAACTTTGATCAAAATCTCGAGTTCGATTTTTTTTACGAATGCATAACTTGCCTTATAGTATCTACCTATAAGTCGCAAGTAAAAAACACTCATTAAAAAAAGCACATAAAAACACATACGTTTTATGATACTTGAGAAAATCTAAAACAGGTAAAATTAAAAAAAAAAAAGATTTTATGCCCTGAGGTGTAAAGTTTTTGAATAAAACAATAATTTGTGTACGAGTAGTTTTAAGTAAATTTTTATTTTATGTACACACAAATACAGTCATAATAAGTACTCAAAGTGCCCTCCTGCGTTTTGAATGCATGCTAGAGCCCGTTTTTGGATTTAATTTTGAGTGTTTATTCTCGATAACTCTTGCCTTACTTTTAGTGATCCTTCCGAAATACGTTGTTCTAATTCAGTTAGAGTTGTTATTTCAGATGAGTAAATGATTTCTTTCATTTGTCCTCATACAAAAAAATCCAGTACAGTGGGATCGGGTGATCGTGCAGGCCAGTGAATTGGTCCATTTCTAACTATCCTTCGATAACCGTATTCTTCATCCAGCCAATCCTTAACTTCACGACTATATTGGGTACTTTGATGAAGCTAGTTGAAACAGTGGAACTTCCTCCAATAGTTCTGGTAGATTTTTTTTGTAAAAACTCCAGATAGTTAGTAGAATTAAGTCGGGGTGGTAATTTGAAAGGCCCGATTAATTTATTTTCAATTACACCTTCCCACATATTGACACTGAAACTAATCCAATTTCTCGAAGCCTTCGAAAAGTATTTCCAAAAACATTTCGAGAAGATTTTTTTTTTTATAATCTACCCGCGCTCAAAGGGATTATGATTACCCTTTAAATGTTTCAACACAGCGCGTTAATGAAAAGAAAGAAATATAGGAAAGATGTGTGGCACTATGTTCTGAGAATTACGGTGGTTGTCTCAGATATTTTTATCTCCAGGAATGGCAGCTGAACTAGAGAGAAGTAAGTCGTCTCTTAGGATAAATTTCCTGGTATATTCGTTGTGCTTTTCTTGAATTTCCAATGCACAACCCATAAACATCTGCGTATTCTTCTCTCGTAAATGAAGGCATTTTAAAAAGCGCTCTTATCCAACTGTAATCGTGACTTAACTTGATAATCTTATGAATGAAATTGTTTTTCTATTCTTTTAAACCACTTATTTAGTTAATTTACCCATTAAACATTTATACCCCAAATTTAACTCTTCCTGAGAAGAGGTAAGGTAATTAGGGTTTTGACAGGAAGTAAAGTAGGCCAAAGTACACTTTTAACCTTTTTGATTAGTGCACAGTCTTAAAAATTACCTAAAAGCTCTCAATTTTCGAAAAACCACTCCAATTGTGAAGTGCTGCAATAAAAGTATAGGTAAAAAACCCAAAATTCGATTTTTTGCCTGTTTTAGATTTTCCCAAGTATAATAATATATATGGGTTTTTTGGTGCACTTATATATGAGTTTTTTTTTTTATCAGGTAAAAATAAGAAAATTTTATGTTTATTACGCATTTTTTGAAAAAAATTGACCTCAAAGTCAAAATTTCGCTCGGGCAAGAAAAATTGAACACCATTTAAAATTGAATATATGGCAACCCTAAAAATATATCAGCTCAATTTAAACGTAGTATTAAAGGTTAGTATTTCTTCTAAAAAAAAAGTCTAAAATAAGGTCCCTACTGCTAGTACTGACAGAGAAATTGACCTTAACATGTATGGCATACGAATTACCGGACACACTGTATAGCCGTGGTGCTACAAACTTACGGAAATGGTGAGTATTATGTGCTGGAACGAATGCAAAATTTCTTTCGCTAACGTTAAAGATTGAAAAGAGCCACTTCTTAAAAAGAGAAATTTTAAAACCTTGTAAAAGTAAAGATGTGTCCAAACCTTATTTTCTTCTAATTAGTTTGTACAATACGTTTATGCAAATATTTTTTGATGATGGTACCACTGCAACAAACTAATCCATATTTGTGTTTAAATTGAACAAGACCGTAGTATAAATGTAGATATCTAAATAAGGAAACACTTTGAAGCACACACAAAATTTGAAACATTGGAATCAGAAACAGCACCAGTTGAACAGTATAAAGTTGAGTTTTTACAATCACTACTATGCATAATCAGAAAGGGCGGGGGGTTACAACCAGTTTATGCATTGAAACCAATGTCTTAAAAAATCTAAAACTCAATGGAATAAACCAACGTAATATCCTCAGCAAATCCAGTTATTTTGGCATAAAATGTTGAATAAAATCGGCCCAACAACTGATCCTTGAGGCACTCCTATGTTAATATTACAGCTTTCACTGAATTGATTCTGCACTCTCAACATTTTCTTTCTATTTTTAAAAAAAGAAGAAAACCAATCGAGAGCTAAGCCCCTGAAACGAGCTTTTTCCAATTTAGTTAACATTATGACATGATTCACTGTATTGAAAGCCTTTGTTATGTCAATGAACAGGGTAGCCGTGAACTTTTTCTTATTCATGCCTTCATAAACATTAGAACAGAAACTAAGATTTTTCGACCTAAACCCATACTGATAAAAGCTTAAAGAAGAAAGACTATCAAGATAAATTATGATTCTAGATTTGAGAGCTTCCTCGAATATTTTTGCAAACACAGAGAGAAGAGAGATAGGCCTGTAATTTTGTATAAAATTTTGTTCCCCTTTTTTTAAAATAACAACAGAAGGCTATCTGTTCTAGGTGTTATGAAACCAAGTCGTCGGGCATACTTTCCTCCTCCCACACTTGGTTGATGAGCTGATGCATTCACCCTATCAGGGCATCTCCTCCATACATATAGAGTTCTGCAGGTAGACCATCCGAGCCTGTTTGTTGTTCTTAAGCTTGCGGATTGCTTTCTTCCTCTTCAGTACTGTGTAGTGGGAATGGACCTTCATTGACTAGTCTTATGCTTCTTTGCTCCCCTGATGTGGTTTCTTCTTCTACTAAGCAGCTGCTGGAAATGCTGCTTAAACACAGCTACAATTCCCTGTGCTTCGATAACTAGGTTCCCTTCGCTGTTACGAAGAGCTTACGTACCGGTCCTATAACCTGATGCCAGTTGTTTGGCTGTTTTGTAGAAACGGCGGGTGTCTGTGGCGGTGCTAGTCTCCTCGAGATACCTGAGCTGAGAAGAGAGATTTTGCAATACTACTTATGATGAAACCGCGAGATATATCAGAAGATGAGAGAATTAACATTGCATCAGTATCGTAGGAAAAGATTGAGAAATGCAGAAGTGCCAGGCGTGACAAAAGAAGTCGCATAAATGCCTTGGCAAAAAAGGCTGAAGAAACAACATCTCTTCAAGGACCTAGTCACTACTCTACCAGGATTTAGGATCAACTCAGAAGATGAAAGAAACACCGTACTTAACAATCTCGACGTTGGCGACGGTAGTGTATTGGCCCTAACCCCAAATGAGCAATTCGCAGAGGCAAGTTCTCATTGTTGCATCCATTTAAGCCGAGATAACATCAGCAAATAAATCCTTAAGATACTGCAAAATGTTTAGACGGCAATATCGATGAGCTTTTTCAAACTTATGATAACTGTTAAATGTGCGTAGGCTTAAATATAATGCAGAAAATATTCTTGGAATATTTCAAAGAGGCAGAAATTACTAGGTGGCACAAAATTAATCACCCAACGGGAAGATGTTATAATTTTGCAAATGGCGTGGTACGTCAATCATATCTGATATTTGTGAACTAGACCAGCTGCAGTTTACAAACAGACAAGCAGTGAAGCGCTGTACTCCGCAAGAGTGTGGAATAATTGTAACGATTTTTTGGACCAATATTTGGTTGGTGGTAAAGAGCAACTTTGAAACATTCCGTTGCTTAGCAACTTCACTTGAACAGACTGGACCATCAAGGCTGTGGCCACCACTGGACTGGTCGTTCGGCCGAGAATATCACGACAGTTGCAGCTGATGTCGCTGAGGACGAAGAATCATTAACCAGACGACGGGGCAGTCAAATGGACGTCACCAGATGAACCCTTCAGCGAATTTAAGCGAAACGTTTACATATGTTCCCATACAAAGTGCAAACAGCGCATCAGGTAATGCCTGCTGAACGTCCGTTCACGCTGGATGAGTGACTGGGCCTTATTTTTTTTGAGAACGCTATATGGCCATGATTAACGACTTCTTATTGCCGGAATTGGATAAGTGGGGCTTGGTGAACATGTGGTTTCAATAAGATGCTACAACCGCACACACAGAACGAGCCACAATGGAAGCGTTTATTGGTCGCGTAATTTACCGTTTCGGCGGTTTGGCATGGCCAGCAAGTTTGCCCGAAGCAACCATCCCAGACTTCTTTCCTTGGGGCTACTTGAAGTCACGGCTTATGCCAACAAGCCTTAGACAATTGCAGTTTTGAAAGAGAATATTCGGAAGGAAGCGGGCAGTAACGTGTATCAACTCGGACGCCAGATACTTGACGGATATCATTGTTTCCACTTAGCAGAAGAAATTGTAAAAGGCCAAATAAACACTTCGATCACTCAAAATCATTTTTTTTAATAGCCTTTTTTGCTATTCAAAAAGTAAATTCGACGATTGATTTTGCGCCACCTTGTTTTTGCATGAAACAACTTAAGTAGATGCCCTCTGTCGGTTTTTCAGTACATAACTAATCTACTCATCTACTCGAGCATAAGTACATGGGTAAATGTTAAGCTAAGGGTACACGATTGGTAGATCTTACAATATTGTAAGACCTGACAATGTCTGACAATTATCTACCAATGAGCTGACAATTAAGTTGTGTGTGTACACGGTTGGTAGAAAATCTACCAATCTCTTACAATTTATTGTCAGAAGTTGGCTGACAATTTATTTTCAGATAGCCGGCTTAATACCTACCAATTAATTGTAAGAGATTGGTAGATTTTCTACCAACCGTGTACACACACAATTAATTGTCAGTTTTTGTTGGTTATGGAAACTGCTGCTTCAATTGAACCTTGGCTGCAAATTGTCTGACAATGAAAAAATTGTATGATGCTAAAAAACGAACATCTTACAATTTCTTCATTGTCAGAAACGTCAGACAACGATAAAAATTGACAGGCCTGACAATAAATTGTGTGTGTACACGATTATCAAAAACCTTACAATTTTCCGTCTTACAATTAATTGTCAGATACATTTTCTGACAATTAATTGTAAGACTACACGGTTGTAAGACATTGTAAGCATGTTTTTCACTGACAGATCTGACAATATTGTAAGATCTACCAATCGTGTACACTTAGCTTTAGTACTTGATTTTAGTCTTTGATTATCGAATCACCAGTGTGGTTTTTTTTGGTTATCGATTATCATCCATTTTTGATTATACCGCGGAGTTCAATTTGAAGATCGAAATGAAGAAAAATCATGGATTATTTCAACAAACAGTTCTTTGAACATTTATAAGTCCTTACTATGTATTTTTTTTAATTTCTTTTTGCTGAATGTGTTCCCAAACCGATCCACCTTCCTTAACACCTTAACATACAACAATTATTCCATATTCTCATCACATCTTTTAACAAAGATACAAAAATATACTAAAATAACTCTTGAGAAGAGAAACAAAAAAAAACGAAAAACAAAAATGGCATCCACTTTGCCATAACAATAATGGCGTCCAGTTGACATAGCTGTCCCCAGCAGCATCAAACAAAAACGAAAACCTATAACATAGACAAAGACCGAAATTCATTTTGGGTATTAATATTTTTGTCATATACACACTAGTCCTCTGCTTTAACCCCATCGGATTCGTGCAAGCAACCCCCACAATAGCCGAGCACATCATAACATGTGTGTGACTATGGATATACACACTCGACTCGCCGTCCTGGACCCCATCGTATATAGATAGCACATAAAAAGGGATGTTCCGTACCGAGCTGGATAATGTGTACCACCATGGACGTCGTCGTTGTTAGATAAATTCTGTATTCTGCGTGCACAGCATTTATGCCAATAACAATAACACACTCGTTGCCACATACTCATGCACCTTCCCATCCCCCCCTAAAAAGGGATACCCCCTCAGATGTGTGTATGTACGATATGACGATTTGTGTGCCTTTATTCCTGCCATCTCTTTCGAAAGTATATTGGATTTGATATTTTTGCACACCCTCAGCTTAGGAGTGGGTGGGTGGACATCAGCATCTCCCACTGGATCCAAAGGTTCGTGTTGCCATAGGATACCAATAATAATGATAATCCCACCATGTATGTATATTGCCATCAAAATATTCCATTCACTTTTACCACAAGCTTGACCCTCTACATGTCCGTCCAATCCATAAACATGAGTGTCCTTTGGGTGGAAATGAAATACAAAACACTCATATGTGTGTTTCCAGCTCCCCCCGCCCCCCTCCAACCGACATCAGCAGACACCAGCTTATGGCAACTCTATACATTTGTTTCAAATCGCCAGCAATCGTTTTCTAATGTCCACTCTTTTCGGGGGTGGTGGCACATATAAGTCCCCCTTCTATACCTACGCCTCCACCTATAACCTCCCTCAAGCCTATATGTAGGTAGAAACCAACAGAGATGACCCATGTTATGAGTGTGTGCTCTCTGGCCTGCAAAAACATCCACACGAAGCTCATAAATATTACTTTTTGAAGCACCCCATCCATGAAGAGAGGGGTCTGTTGGTATGATATTGGTTTGAAACACTTGTAGACGCACATGGTCGTTGCTCTTTCGATTGCCTTCGCACGTACCCAAAACCGGACTCATTCCCGTCTTCCTGTTTCTCTGCATTTGATTTTGGTCAAAATTGCGTTGTTATACCCTTTTGTTTCTGCTGACACAGCTCGTGTAGAAAATGTGAAGGAACATTTCGAAAATTTCGAGTGCGTGAGTGCATAAGGATATTGAAAAACAAAATGAAAGTCTACACCAACAACAGCAGAATTCCATCGATATCGAGATCGGACAGTTATTTTAAAATCGAACAGGTCCAGAGAATGGGTTTTTGAGGAACGAAATGCAATTTTATTTATTCAAAAAGTAAATAAAGGACTAGAGTCATATATCCTTATTTTGGATTCAAGTTATGTGACGTTACAAAATCTGTTGCCCCTCAGATGAACAAAATTTATAAATCTGTGGTTGGTTAATGGTAAATAAAATACACATTCTAATAGAAGTCCTTTAAAACAAGACTCACCTCGATATAAATAATGTTTTATCGTGTGGGTTGAGTGGTTGGCCTTTTGTGGTCGTTTGATAGGATAACGGGAATGTAATTTCCAATTAAAATTTTCATTAGGGTTTTCTTTTTACCTCATTTTTATTCGCTTCGCATTGATAGATAGAACTACACCTCTCCAACTACCCACGTTTTTGTATCTACGAGTATATAGTATAATTTTCTCCCTTTTTTTGTTTTGAAAACTCAAAGAAAACAACCCTTATGCGTACTAAGTCGGAAATTAGAGACATTAAGATGAAAACAATTTTTCGCATGTGTGGCGTTCGATTAAATTATTTAGCCTTTGGTCGATTTATAACTGAAATTGCTTTTTTATTTTACTTTATAGGAAAGTTCTTGCATACAAAAAATCAAACTCGAGATTTTAATCAAATATTTAATTACATATACGGTTGAAAAGAAAATTGGATAAAAATTGGTCTTAACATTCTATTCGTCTGTTTTCCTAAACAAGTGCATACAAAAATGAGCCCCCTTGAGTTTTGAATTTTAAGAGATTTCAAAGTGGAGGTGGCGAACTTCTCAGCAACTTTTTCCAATATTATTTACAGCTCATATTATCAATGGAAATAATAAAAATCAATAATAGAGAACTGTGTTCCTAGATACAGCTCTTTGTTAAACCGATAGTGCAACGGCATCCCTCACCATCCAGCAGAATGCAACTCTATGGCACTTACCATTGTGACTTCAGGCCAGGCAGATCAACGATATACCAAATCTTCACATTGAAGCAAATCCCACCATCCACCATCTTTTCATCGACTTCATATGATAGCATATGATAGCATAAATCACCAAGAGCTTCTATTGGCGATGTCGGAACTCGGGATCCCGAAAAAACTGATCCAGCTATGCCGCATGACGTTACAAAATACGCGGTGCAACGTGCAAATGGGTAGCAGCTCTTCCAAGCTATTCCAGACGTGCACAGGGTTTAGACAAGGAGATGCGCTATCATGTGATTTCTTCAACCTAGCCCTGGAGCAGATAGTGCGCAAGAGTGGTGTTAACCTGGAAGGCACTATTTTCTACAAGTCTTCCCAACTGCTTGGATATGCGGACGACATCGATATCATCGGCCGCTCCAAGCGAGCTGTGCTAGAAGCGTTCACAGCTATTGATGAACAGGCGAAACGCGTGGGTCTTGAAGTTAATGAGGACAAAACAAAGTATATGCTACCAACAAACAAAGCCGCATCTGTCCATCGCCTAGGACAAAACGTCACTGTTGGTTGCAGTAATTTCGAGGTAGTCAGGGAGTTCACCTACCTCGGAACGAACATCAATCCCACGAATGACACCTTAGTGGAAATTCGACGAAGAATTACCCTAGCAAACCGCTGCTACTTCGGTTTGGCCAAACAAATGGGTTCAAAACTCCTTTCTCGAAAGACAAAGTGCACACTATACAAAACCCTAATTTTACCAGTTCTACTCTACGGCCGGCGGCGCCGAGTGCTGGACGATAAGTAAAAAAGGGGAATTAATACTGGCCACTTTTGAGAGAAAAATTCTTCGGCGGATATTTGGTCCTATATGCGAAGAGGGCGAATGGAGGAGAAGATTCAATCGTGAATTATACCAGCTGTACCAAGATGTGGATGTAGTGCAAAGAGCCCATTTAACACGTCGACTACACTGGCTCGGTCACATCGAGCGAATGGACAACAAAGCTCCAGCTAAGAAAATCTTCGAATCCCAGGCCCCAGGTTCGAGACGATGAGGAAGACCGAACCTTAGCTACAGCGATCAGGCGGTTACAGACGCAAGAGCGCTTGGTCTCGACGACTGGAGGTAGCTCGCGAGGGATCGCATTATCTCAGGCAGAGACCCTCCATGGATCGGGAGCCGGATAATGAAGTAAGTTAGTAATTTAAATGAATAAAATATTACATCCACAAGACAAGTGTGCAAGTAAATTTTGGAATAGTAAAAAATAGTAAACAGATGATCTGTCAAAATTGGTCGCGTTCGATGAAAAAAGAAATTAATTGAAAAAAGTTTTTGTGTTGACAGGTAACGTGCCTTAAAACGCAAGAGAAACCGAAGGTGACTTTGGGAAAGATTCTCGAAACACAAAGGATAAACTGAGGTTTGAAAATACCGTATTTTCGGGAAACAAAAGATTAAAAAAAGGAGGTATTTCGGGGTATTTATTTGCCCAAACGGGTTTACCAAAAAGACAACATTTTCAATAATTCTACACACGAAGATAATTATCTTTATTTTTACGAAATGGAATTTTTCTCTTGAGTTTTCTGGCCAACCTGCCCTTACTCCCGAAGTTAATCCGTTTACAAGATTTTTTGTCCAATGGCGATAGCTCAATGAACGAATTTGGCTCACCTCCGTCCAATTGCACTAGAGTTTAAAGTTAAACGAAAAATCATGTTTACACGAGTAGCGCCCCATTCCATACCGAACAGTCTTAGATGGAAAAAGTTTTTTTGACTGATGCACTTCCACCATTTGCCATTCATAGATGGTGCAGAAAATTCCATTTCACGCGAAAAGTTTAAATTCCTTAAAACGACAGACCTTCTTGCAAATTTGGGGGATTAGAGGAACAACGTCATCTTCGTTTTACTCGCACAGTCACTCTCTAGTGGGCTCTTGGCCGTTTGTTTTATGGTTGTGCTCTTGGCCATTTTCGTTTGGATAACAGGCATTTCTAGTTTTTACTCTTGTCTGTCAAACACATGTTGTTGGAAATGGACCGCCTGTTTAATGTCTTGCCATTTTAAGAATGGAATTCCTGTTTTCGTTGTTTTTCCAAGATGCTTTAGGAGTAGGCCTTGACTGATCGTCCAGGATCATACTAAATTCTGCCAGCATTTATGCAGCAAAGAAAATCCAATTTTTCGGTATCGTCGACAAAAATAGTAACTTTCTGCAAGAATTGTAAGGAGCTCTGGAATAATATAAGATATCTCTATATTGTCGGCTAACGAGGATTACCTTACTTTTTGTTACGATCTACTCAACATCATTTCCGACGATTTGGATGAGCCAATATCAATGTGTGAATTGGAAACAACACTGTACATTATAAAAAACAGCAAGTTTGGATACTAATTCGACATCTTATGAATTTGATGAGCTGCCGACTCTATTCAAAGAATTGTTTCTCATTTTCCGCACAGTGAAATCAATATTACGAACGATTTCAATGTGCACTGTAACTGCGCTATAATAGTCAAACACCCAAGACACCCGAAGGAAGGTATGTTCAGTTCAGTTCTTTTTCGAGCCTACCCTTCTACAGGTCAACCCGCCAACACTTTAGACTTGTTTCTTACCTTTGACTCTGATAAATACACTATGAGTTAAATATCACTTCTAGGCACATCAGACAATTGTGTCATATTTGCAAATTTCTCGTGTCAAAAAAAAAACGCAGTAAGAAAAAAAATTTCTTCGAGAACTGTTTGGCAATACCAAATACCAGAAAGCCAACTGAGACGGTCTCAACGATTTCTTCAGGAACTTTACCTGGTCACTATGCTTCCTCGATAATGAAGTGAACTCAAGTGCAGATTTAATTCTTTTAACAGAAAGAGAATTCTTGGTTTGATTCGATCTGTAAAGAGGTTGTTAGGGTCAAAGAAGCAATCCTTCGAGGATATATAGCCAGAGCCTCCCGAGAAAACCGAAATAGTTTCAAACAAGCTATAGAAAGACCTGTAATGATCTTATTTAAAGATCCAATTTTTCGCAAGACCAAAAAGTAAGACAAAAAATACTAAAATAACCCCAAAAGTAGCAAACGTTTTTGATCATTTGTAAAAAAAAATACGAATCTTCGGTTTCAACACTGGTCTTCAATGATACTCCGTATATCAGCTCACATAGAAAAAAGCAATTTGCTCTTAATTCTGTACTTGAGACCGTTAACCATTTTATGGAACAAATCTTCTTTCGTGGTCGCACATGTTGCAAGAGTACTGAAAGATCTCGATATACGCAAATCTGCTAGCCCGGATAGTATCCTTCTATTGTTCTGAAGGTGTGTTCTTTAAGCTGACAAAACCATTGTGTAAAGCTCTTCCATCTGTTCTACTCTGCTGGTCTCTTTCCGAAAACAGCATTTGTCCAGCATGTTGCCTGTCCCTAAAAGGTTGAGTACAATTTCCATATTTAAGCAGGCGCTCCAATGACCCATTTGATATTATTGTATAGAATACAAAAAAGAGCCTTAGAAATATAGGTAGAACAGGGTCTCGCAAAATTGATCATACAATTCTGTTTTTGCATTACCTTTGTACTAAATAAAACAAATGATTTTGAGTTATGGAAATCTTTATTAGGACCTTTACATTTTGTTCTGTTAAGTGGAAAAGATGATATCCGTCAAGTGGCTGCCGCCAGTGTTGATAGATATTTATACCCGTTTTATCGCATTTTCTATGGCTTTCCGCAAGATTTCCGGTGATAACTGTTCGCATTCCTGTAGAATATTCTTCTTAAGGACTGTCATTGCCTGAGGCTTGTTTGCATAAGCCCGCAACTATAAGTAGCCCCAAAAAAAGAAGTCTGGGATGGTAAAATCGGGCGATTTTGCTGGCCATGCAAATTCACAAAAACGGAAGATAATGCGACCAGGAAATACTTTCTTCACAATATCTATTGTGGCTCGTGCTGTGTAGGCGACTGTATTGTCTTGTTGAAAGCACATAATCACCATCGAGGCCCGCTCATCCAATTCCCGCAGTAAGAAGTCGTTCATCATGCCCCTGTAGCATTCGCCAGTAACAGTGACCGTATTACCAATGGCGTCCTCAAAAAAATTCGGCCCAATCACTTCTCCGCGTAAACGCCGCACCACACAGTGGCCTTGAGTGGATATAATTGCTCTTCGTGCCCCAGAAACGAAGATTTTGCTTATTGCATTTACCGCTTCAGTGAAAATGTGCCTCGTCGTTCATAATGATTTTTAACACAAAATCATCGTATCTGTTGTTGAGATTGAGGATGGCTTGACAGGCGACGCGACGGTCGGTCAAAATGCATTAACTGATGCACATATTTGCACTTTGTACGGGAATATGTATAAGGTCCATCTGGTGATGTCCAATGGCAAATATATTTGACGTACGACGCCATTTGCAAAAATTATAACACCTTCCGATAGGGTGATTATTTTGCGCCACCCCGTATAACATAGCTGTGGGGACCAACGGGAAAAGGAAACAGTCATCGATTTCCTCTGCAAATGCCCTGAAGGGAATTTTTTTGACGATATTGACGAACTTTCGAAAATGAAGTTCAAATACTTGATCTCTTTTCTCAAAGCGACGAAATGGCTATAAGAAAAACCTCTGTACCGTTTCCTCGATTTGATTCCTTAGACCACAGGATAGCGGATTGCGGGCTTTGACGAAGTTTTATATTGCCCAGTTTCCGGATGATCACTCGATCGGATAAGTTGTTGTTTTAGCACCAGTCAATAAGCTGCCTAGCTTGGAAAAATGCAGATGGTTTCAGATGCGTGTGTTGGTCTGGATTGATCCGATTCCTGATCACACGTCATAATACAACAAAAAAAAAAAACATCAAAACCTGCTACAGCCTTTCTTTTTTAACGCAATCTCCGTGAATATGGGAACAATTGCTCATATTCCTTCAAAATGCCGCACTTTAGTACTAATTAGACCATAACCAACCAACCATGTTCCGTTAAAAACGGTTTTCAGTAACAGATTAATAGATCTCAATGGGCCTTGTGAATAAAAAAAAAGTTAAAGCTTTTTTTGGAGGAAGCTAAAGCCAACTAGTCATAGCTTTTACTAGCAGCTAAAGCTAGACAGTTCTAGCTTAAGCTTTGTTTTATGTGAATAAAAAAATGATAACGCTAAATAGCTTATGCTAGAAAATTCTAGCTTAAGCTTCGTAATTTAAGCTGTTCGTTTTTTTATTCACAGGTTTCGACTAGGTAGCTTTAGCTAAAACTGGTACATGTATGACCGAAAGGAAAGTTTTTTTGCCTCAATTTGTTATCTGTTCTACAGGGCAAGTATTGGTTTCGGCTAAAAACTGTTTTTAACATTTCGTATGTCAGTTTCTGAGTCTATTGGTTCACAGTCCTATTTTTTGAGATTTCCCTTATGTTTAATTAACAACTCGCACAAGTTAATACTGAAAATAAGACCTAGTCAAAGCTTTCTAGACAGGTCGAAAAAATCTTGAAATTTTTGTAGCTTTAACTATAATATTCTAGTTTAAGCTATTTTTATTCACACAAATTGAAGCTTAAGCTAGGAAAACAAGCTAAAGCTAAATGAATTTAGCTTTGGCTATTTTAAAAAAGCTATTACTAGAAAACATCTTTAACTAGCTAGCTTAAGCTTATTTTTATTCACTAAAAATCAAGCTTTTACTTAAAAATCCAAGTTTTAGCTTTAGCTTTTTTTTTATTCACAAGGCCCAATGTCCTCTTGTAAATATTGAATTGTGAGAACTGTTCCGTCCCGCAACAAAGCTAATCAACTTGAGTGTGTTACCGGAGGTTCTGTCGTGCTTTCCGAATGTGCAACTAAAGATATCTTCTCTTCCTAGCAAGGCGTTTAAATTGTCCCTTGTCATAGCTAGGGAACTGCTCATATTTAAGATCTGGTGTAACAGGAGCTCGCAGCTCATTGCCAAAATGACTTACAGAAGTTTAAAAAAGTTAATGGAAGCTTGATTAATATTATTCCCTTAATGGTAAGGGACATTTTATAAATACGTTTAGGAATTAAAAAACCTTGGTACCCTTTGGCATGATGGTTAGTGCGTTGGACTGTCTCCAGTTCGATTATCAGCCGCTGCAAAAAGTTTTTCTGGGGTGTACCTACTGCCTCTTGCGAGGAATTGACAAATCCTCTAAGAGTATATCTCTTGTCATGGAAAGTGCTGCTCATTAGCCGTTCGGAATCGGCAGAAAATTGTAGGTCCCCTCCGTTCCTGGTAACAAGCACACAGGTTGAGAGTTTTAAGTCACTAGGTCCTGGTTCACTTTGAGCTGTTGCACCATCAAAAATCTAAAAAGCCTATTCTAAGCCACTGAATTAAAACTTAATTATTCTTGAAGCCCTTTCTTCTGCCTTTCATAAAACCTTATAGGTACAAAGAATTTGTATGGAACTGTTAGGTTCTGATGGAATTATTTTTCAAAGCATAGCCAAGGTTAGGTCATAGATGATTCAGCTTTGGAAGTAAAATATGTTGGTTCCTATACCATAACTTGATACCTAAATAACATTCAGAGCTTATGACAGAGACGAACGGCTGAAAATTTTATTAAAATTTTACGATACAAATAAACCCGATTTTAAGTAAAATCCTAAAATTCAATTTTAAATCCGATTCCGCCTAAATCCATACAACACTGCAACTACAAGTGCATAAATCCATCAATTTTAAATTCCATAAAGGGCACATAATCATTTATTACTTTAGGTGAAACGAATTAACCTCTCTCGCATAATTTCCACCCTCTAAAGGCGATATAAACATACCATTCACATCCGTCAGCTCACCAAATCCGCCCACAGACGATGAAGCAAATATTTTAAACCTTCAGCTGAATTTTTAACTTTCATTCCCCACCTCGCCCACCAGGATCTTTCGTCTACCTTCCATTTAATCCATACAGACCAATTTTCATCCCCGACTTACTCGCATGCCAAACAACAACACCAACAACAAAAAATCTGTAAATATTCCGAACAATATAATAACTTGTAAGGATAATTTCACACTTAGTTCATTTGACAGATGCCACTTGTTTTTATTCGTCACCCCTTCTTCGTTTCGATTTCCATACATATCCTGCGGCACATACAACACTCACATTTGTGTGTCTTGCTAGTCCCTTTTTTCTAGTCCGTCATCAATAATATGCTACGCATGTTAATTCATAAAAGGAACAAACCCTGCACTTACCCCTTATGAATTCTCAGTTCAAGTGTGAATAAAACTCTAAGCCAACACATGAAAGAACTCTGCATATAAAATATTGTTTTAATTCTAACACACAACTACGAGGGTGAAATAGGTACACCCCCATGAGAAGACGATGATGCACGGGCATCAAAATCATATGAAATGTGCACTAAGTCCAATAACGGGGAGAAGGGAAGGACCATTCTTTGACGATTTTGGTTGACATGAATCACTTTTTAAGTGATACAAGCGACAAGCAAAGGATTTTCACACATCCTTCTGCATGCAAGCTCAAAATCCACCCCATGAGACGGCCTCGGGGGTGGATTTTTTTCACTCGAAATAGAAACAATATGAAAATTCAATTTGATGTCCTCATTTTAATAAAATAATAACCCCACACACACTCTGAAGAATGGAGGAAGGAAGTCATTCGGGAATTGTTTTAAAGTCTTTTTTCTCTATGAGGGTTGCCCCGAAAAAAAGGGAAACATTTTAAAATTGAATAATTTCCATTTGGAAGAAATAACTTCGTCGTTCACTTCGTCAAACCATCCATTGTGGTATGCGAAATCATAATAAAGAATTTTTATTGTCAACGACACCATACGTAGACGGATTTGAGACAAAGGGGTTGTGTTGATTTAGTTCCACCGTGGAATATCCCTTTTAGGGGAAGTTTTGAATTTTGAAATTTGAAACACAAGACAGAAGTAATTTTCAAATTATGTTAAATATAATTTCAAAATTATGCCAAAAGACTGGTTGGCAAACAGGTTGACTTCGGTCTTCGTCGTATAGAAAAGGGGTTTTTAGGGTTCTTTTTCTGTCAACATCGCATTGGGGTGTCGTTGGTGTTTCTTTAAAGTGAATTTAAGCATTAGCCATATGGGTTTATTGTGATGGAAAAATGAATTCATATTGGTGTTAATAACGATGACATATGATTCGTGTTGTCACTTTTCTTTTTAACCTAGACCCATACCCATACCCAGAGTAAGTTAATTTCACTAAGCTGTGTGGATTCTGGATTGAGTTGAGTTGTGCTGATGCCGATGGGTAAAAGTCCATCTGGTTTGAATTTAATTTTTGACAAATTGGAAAATTGGGTAGATTACTGACAACTGGAAATCTGATATTAGAAGAGGCGTGCGGGATTTCAGTTATGATTGATGGCTAGATTAAGTTAACAAGTTTACGTGTCATGACAAACACAATTATTAGAAAAAGTCATTTTAAAAGTCAATATGGCACAAAAAAACCAGTACCTGAATCTAAAATTTGAAATTAAGAAAAAACGGGGTACCTGCATTGTGTCTCATCGAGAAACTATTGATTGCTCAGAGCTTGGCAACAATCAGCCAAGATGAAGTGATTGTTGCATCTCCTCGTGGGGTTTAAGATTACAAGTGCGTAAGGCCTAGCTGTCAAGGAAATGTTACGGAGGTTGTCATTCTTCATAACTGAAATCTGCGAGAAAACTTGGCCGACAGTACGTCTATTCCTACCTGAGCATCTAACTTGCCGAGTTGTAGAAGCTAAGTAGGGTCAAAGATTCTCGAGAGGTCTTCTCCAGACGAGTCCTGAAAACAAAGAATGCTCGTCAACCTTTTAGCCCTCCTTATATCCCTCCCTCTCCCACAAAGAAATGGCGAAAAAGCCATCCAATGTTACCAGCTCCTCTACCACCCTAAACGTCCTTCTTTTCAAAACGGTGCTTATACTGTCGGACTCCTTACCCACTCTCTCCTTCTCTTATTTTTATAATTTCCCAATTGGGCTGGATCTAAGGTGTGTTACACGACCCGTGCCGATGATTAGCCTGGCTGAGGGTCCAATCAAAAAACTAGCTCAGTCGCTAACGGAGTATCCGGATACCTGGCGACCTCCGGATTAACTAGGCGTATCTGCATATACGGTTCTCTGTGGACTACCCCTTCTCCGTTACTCGTGGAATTTATAAGGGAAATTTAGATGGTGGTAAGTCCTGGTCTTTAAGACAGGCCAGCAGTGCGACTGAAAAGCCGTCTGTTGTTTTTCCGGCTCGCGCTGGAAGTGGTAGTACTGTGGGTTCCCGCAGTCCTATTGCCGAAAGCAAGAGCAGGAACAATATAGTAGAAATATCTACTTCTACTAATGGTGGGGCTGTGAAGCATCTCTATTAGACTAGTACTACTGAAAGTAAACCTCTCCAAGCTTCGACACCGCGGTTCAGTGGTAAGATGTAAAACATGATCCTGCTACCACTAAGGAGAGTTAACCTCCCCGTACTTCGGTGCCTCATTTCAGCGGTGGTAGGACTGTGAAGCATGGTCCCTCCACCTCAAAAAATACTAAAAATCCTAAAGAAGGCCCTAGGGGGAGTGGGCGTAAGCTCAATCCCTCTGAGACCTTCAATAAAGATATGCGCAATGCTAAGAGGATTCTAAAGGTGTTTGGTGGTCAACCTGGTGCCATGAGGGAACTCTCAGCATGACACAAAAATTAAGTGGGCAAAAAGCTTTTTAGCTAACAATAGCGTCCAGGCCAGCAGCGACTCTACGTCAAAGCGTCGAAGGTCTATGGAGGGCACAACTTCAGTACCTAAACGCACAACATCAGCGCTTCATCACATCTCTGTGGAGGAAAAATGTCTTTTAGTGATATTAAAGATAAGATCGTAGTTGCGATCATCGACGGGAACGATGTTGATGGCACGATCTCTGTGGAAAATTGGCAGGTGGTCAAATGGAAGCTCCAATTGAGCTTCATGAATATAATGATGGAAAACCCAGGACCACCTCCAATCACAAGCGATGGTGGCTGGCATTAAGGTCATGTCAAGCTCATGGTTTGTGAGGATCAGAGATCGCGTGATATTCTATCGTTGGCCGTTAGCCGGTAAGGGGAAGTCTGGCCTGGTGCTCAGCTCGAAGTTGTTGCTAAGGAGAAAATTCAGTGCAGATCAAGAGCTCGCACCATAGTTACAGCCGAATTCTCCAGCTTGGATGTAATACTCCAGATCGAATCCATCCCTTCCTACTCACAACTGGAAAGTCGCGAAACTGGAGGAGGAAAAGGGATCCTATAGAGGTGCAATTATTGAAAAAGAGTCCCTTTCTCCTTTGGCGTAGACTAAAGATGTGATTAGGTTTGGGTTTGAGAACATCACAATCAGGGTGTACACAAAAGACGCAGATGCTACTTGTGCATCCACTACCCCTAACATATAGTCGAAGCTGTTGCTCTAGACCCTGGTGCATCTATCAAGTTCTCATCACTGGAAGAGGATCATGCATCCAGGTTAAAAAAAAAGTCAGCGGTCTTTCCGACATGGAGATCGAAGACTATAAAAATGAAGATTTTCTGAGTGACGACGCTCTTCTGGGCTCATCCTCTGAATTGGAAGACTCCAACATCACCGTGTTGGATGCTGATCGGGAGGGTTGTAGCAATGATGTTGCAATTTCTTCAAATTAACCTCCAACACTCAATCAAGGCTTTGTGTGTTGACTTTTCCGGTCAGCAGCCACCTAATTCTAACCTAACCTAACGTCTCGGATAAGCATTGATGACGATTAAGGACCCTCAAAGATTGAATTCTGGAATGTAAAAACGCTTCTCGAAGACATAAGCTAAGGTCCTCAGAATTTCAGATTCCTCCAGAATTAGAGAAGGAATACACGCGATACAACGCGGACATCTTTAAGGTAAGTAAAGTTCAATGGTTGGATTTGGATGGTTAATTGGGGCGGGTAGATTTCGGCAGCAATATTTTTTCGAAGAAATCTCTTGTTTATTATTCAGTTTGACGATAGAACGGCACGTCCAAATGATTAATTCTTATTAAACCGTAGACGTGGTGGCCCTTCAACATTGTCTCTTCAACTTTTGGTGACCAAATTTGAGACGACCGGTTTTTAAATTAATCAGCTTTTATTCAGACGTCAAAGAAAGGTAAGATGGGCCCAGAATATCGCCGCGGTCACTGAAAAAGTACTTCAGAATCCAAGGCAGTTGATTGATTCCTCGCCGTGCGCAAGAACTCGGTCGTTCACGGAGACTTTAATTTGCCGACCTTTGCAGTGGGACTTAGGTTTCTACCCGTACATGATCCAACTGACCCAGGAGCTGAAAAATCATGACCATAGACAACGCCGTTGTTCGCTGACTGAGCTTCGAAGCGTTTGGAAGAGGATCCCAATTTTGGCCTACAAATTATCTTAAGCCGGGTGGCGTCTTTGTTCCGTACTTATTTCGACGTGTGTAATCATGAGCGCTACAGAACGACCATAGCCAATTTATGATAGCCCAAATCCAATGTATAAATGTTCATATGTGGTTTCAGCAGGACGATGTTACGTGTCACACAGCGGACGCCGCGATTGACATTCTTATGTATGAACTTTCGCAGAGGTGACGTGCATTGGCCACAAGAGTTGGCATTCCGTTAACAACTAGCAGATCACCTTTTCAAAAGGACTGATAGAAATCAGCAGCAAGAAATTCACCTCCATCAAAAATACGTGATGATCTGCAAAAATGAGTTGATAGCCGGTGTTGGAAGTAAACAGACAGCCGCTCGTAGGAAGGAAATAGTGTGTGACTTTCCGAAGAAATTTGGACAAGGATCGAAGAAAGAAAACAGCTTAAAGCTCGCATCGCAGTTATAACAGCAGAAGGGACAAATGCGCTAGAGTGTATATTTTATATTAATATGAGAAAAGTTCACTACACAAGCAGAAGAGGACGCAAGTACATTTGACAGTAAGATCGTCTACAGAATTACCAAGGAGCTCACAGGTGTCCCTATCTCTTATCTAGTCTAGTCTAGCTTTCGTTATAGTCAGATCGATTTTCTCTCTTGCTAATTCTATTTGTTTTTAATATGGATAAAAATTCCAAGATTAATTTCATTTGTTGTGGGATGTGTGAGAATGTTGTCAACTTGGATTGTACTAATCTAAGTGATCAAACTCTAAACTTTATAAACTCAAATGAAAATTTGTTTTGGAAATGTGATTCTTGCAAAAAGTTTTCCGTATTATCTTGCATATCTAAAATCAAAGATTTGTGTTCTTTTTTTGTTGAAAACAAAAGTGAATTCGAAAAGCTTAATCCCTCTTGCAGTTCTATTGCATTGAAAAGCTCTCGTGTTACCCGCTCTAAGCTAAAGGTTAATGAACCAGTGAGCAATAACAAAATAAATACAAACCTTCCACTGCATAACGTCAGAAGAAGTGCTTCTTTCTCCCCTGCCCAAAATACATTTTCCCCAGTCCCACCAATAAATAATAAATCATCGCGCATGCAAAAGACCGATCTCAATAAAGTGAAAAAACCGGTTTCTTCGTCAAAGTCTAATGCACAACCTTGCGCTCGCAGCAATACAAACTCTGATGAGAGTGGGATAATTGGCAAAGCTTGTGCTGTTGCTGTAAAGACTAGTGCAACGGAAGACTCGTTGCCCTCTTGCTCACACTCTCTGTCTGCATATTCAGATAAAATTGATGTGAGTGAACTTGACGATGTCTCAAATCGTGAATTTGATGCATGTGTTTTAAAAGATCCCACAATTTCTGATGTTGGCACTGGACGAAGCTCTTACTCTAATGTTGCTGCAGGTGTTGTTGTTGTTGCTGGAGATGTTGCTGCTGGAGATGTGGATGCTGGAGATGTTCCTGTAGATATTGATGTTGCTACTGCCAATGTTGCTGTCGAATCTGCCGCCTCTACTGCAGGTGCTGCTGACGGCGCTGCCAATTCTAAAGTTAAAAATTTTAAAAGCTCATTAGTGATAGTTGGAACAAATTCCAGTCAAAGTGATCTTAAAGTAGCTTATAAATTAAAATGGTTTCATGTTGGAAGTTTTAAAGGCTCTACAACTGCTGATGACATTCTTAACTTTATGTCAACTAATCTTGAAATTAACTCTTCTCAGATCTTGTGCCATAAATTAGTTCGACTCGAGGATAACGACCGTAAGCTTAATTTCGCAAATTTTAAAATCGGTGTCCCTGTTGATGTTGCTGGTTTGGTATTTACTGACACTTTCTGGCCTACAGGGGTTAAGATCCGACCGTTTGTTTACAAGCCAAAAAACTTATCAGTGATAACAGCTCCAATTACAATGACTTAAACTCAATAAATTATCAAAATGTGAATTTTTCGTCGTTAAAAATTTATTTCCATAATGCTAGTGGTCTTCGAACAAAAGTAGTTGATCTTTTTAATAACTCATGCCATATGCATTATGACATTATTGTTATTGTGGAGTCCTGGCTTTACAATTCCATTGCTTCCAATGAACTCTTTGATTGTAGAGTTTTTAACATTTTTCGTCGGGATCGCTGCAACTCATCTTAGGAACGTGGAGGTGGAAGAATTGTAGCTGTCCGGAATCATTTACCAGTCAGTGAAATCATTCTTCCTCTTGGTGATATTGAACAATTATGTTTTTCTGTAAGAGTTGATATTATTCCTAAATCAAATGTATTTTTTATTGTAAGTTATGTGCCTCCAAATAGTTGTATTGATTTATATGAAAAACACATTCGTAATATTGATCATGTCAATAATCTTTGCTCTATTTCCGATAATGTATGTGTCTTAGGGGACTTTAATTTGTCCGATATAAAATGGAATTGGTCTGAAACTGATCAAATGTTAATTCCTTATAATATGAAGAAAGATGTTGAGCTCACATTTATAGATTATATTTATTCCTTAAATTTGATCCAAGTTAATGATATTTGCAATTCTTTGAGGAAGATTTTAGATCTAATTTTTATTTGCTGCGATGATTTTCACGTTCACGTAACTAATGCTCCTTTTTCTCTTTTAAATGAATCTATACATCATAAAGAACTTTTTTTCGAAATAAAGTATTATAATTATTCAAAAAACGATGTTAGTTTAAATATCAAGTCTTATAACTTTCTAAAAGCTAATTATTTAGAACTAAATATTTTTTTCTCTAATATAAATTGGTCTAATGAACTAATGTTTTTAGATTTAAAAAACATGTATAATCGCTTCATTGAAATTTTAATAATGGGTTTTGATAAGTTTATCCCTATTACTTATAGAAAAAAGTCTTCTGAAACTCCGTGGAGTAATAAACAGCTCCGTAACTTAAAAAAATTGAAACGCAATGCCTATGCTCAATATAAGAAATCAAAAAATCAAGCTGATTACCTACATTTTAGTAAACTTCGTAAGGATTTTGTTATTCTCAGTAAATTTCTATACAGAGCTTACATCTTCAATATCGAGAGTAATATCAAAACCAATTGCAAATCGTTTTGGTCGTTTATTAATTTGAAAAGAAAATCTGTTGGGACTCCTAACTCTATGTTCTTTAGGGGCATCGAATCCTCGAATTTAAATTCTACAGTTGAATTGTTTGCGGATTTTTTCCAATCTATCTATTCTTCTTCTGCGTTTAATAGTAATTCCTTGAATAATTTAGTAAATAAGATTGATCTTGGATCTATCCAATTAAGTGGTGATGAAATTCTATCCGCCATGAATTCACTTAAGCCAAATGCTAATTCCGGACCAGATGGCATACCTGCCTTAATTCTTAAAAATTGTTGTAATTCAATTTATTGTCCGTTGCTTACTATCTTCAATAAATCGCTTTCTGAAGGCAACTTCTTAAACGAGTGGAAACTTTCATACCTCGTACCAATTCATAAATCGGGTGCTAAAAATAACATAGAAAATTATAGAGGTATTTGTAAACTCTCTGCAATTCCCAAGTTGTTTGAAAGCTTAGTTAAAAAGAAACTAGATTTCCTTACGTGTGAGTTTTTAGCTGCAGAACAGCATGGCTTCGTATCTGGTAGGTCTACGGTAACAAATTTAGCTTTTTTCACATCATATGTAACTAACACAATGGAAGAAAAATCACAAGTCGATGCAGTATATACAGACTTTAGTAAGGCATTTGACTCAGTGAATCACCAAACTCTTATAAAAAAGCTTGAATTGTTTGGATTCCATTCAGAATTGCTTCGTTGGATATCCTCATACCTCACTGGTAGAAGTCAACAAGTGCAGATAAATAATGTATGCTCTAAAGACATTTTATGCACGTCAGGTGTTCCCCAAGGAAGCCATCTTGGTCCACTCCTTTTCATTATTTTTATTGATGATATTCTTTCAGTTATTAATTACTGCAATTGTCTGATCTATGCTGATGATCTGAAACTGTTTTTAAAAGTCAATTGCTTAGAAGATTGTCAGATGATCCAATCTGATCTCAATGGTTTGTCTTATTGGTGTTATGCTAATTGTCTTAAACTTAATATTAAAAAATGTAATGCGATTTCTTTCTCAAGAAAAACTAGTTGTTTATTATTTGACTATACAATTGAATCTAAAACTATCAATCGAGTCTCAAGGATTAAAGATTTAGGTATTATACTTGATTCTACCCTTTCTTTCAAATACCATTTTGATTATTTGATCCCTAAAGCCAATTCGTTAATTGGCTTCATCAAGAGAAATGGTAAAGATTTTAGAGATCCTTACGTTCTTTTAACATTATACACATCTCTAGTCAGATCTATTCTTGAATATGGTGATATTATTTGGAGCCCTGCATATAAAATTCACTCTGACCGACTTGAAAAGGTTCAACGACGGTTTACTAAATATATATTCCGACAAATGCGTTGGAGCTTTAGTCCAGAATATAAGGCTAGATGTCAACTGCTTGGTATAAAATCTCTTGAATCTCGTCGAAAAGTTCATAGTGTAATGTTCATTAGATATTTACTCTGTTATAACATAAAGTGTCCATCACTTCTTGCACTGGTCCCAATATATGTTCCAGCTAGAACACTGAGAGCTAGGATTTTTTTGTTTCAAAGAGCACATAATACTAGATATGGCTGTAATGAACCTCTATCCAGATCCATCGTTTATTTCAATGAAGTGTCGTTAAGCATTGATTTTTTATGTCTTACTCGTGAAAAATTTAAATCTGAAATTATGTACATATTTATTTAAAAATTTTTAATTTTTGTATTGGAGTGCCATATATCTGTTAGCTGTAAAACTGCTTGTAGATAAATAAATAAATAAATAAATAAATAAATAAATAAATTATCTTAACAAGATTTGGTAATAGACTCAAACTGATATCTGCTAATTTTGGATGAGGACCAGCTCGAAAGGTAGAAGATGCACTTTTTTGCGGTTTTAATAGCGTTTTTGCCAGGAAGTTCAACCCAACAACCAATGACCCACCCGGAATATCAAACTCCCGAACACGCACTAGAGAAGAAATCATTAACCCAATCTAAGCACTGAAGAATAATAATGCAGTTGGACTTGATTTTATTATTACAGAATTCTTACGAGCAGCCCCAAAAATATCAAGTAAGCTGCTGCACTCACTCATGGAGAGAGCTTTGCAAACAGGGAACTTTTGTGAAGAGTGCAAAAATGGTATAATTGTCAAGATCCTAAAGAAATGCGACAAAACTGGAGAGGAATTTGGATCCTGGCTCTAGTTCTAGATTCCAGTTGCTAACTTAATAACAGAAATCTCCCTGGAGCGAATAAGCGACCAGCTTGAATCTTTGTCGAAGAGAAATCGAGGAAGAAGAAGAGATGAGGAATTCTTAGATTACGGGAATTAGTCAACAGATGCTGAAAGTAGTCGATAAATGAATATAATGCTCTTCGTTATTACAGCGTATTCAAGTTACGAGTAATTAATAGAAGTCGGTCTCAATACGAAGGTAAAACCAAAAGGGTTATTCCAAGACAAACCACGAAGGAAAAAAAAATAGGAAATGACGTTTAATGTTCTCGATTCAGGATATATGAATTTGACTATAAGGGGACCATACTTGGCAGCCATATTCAAGAAGGGGGTGCACCAGGGTTGTATAAAAGATTCGAATCACTTAAGGGTCAAATAATTCCTTGGACCATGGTTTCAAAAATCCCAGTCTTGAGTTCCTTTAGGAATAATCTCGTAAATAGGTGTGAGAAATTGAACTCTTACTCTCACAAAACAACAAGGTCGCTATATTTGAGAGGTCTTTTGAAAAAGTGATTGATTGGCATTTGGCAATATTAAGCTCTAGGGATTTTTTAGGTACCAGACAGAGAAACCGTTGAATAAAGTTGAAGAAGAGTAGGATCATATATCGAAGAAATGTGGTATCGTCGACGTAGAGTAAGATTTGGAAATATTTGAAGACCATTTCAATATCGTTAACAATAAAAAGGAGAGGTCTTAAGTGGCTGCCATGTGGGCCCCCGGAGGTAGTTAAGAAATCATCAGAGAACGTAGATCTGAATTGAACTTTGTAGCAACGGTTTTTCAGATAAAAAGAAATCCATCTTATGAAGATAGGCTCAGGCCCAATGATGGACAGTTTGAACAAAATAAGGTTTTATGAAATGTGGACGAGGTTTGGAAGTAAAAATGTTAATGGGTTATTGGGCTAATGTGTGAGCCACATTTAAGGGATGTTTTGTGAGCCACACATGAGATGCATTATGGGGGCTTAGATTTAGAGATTCAGGAGACTGGATTGGATTTCTATTTGTGTTCAGTATGGACCCATGATGTCGCCAGCCCAAAATTCACACCAAACAGTGACTTTCTCTGGATGCATTGCAATTTAGTCTATTTCATATGGGTTGTGATCTTCCTATCCAGAAATGGCACCGTGGCTAAATATAATTTTTTGACTAAAATTGGTTTCAACTTGCAACTTCTCGAGAGTCCAGTTGGATAGCACATGTTGTTGTCAATTTTTGTTAGATCTGATCTCCTGGATCAGTTCAAGTGTACGCGTGTAGGCGCAAGTCATAGCCTTAAGTTGTGGTTTGTGAGAGCTGAGGTCTTGTGAACGGCACAGAATTGACTGATATGGGTGTTGGGAGATCATATTCACTGAACATGTCGACTAAAATTTATTCCCCACGTTGCGAAAAGACTTTTCGAAAGGAAAATTATGGCGACCCTAAAATGGGCGAAGCACGGGAATTGTTGCTCGATTAGAAGACCCATTTTCATTAATCAATTTAATAAATTTGACATGTTGTTAGTGATATGGTGAAACGTACTAAATAAATGACAGCTAATTTTACAGATGTCGCTTCAACAATATGTCCACAATTATCTGTCAAAGTTCAGAAAAAAATTGTTCAACAATCGGACGATCTAACTTAAATTCAGTTGGCGTTATCACCAATCCAGAATATGATAATTCAACTATATATGCAAGATATCCAGACTATATTGCTGATTCATCTTTAAATAGCATACAATCTCCAAGTAAAATTTCTTTTTATTATCAAAATGTAGGAAGTATAAGAACTAAATTAGACTATTTATATTATTTGATGTTTGCATCTTGTGAATATGATGTAATACTGTTAACAGAAACTTGGTTGACTTCTAATCATTTAACATCTGAATTGTTTGATTCTAGAAATTATACAGTTTTTAGAAAGGATAGATGTAGTTTATTAACAGGTATGGAAAGAGGAGGGGGTGTTTTGATTGCCATACGTTCTTCTTTATCATGTAAACAAGTTGATTTATTTTCAAGTATTGATACCTATGAATTTGATATTGATCAATTAATTGTAACACTTTTTTTTAATAATAATATTGAATTATTTCTTATATTAAGTTATATTCCACCAAATAGCTCTCTTGAAGTGTACAATATGCATTTTAAAAATTGTAAAATTATTTTAGAAAATCTTAATAACTTAAAACATGTTATATGTTTAGGAGATTTCAATCAGGGTAACATTAACTGGATTCTAGATTTAGATGATAAATATTTAATTCCATACAATGTTAATTCAGAAATTGAAGAAAACATCATTGATTTTTACAGTCAATATAATTTAATTCAAATCAATACTTTTTTTAACGATAAAATTTGAGATTACTTGACTTGATTTTTGTTGATAAAGAATTTGATATTTGCATTGAAAAATCTGACTTGCCACTAGTCAATAATTCTATACACCATGTTGCGTTAGAAGGTAGCTTTCATTTTTATGATTTTATTAAGAAAAATAATGTTAACAATACTTTTGTTCCAAACTTCAGTAAAGCTAACTTTGATGCAATGAATGACTATTTTGTTAATTTTCCTTGGGCTTCTTCTTTCTTATACGAAAGCGACATACAATTAGAAATCGCTAATGAAAATCTAATGAAAGCTATCAAAGAAGCAATATATCGATTTGTTCCAAGTAAGACCTTGAAAATGATTTAAAATCCTGTATGGTTCAACAAAAGATTAATAAATCTCAAAAATAAAAAAAATAAGGCTTTTAAATTGCATAAAAGAAATTATAACAGCGCTGAACTAACAGAAAATTATATTGTCATCCAACGCGAATTTCATATCTTAAATAAATTTTTATATAACTCGTATATGTTCACGATCGAATTTAACATAAAGAATAATTGTAAATGCTTTTGGAATTTTATCAATTCTAAGCGAAAAACTATACCGGTTATCCAAGTTGTATGAAATTCGAAGATTCAACAACCAGTGATATTCATTTAATATGCAACCTATTTGCTAAATATTTTCAATCTGTTTACTCGTTAGACTGCTTTTCTAATCACGAATTACCAATTGTTTCCAAGGTTTTCGATATAGGCTCTATGGTCTTGGATGTCTCTGAAGTAGAGGAAGTACTTCTTGAACTTGATGCAAGTAAAAATGAAGTTCCTGATGGTATTCCACCTTTAATATTGCTTAAATGTGCTACTTCACTGGCTAAACCACTTACTGACATCTTTAATGCATCACTATCTGGGGGCAAATTTCTAGATTGTTGGAAAATATCGTTTTTAACCCCTATATTCAAATCTGGATCAAAACAAGATATTAGAAATTACCGGCCTATTAGCAAACTTTCTGCAATGCCTAAATTATTTGAAAAACTTGTTTGCAATAGGTTATCTTTTCAACTAAGAAATCATATATCGGAATACCAACATGGTTTTGTGTCAGGTAAATCAACAGCTACTAATTTATCTTTGATGACTAATTACATCATAAATAATTTTGAAGATCACATACAAACAGATGTTATATTCACAGATTTTGCAAAAGCATTTGATCGTGTGAATCATAGGGTGCTTTTGCACAAATTGTCTTCGCTTGGATTTCATTCTAAGCTACTGAGTTGGTTAAAATCTTATATCTCTAATAGGACTCAGATTGTAAAAATTGAAGATTGCTGTTCTGATAATATATTTGTCACATCTGGCGTACCTCAAGGTAGTCATTTGGGTCCATTATTATTTCTATTATTTATTAATGACATACCTTCAATTTTTATATCTTCCCCATGTCTTTTATTTGCAGATGATCTAAAGTTGTATCGTAAAATTAAGTGTTTAGCAGATTGTCAATTACTTCTTGAAGATTTACTTAGATTAACTGAATGGTGTCAAAGTAATGATCTTCATCTTAATGTATCTAAATGTCAAGTTTTGTCTTGTGTCAGACATTCTAGGCGTATTGTATTCAATTATAAACTAAATGATGTATGTTTAGAACGTGTTGATCGTAAAAAGGATCTAGGAATAATCTTAGATGTAAAACTCTCGTTTCTGCCACATATTGATTATATGGTCAATAAGGCTAATCAAATGCTCGGTTTCTTAAAGAGAAACACAAGAGAATTCAAAGATCCTCATTCGCTCAAATCTCTTTTTAACTCTCTAGTAAGATCTGTTTTGGAATACTCGAGTATAGTTTGGAATCCTTTTTACAGAAATTCCTGTAATAGAATTGAGAAAGTTCAAAAAAGCTTTACTAGATATTTGTTCTATAAATTAAATTGGCGAATTAACATGTGCTTATTATTTGGTATCAAAACTCTGGAAAGTCGACGTTCTTGCTTCTCTGTTATGTTTATCAGAGATATTTTAACGTATCACATAAAATGCCGACATTTATTAAATCTTGTTAAAATTCGAGTTCCTCAAAGAAATGTTCGTGATTCTAATATATTATATGAATTCTTTCATCGGACTAACTATGGCCTGAATGAGCCAATTACTCGTTGCATCCATCAGGGAAACTAATGCTGTTTGTTATAGAATAGACATTTTTAGAAACTGTTCAAGAGAAACTTTTAAATTACATGTTTTAAACGAAATAATTTTGTAATGAAGTAACGAATCAAATGTTATTGTTAAGTTTATTTAACTAAAAATTTGTTATTTATTTAATAATAAACTAATGTATAATAAGTATATCTAAGTCTATAAGAGAATATTATCTCTGATTGATGATAAATAAATAAATAAATAAATAAATAAATAAAAAGAAATCTCTTTTAAAAAATTCTTTATTAGTATCGTACTGCGACAATTTTGTAATCAACTACCTTTGAAAGTAGCGAAAGCAATGACAGTTCATGCAAAGAAAACTGAGCAAACATACTTTTTTTGACATTTGGAAAAATCTAATTGTGAAATTAAGACGGTACAGTACTAAAAAGATATTATAGATATTCGATGATTTAAACTTTAATTAAATGTTGAAAAAAGTAAGATGTTCAATTCTAATAAAATTAGCATACATTTCTATCAAAAAAAAGTTTTAGCATCGTACTATTTCGAGTAAAATTTTTCGTCAATATTTCTATTTTGCATAATATTACGCAGCCTTTACTGCCCATGATTAAATGTTCATCGGACTAATTTGAAAACTAAATCATACTTGACGTGTTTTATTGAGATTCTTTATGTGCACATTAGGAATGTTACAAAATGAGTCAACTGTTTACATAAATTGAAATTATAAAATATCAAGCTCTTCAGTAAGTTAACATACATAAATGGAACATTTCAAAATATAAGGGAGCTCAACAAAACACCTTACTATACCTAATTCCATAATCTTTTTATCTATTTCAATAAAAATAAATCTGAAGCATTGTTTTTTTTTTAGAAAAAATGCCTCTTAAAATATCTTGCTAACCTTTAAAATTTGTATTAAAAAAATTTCGCGCTGATTATTAAACCTATGACAAAATCAGACACGTTTGTATGTATGTAATCGTACATTATTCACTATAAGCTTTTAAAGTCAAACCTTTTATGGAGATTAATTTTTTTAAGTGCCATTTAATTGAACAAAAAAAAAACTTAACATTTCATCTGAGCCTATACGAGCCTCGTAATCCAAAAAATAAAATTCCTAATTTGAATCTATTTTGTATTTGTACTTGTGATCCCAATATTGCAACCACATTCCGAGCTGACAAGATTTGAAATGATCTATAAAATTATGGTCATGCAGGGTTACACTAGGCAAACTTATTTCATAAAATATTTTAGCACAATATTTCTCACAAAAGCAACGAAATCTACGCAAACGTGGGATTAAAATGCTCTGCATGATCGTTTTGTCGATCGCGGTGTGTAGATATCACAAATGCAATATCAACTTTTTAGACAATCTGTCAATATGATTGCTGTCAACACGCACACGGGCACACACAAATACGCATGCATAGTTTGATCGAATTTATGGTAAAGCCCGGCATATTTATGATAGACCGTAATCGAGTAGATCCCGCTTCGCAAGCTGTTGTTGCCTCTCGATCGTGCGATCTCGCCATCTCGCCATCTCAAGCCCTATAAGGCACATACACTACACAGTCTCGCAGAAATATTATTACGTAAATCAGAGTCGTAAATACCGCTCCTCGAGAGGATGTTGTGGTATTACTCAGAGATATATGTGCTGCGCATTTTTAATTAATTTTAATGGCAATATAATAATATGTGATTGCAATTGCGCGAATCATAATAATTATTATGGGACAGATATTGGCCTGCTTCTGTAAGAAAACGTGAATGCAGAAACAGAAATCGCTCGCTGTCTCGAATTGGCAATAACTAGTTGCAACAATCGGCGCAACAGTATTATGTGCATTTTGAGATTGACGACTTCGGAGTATCTATACAAATGGGTTATGATTATGATGGAATTGCGATACTGCCCTGAATCATCCATCAGTCATTAAGAAAATAGAAGGAATACTTTGAATTGTCTTCGCATCTCTTCGATACAATGTTGCATAATGATGTTAATGTTGTTGAATGGGTGATAATTAAAATAAGTGCTGACTGATATGATCTTTTATGGCAGACCTGAGCGGTGATTATACCTATTTTAAAAGTTCTTTTCTTTGAAAATTTGTGGGCTTCATAAAAAGCGGTTGTTTTAAAATAACAATTAATAAATTGATTAAAATGTGGGACTTTTTAAAGAAGTTCAAGTGTAACCAGTTTAATTCCATAAAATTCCACTGAAGAGACTTTGCAGATGGTACCTTTTTTTTCAAAATTTGACAAAGATGAAGTCGGGTATGGCAAAAAGTAAATAACAACAAACACGTTGTGTTTCACAAAGATATATAAATGTTTTTGTACATACGGGGACAATCCATCTCGGAACTGTTACTTGTTTCAATAGCCTGCCTGGTTTTTTTTCGAGAATCTCGGGACATACAAGTATGTATTTTGGTTATTTCACATATTTTCCAAATTTCCAATGTCTTTTTTTTGTAACATTGTATATTTTTGTCTTATAAAACAAAATATTTGATATACCCATGTTTGAAAAAAACATACAATTTTGGAATAATTTTTAGTAAACGAAAATAACTGGCGATATGTGCTGACATTAACACAACCTAACAATATCGGTGGAAAAGTTCTAATTGGATCCACAGGACAAATATATTCAGCTTATGAGAAGGATGACCACAGAACAACGACATCCCGAAGCGAGGTACCTCAGTATGATGGAAACTCTGGATGACAACGCAATCATGGACAACGAGGAAGTAGTCTCGTTCTACGCTGACATTGTTTCAGCCTACCACCGCGGCTAAACGCCATCCCCGCCCACAACCTACAAAAATCATAACTGACAACCGGGAATGAACACCCTGAAGACGATACAGTCAACCGACCTTTTGAATTTTTTTTTTGTCATGTAAATTTTATGTAAAAATAATTGAACTTACATAAGTCACTGTATATAGTTAGACTCCCCATGAGTCAACAAATGTAAATTTTCACACATACACTGAAAATAAATTCCTAGGTAATATTGATAAAAACGTTTTTGTTGACCTTCAACAAAACAATCTTATCATTTTGATAAAATTTTATTAATACAAAGAATGATTTTGTTGATTTCACAAAATTTTTGTAATTCTGCATGATTTTTTGTCAGTTAAACAAAATATGCACTACAAATAATATTGTCAGTAGTGTTTGTTGTATCTACAAAAATTCTGTTTTGTAAATGTTTGTCAATGTCACAAAGTTTTTGTTATTTTTTTTTTGTCAATTTAACAAAAAATGAAAACAGTTTTCTTAAAATGACAAATACATTTTTTTAGGTTGAGTTCTTTTGTAATATTGATAAAATAAAATTATCAGATGGATAATATTATTTTGTAAGGAATATGAAAGATTCTGCGAATATTTTTTGATCATGACAAATCTTGACGAAACGCCAATTTTTTTGGACTTCAATCCCAAAAGAAAAACTATTTGGAAATAAAAAACATCGCCAAATTGAAAGTAACTATTTTTATTAAGCTGATAATTAAATTATTTGTTAAATTGACAAAATATTTTGTTAATTTAACTAAACAATTTTATTAATCCGATAATAAAAAAAAAAAACAAATTTGTAACAATAACAAAAAATTTGTTGATACAACAAAAGAATTGTTAATATGACAAATTTATCTTTTAAATTCTACAAAAAAAATTGTCATATTGACAAAATATTTTTGTTATTTCAACAAATCAATCTGTTAGCTTGACAAATTAATTTTGTGGATACAACAACATATTTTTTGTTAACTCAACAAATTTCAACAATTTGATAAAACGTTTTGTTGTACATATATTGACAAAAATTTTATCAGCTCAACCTACATTTTTACCATATATACCACCTATATTTTATTTTCAATGCAGTATCTTATTAGTTTTAAGTCAAATTGTAAATAGTATGCTCCATAAAACAAAATTGAATTGTTTCTGAACAACGGTTTTATGTTTTCTAATCTTGTATACCACTTTCCTAAGGTAAGTTTTCCAAATAGGCCTCTATATATTATCATAACTGTTTTTGAGAAATTTGAAGGAAGCTGGAAAGGCAAAAATGGGGTTTCGACAAGTAAACGAGCACATTTTAAGACCGCTATGCTATTGATAACATTGACAAATTCTTAGAAATCCACTCTTATTGTTAATTGTTTTTAGAAACGTGTCCAGGACCAGGAAAAGTTTATAATTAGAGATAGACCCTTACTGTAAGAGGAAACCCTGCAAAAGATATTTCCCTAAGATTTTTCTAAAAAACAATTCATGTTGATTTTAAAAATTTAATAAAAAGCATTTTAGGAAAAAGTTTTCAAGATATTGATTATTCAAAAAAAAATAGATTTTTTTAAAATCCAAAAACAATTTGTTCTTAACTTTTATATAGAATATTATTTCAAATTCAAAGGAGCTTCTGTACAAAATTTTGTTCAAAATAGTAAGAGCCGTTAATAAGAACGTCGAAAAAAAGGTTCTGTGGCACCTTGCACTAAAAATTTAGTTCTTAAAACTTTTTTTGACCAAAATATAGTTCATGCCTATAATAAAACACTTATTTTTACTAACCAAATTCGTTAGAACCACTTTTGAGATAAACCATCAAACATTCTTCTCAATGATCAATTATCCGTTAATGAATATAAGATCACGACTTAGATTTTTGTACTCATGCCATTGATTTTTCTTATTCCCAAGTTCCATGGACCTTCTCTTTCAGAAATTTCAATTCTCACAATATTGATGATTGATGTGATTGTTACAACATTTTTCATGTAGATAACAAGCTTAATTTTATTTAAAACCACATATAACAGCATTCTCAGCATTCATATTCGTTTCTTGACTCACAACCCAGTTCTTCGGATTTGGAACTGGAATGGCTTATAAAGCATATATCCGCCCAAATGCTTGAGCATAACTCTCATATCTAGGCTGGTGGCCGCATTACTCATTTGAACCTGTTGGATAGAATTCAAAATAGTGCTCTAAGACTTATTGGAGACAAAACCATTACGCAAAATTTCATTTCTCTTAAGCATCGTCATCATCGTAATGTCTTCTGTCATTCATTGTTTGATCGATTTTCCTATCAACAACGTTCAGTTGAAATAGCCAGTTGCATTTCAACTTTTCAATTTTGCATTTCAACATTTCAAAAAATTCCGCCTTTTTACTCGTCTAGCTGTGAATACCTATCATTTCTTCTCTAGATATTTTCAATTTAATTATTTTTTGTACTTAAAAAAAATTGTTGAAAAAAATTGTTTAAATTCTTCTATAAAAGTTCATAATTTTGAAACCTTTTTTTTCAATCTAGAACAGATGGTAATCGTAAGATGGATAATAAGATACACTGGAAACTGATCAGATATGAATGAGTAAGAGGTTGAAAACGGATCGAATATGGATTAACACCGGACTGAAAATGGACTACATCTGGCTCGCAAACGACTAAAATTAGGATCGAATTTTATAGTCAATGTCGAAGCTGTGCGCCCTGTGGTGGCCATGTTGTTTTGGTGACATCTGTCCAATCTATTGTTAATTATTTAGTTACTGATGTCAAATCACCATGACAAGTTACACGATTGAGTAGCACTTCCAATGGATAAAATTTTATTATCAAAATAAGTGTTCGCCCATTTAACGATAGACGGTGTGGCCTTTCACAGTCGACTCTTCAACGTTTGGTGGCTAAATGTGAAATGACCGGTTCGGTAATGGATCAGACAACATATTTGTACGTGAAAACAATGCATAATAGGTCGAGATCATTGCCGTGGTCCGCGAAATTGTAAATAAGAACCCGAAGCATAATCGATTCCTTGCCGTGCACAAGAACCCGGCCTTTCGTAGACCTCAACTTGTTGAATTTCTCGTTGGAACCTGGGCTTACACCCGTAGAAGACCCAGTGATGCAGGAGCTCAAAGTTCATGACCATAGACAATTGCATTTGTTGGCTGACTTGGATTTGAAGCGTTTGGAAGAGGACCCCAATTTTTGGCCCGAAAATCTTTTTTAGCAACAAGGCCCATTTTTGGATGAATGGCTGTGTTAACAAGTAAAATTGCCGCATATTGGACGATACCAAACCACATAAGGTTCACCAGGTAATAATACATCCTTGATAACGAAGTTGGTAACGTGGTTACCGTCAATGGCAAGCGCTACAAATTGAAGGATATAGACATTGACGACATATAATGCCAGCAGAACAACGCTACGTCCACATTCTGCATGAAAGATTTGAAGGTAAGATTATCCATTATTATTGCACATTATCGCAGAGGTGACGTGGAATACCAAGGTCATGCAATTTAGCCCACTCTTCTTTTTCTTGTGTAGTTTCTTCAAGTCTTTGAGAATAAACAACAATCGACCGACGGTCGCCGACGTATTTATGATGAATATAACTCAAACCATCGCTCAAATTCAGCCGGATATACATATGTATGTATGTGGAAGAGTCATTGAAAATTATATCACTCTGATACGTGCCACGGTAAATAGCCGAGGCGGGCACTTAAACGATGACATTGTCCAGACATAATGGCAAATATTGGGCTTTCAAATTAAAAAAAGAATTTTGTTAATATCTCACACACAGGTTTTTTCATTCAATTTCAACATCCATCCGCCCTTTATAATCAAAAGTTCTTCTTTTTCTTGGTTCTCCATCCACGAACTATATATTTCGGCTGTGACTTGTGACTAAGGTTTTCTAAACTCTTTGGACGAATGTGTTGTGATTAGTTTTATAATTTATAATAACATAAGTTTTAACTTATTATAATCAATATAATAATATTTAATAAATGTATATTGATAATAAAAGCAAATTTTTTTTATATACATAAATACTAAATACTAAAACACAACATGGAGACTACTAAACTTAATAATATAATAATGTATATAATTAATATATAATATAATTAAAACGCATTGTTTTCCCGTACTTATACCAATTTAACAACAAGAAACCTATCGTATACTCCAAGGTAGTACACTTGGTCCTCTTCTGTTAATCGTTGCCATGCATATGATACCCAAATTATCTTGTTTTTAAATTCAGTAAAACTATTAGCTAATTATTTATCTTATGTCTAGTTATGAGATATAAACTAAAAGTCTTTCCACACTAACCCATAGAAAATATCCAGATCAAAATAAAAATTGAGAAAAGGCAGCAAATTTAAAAGTTCATGTCATACAACTTTAAATTTGACAGTCCGTCTAACACAGATTGACAAGTGTTATTATTTACATGCTAGATTCTAAGAATGGTTCTAAAACTATCGCACATTGTATCACTTGAGTATTTGAGGACAAGCAAATTTATCATTCCACTATCCTTTTGACATGTGTCACGTATTTGTGGTGACAGTGTTAAAGTTAGCACCCAAATCCAAAGTTTCATAAAGCGAAACTTAAATAAGTCACTCTTAATTATCTGCCAGTCATTCAGTCTGGGTCTGACAGGTTACACTCCTCTACATAGACTGCACGCATCCGCTGTGCTTACCGGAAGTCAAGATTATGAATTAAACGTCAACTTGAAACCTACATGCAAAATAACAAACGTTTTGTCATGTAAATCGTCTGTCGTTACACCAATGTAATACCTCTGATTATATGCATAATTTACCAGGTCTCATCTGCATCTTCGTCGGAGCGTGAATAGCAGTTTTTTTTTCTAAATTTTATTTTTGCAAACAAAAAACATTACAATAACAAAATAATAAATTGCAAATCATTATTGTATTATTGCACCTATAAGCAATGTGTTTATAGAAAGCTTTATGCATCGCTAGCTGAGATATTGACGTGTGGGATGGGTGGAAGAATAAAACTAAGTAAGCAAATTGTATCTGAACGTTGTCGTCATCGTCGTCTATTCAGGGAAAATTGAAAAGAGACATCAGCGTGGGTGCGGTTTTAGTTGGCAAATTAAGTGATTCAATGACTTCTTTTGACACGATTTAACAAGGTGAATTATTGGTTTAGTTTTGAGTTTTATTCAGCCATCGGGGTTTTGATTTGTGTTGGGTTCCTTTGAAGGAAGGTTATTATTTCGAGAATTTTGTGAAGACATCTTCTTAATTTTAGTTTGCGATATGGTTTCCATCTGTATCTTAAGTTGCTTTTTTGCGAACTTATTTCGGATCTATAAGCAAGATAGTCACCTCATTAACAAAGTCACTTAAGGCTCGTAGAATATAACTCAGCCTTGGATATACAAAATTATCATTTGATATAAAGAATTATTAAATAGTTCTGATCTTTTAGAAAGTATGAATATATATATTTATTTTTATTTTATTAAAACATCATTAACCCTGACAAATACAAAACTGTACCGACGTTTCGGTATGCTTAAACGATCTTAAAAGGTAATAATTCATTTCATAACCATATTATGTATATTGGAAATTGTTCCACTTCTAACTATGTATGTATAAATACCGAGGCTGATCTAGAGTGTGTGATATGTCATCTGTCAAGTGGGTATTTTTCTCTGTGCCGTATGAGATTGACATATTCCCCAAGCTTGTTGGCTTTTGGAACATGTTTCACCTTCCTCAGGTGTATGTGCATCTTTCATATCACATCCATCATCGTTGTGTCGCGCATTAATCATAAACTCGCATACTAAACGGACACACCAGTTTCCATTGATGATATTGATCTGAATTTTATTGATAGCCATTTTGAGGCAAACGCATACCATGCAACATGTAACCACGGCTGGACTTGCACAATGCAGAGCTAAAAGGCCTTTTTGTCAGAATTAATTAAGAAATCATCAAAATATTACAGAAATTAAGTAGTACCTCTTGTGCCCTTGGAATATGGTAAGTTCGTTGGATTGTCATGTTTTTTCAGGGGTACGGCCTCTTGAGAGGAATGTGAAAAATCCTATAAAATTATCTTTTGTCATGAACACTGTTTCTCATTTGAGAAGAACGGAAACGTTAAAATGTAGATTATTAAATGGACCTCAACAACTTATTAGCACTGTTTTAGATAGAAGAATAGAAGAAGGACATGAATGAGTACTACTGTATCTACATGTGGCACTATTTACAAGGTCAAGAATGCCTTGGTAAGTTCTTGGTAAGGTGGCTAGTGAGTGGCCTTCGGAGATTCTTTTAGGGTTTTGTATGAAAACCACATAATTCCAAGGAGGATACGAAGCATACATCAATTAACAACGATAAATTTCCCTTGTTTTCATAAGTCATAGTTTAACTTTTGACATACATCGGTTGAGGGAGACTTTTCTAAACTTTGGATCTAGAAAATTATTCGTCATTCGTGTAGTCCCAATAAAAAAGGAATCAATATATCTGATGAAAAGTTTATGTATATGGATAAACTGATGGCGATTTTTGCAATTGGGTATTTCACTGGACAATTGGTTGTTAAAGCATTGATATAATTAGTAGAAATAGGAACCATTTTGATAGTATTGGGAAGACACAAATGTTTCTGTTATCAAGGTATCATTTATAATTTAACAGACTTTATCAATTACATGCACGTAAGTCAAAAAAACAATGCCTTAATATGAGAATTGCACATCTTATAAATCATAACCAGGTCAAAAGAAGGGCGGAACTTCTGGTGTAGATCTTGGAAATATTTCGGGGCATATTCAGCGACCTCAAATCTGGGATGATTCCACAAAAGCTGCTTCGTATGGACATATAAAAAAGCTTTTCGCTTTCTTTAATACAAGGGCCTTTTAAAGAGAGTTTTTAAGCCATCAAATTCTGTAAAGTTACTGGTTCAACATTCAAAAACTCTTGCTCTCTTTCAGTGCAAAATATCTATGTATGTATTTTTCTTAACCTTAAGTTAAACTGAGAAATGAATATTGAAGAATATTAAGAAGGCCTGTTTAGCTTTCTATACGCTTGCAGCGAAGCTTTTTGTAAAAAGTGGAGTCTCCAATTTTGTATGATCTTACACAGCACTCACGAATGGTTTGTTTGATTGGGTGGTAGCATCGATAAATTTAGGAAGGGCCAAAGAACTGCTAGCATTGGCACCACAAGGATCCTTATATCTTATCCAACGGATGCTTTAAGCGTTCTGCACCGTTAGCCACTTGATTTACATATTAAGTATCTAGTATCGTGCAACGCATAAAGACAGCAATTTTACTGATTCGAATATGGTCTAAGAGTGTCAAGTATGCATGCTGACAGGCGAGCTCACCTTCCAATAGAGATGTATTCGACTTCCACTGATTACCCCTAAATTGCGCATCAATAATGATTTTAAGATTATATTCCCATCCAGGGAGGACTAGGATGATTACGTCGGTCGTAACGAGAGACCTCGACACAACTATCTTTACTGATGGGTAAAAGATTGAGTGTAGAGTTGGTTCAGGAATCTGAATACATCTAAGTCTTTTAGGCTACCCTAGTGGTTTTTAAGCTGAATTTCTAGCTATCAGCGTAGCATGCTAGAAGAAGATCCAAACCAAAAACGAAATACTGCTTTTATTACAGACATTCAGGCGAGTGTTAAGGCCATTTATTCTAGTACCCCATCTTCCAAATTGGTACGCAATGCTGGAATGAAAATGAACTTTCTGGCCAGGAACATTCGGCTCGGAGTTATTTATGAAGGAAAATATTCTCTCAATTTTTCTCAACGAATCAAAATGCGGGGAATCATCTAAGAAGATTTAGCCCACCTATAATATAACCCAAACATTTGATCTGATATGCACACCCAGGCAAGACATAGCCAGAATCGTTGCTACCTGAAGCGGACATTGGCCAACAGGAGGGCATGAGGCGAAACTAGGAATTCCTCACAACGCTCATTTTTATAATTGTGGGGACCAGCGGGAAAAGGAAACAGTTCTCCATTCACTGTGCAAATGCACTGTTCTGGCGAAATTTAGAGCGCAACCATTAGGAACGACATTTGACGAAGACATTGACAAACTTTCGAAATGAAGATCAAAGACTTTATCTTTTTTCTCAACGCGACAGAATGGCTCTAGGTTGAACTTCGGTTACTTCTGTGCCGTGCCCTCCGTGTTATTCTTTAGATCACGATCACGAGCTAGCGGACTGAGGGCTTGAACGAAACTTTACGTTGCGGTGGTGGGCCGGATTATCACTAAGTCGGATCGGCTACTGTTTCAGCACCAGTCAACAAGCTGCCTAGCTTGGAACAGTGTAGATAGTATTGGATGTGTATGATGGTTCGGTCTAGTGTGTGATTCAAATTCCGGATGATTGTGCAAAAGAAAATACATAATAAGACACATCAAAACCTACTGGATCTTTTCTACATTTTGAACTCAATCCGAACTGGATGACTCCGTGAGAATGTCCACAATTCCCCATATCAATTCCATTCACAGGTTTACACGAGTTAAGGTCTCAACATGGCGCACTTCGACTCTATATGGGCTACAGACAGGGTTCCCAACCGTACTATAATATATAGTATTGTGCTATATTTTGCCTTTGCGTACTATATACTGTTGAAGAAATATATAGTACGCAAAAATACTATATTTCAATGGATTGAATAAAAAGCGAACATATCTCTCATTATGTCTCATTTAATTATGCAAGAATCTGAATACGCCTAAGTCTTAATGTCAATGTCAAAATTGACAGCGATGATAAACGTTTGTCAGTTACAATTTACTACTGTCGATGTTCTTGTGTATATTTAAACTTTGTTTACTGTCTTTTGTTTGATCGGGTTTTTTGTTCACAAAATTGTTAATGTTTTCCTTAATTGGTGTAAGTAATTATGGAAAGCGACAACGAAAGTGGGTCGAGTTCAAATTGTACGATTGCGCCGCAAACCTCCACTAAAAAGCGGAAAATACAAAAAAGACTCCAGAAATATAAACTAGAATGGGAAAATAGGTATGACTGGCTAACGAATAATCCCTAAAATATATTTAATGCCACATAACAATTTCTATCGGAAAACGTTGCATTGGCCATGTTAGTTCTTTAATGTTTAGCTAGGTATTTCCATCGTCCATCATCTGCCTTTTATTTGTAATGTTTTTTATTGGACGGAGTTGAATGAAAGTATGTAAGAGATGTTGAGTTTTATAAATGTTAATAAATTGTTGCAGATCAAACAACATGCTGAGACAAAGCAACACTCAAAATTGAGCTTAACAAGAAAACTTCTACATTAGTTTATCGCACCATTCTTCTGTTTCCCAAGTGAATACTTGTGAATACAAGATAACAGCCAGTGAACTTGCTTTAACCTTCCATACTGTGTAAACAAAATCAAATATGTCGTTTCAAAAGGCTCTAGTTGAAGATGTCCTAGGACCATAATAAGTGCTTTAAATGCACCCGGCTTATTTTTTTTCTGCAAACTGATGCAAGCAATAGAAAGAATGTCAAACTATTTCCATTCGTTGTTCAATATTTTGACATTGAGAATGGCATTCAAAACAAGTTATTAGAGTTTTACGAAAATTGTGATGAATCAGCAAACGGGATGTTTGACGCTATTAATAAGTCACAATATAACCTTTGATAGGGTGTCTGGTCTGAAAGCCGACAATTGCAATGTGAACTTCGGCCTTCACCATTCTCTGTATAAAAAATAGAGCATCTAGTTCCTAATTTGGTGAAAGGCAATTTTCATGCACACATAGTTCAAAGCAATGAATTTTTTAAAAATTGATATTGAAAATGTAATTCTAAAAACCTACAGCCATTTCTCTTGGTCCGCAGTTCCAAGAAAAGAACAGAAAAAAATTGTTGCGGCTGTTGACGGTGAATGGCATGAGCTAAAACGTCATGTTGGCACTATCTGGCTCTGATTGCTGCCTTGCGTGGACAATACATATACTTTTGAATTGGAAGCCTTTGATTGACTATTTTACTAGTTTAGATGAACAATGTCCCAGACATATCAAAAATATTTTGTGTATGCATGAAATTTATGGAAACATTAAAGTTCAAATCTTTTTGGACTTCGCTATCCATTTAATGCATAACTTTAATAAACCTGTCAAGCAACTTGAAGTTAACAACATCACAGTTTTAGATTGGTTTAACATTATTTCGACAAGTTCTTAACTTACAAGAAAGAATGAAAATAAATGACGAACTTTATTGTGAAATAACAATACTCAATGAAATCTTTGCAAGAGTAAGGAGTTCAAGAGATTTTACGGAAAAAACTTCCGATCAAAAATGGCTGCATATTTTCCAAAATACCGAAAACAATCTACCAAATATTTTTAAACCAATTTTATTCCAACTCTCCATTCCTGCCACTTCGGCGTTTACGGAAAGGATTTTTTCAATCATGAACTCAAAATGGCAAGTAGAAAAAAACAGAGCGAGTCTCTCATTAATCAAAAATGAGCTTTTGGTCTCTATTAATTTGAAAATTGAATTTGATGAGGTTTACGAAACTTTGATTGCTAACAAAAAATTGTAAAATGATGCAAGAAGTTCAAAAAAATATAGATTTTATAAAAAAATAATATGCAGCAAAAATAATTTTGGCTTTTTCTTTCACTTTTCATAAAATACTATATTTTTTTGGATTGTACTATATTTTTTTCTAGCTTATTTGAAAAATACTATAATCAGTCGCAAAAATGTTGGGAACCCTAGCTACAGGTCGGCTTTTCTACCTAACTACCTAGTGTGGATTTACTAAGTTAAAACATTTTTTTTTGGATTTATAATACAATTTTCTAAATATTTCTTTAAAAAGTGAAGATTTTAAAAACCAAATGCTCTACTTTTCCAATTTTGACAATTAACAGCTTTATAATATTCTCTACAAGAACAAAATTGTTAATTATCTAAAATGTTTAACAAAATGGTTTTCGATAATCGCAGTTTTCTCGAAAACGTCACCTAGTATTTTTATAAACATTTTTACTTGCGACTTATACAGAGGTACTATTAGGCAAGTTATGCATTCGTAAAAAAAATCGAACTCGAGATTTTGATCAAAGTTGACATTACGATGATAGCGAAGACCAAAAAAGTGGGTCTCGCAATTCTGTCTGTCTGTCGGTTCGACTACAGCTAAACGGCTTGGTCGATTTTCTTCAAACTTGGTAGATATGGATTTTAATTTTTTCCCCCCACAGGTTTTTTTCTTTTTTTTTTTTAAGACCAAAACTAACGGTACCTACCATACAAATGTTAAGAAATGGTTTTCGAAAATCGTATTTTTCTCGAAAACGGTTCCGAGAATTTTGCTAAATTTTTTTTCTTTTGATTAATTCTTACGATCTATAATTTAATAAAAGAAATTTGAAATCTAGATATTACTGACTGTACCTACCATAGAACGATTTTTTCGAATTTCTCATTATCAGCATAACGGATTTTAATGAATTTTTTTTATAAAGAAGCTCCTAAAAAGTTTAAAGAACATTGCATTTCAAAACTTTTAAAAACAAATATTTTTTCAATTTTTGGAAAAAAAAAAGTTTTTTTTTTATTTGAAAATTCGATATCTCAAGAACGGCTTAGTATTTTTCTTGGAAATTTAACTCGCATTCGTACAGTAATAAAAAATTAAAGTTTGCGCACCTTTTTTTTTCATAAAAATGTTTTAAAAATTTTGTACATAAAAGCTTATTTTATTAAGGAACCACTACAACGACTTATAAGTTTTGTTCTTTCATAAATTCATATTTGCATAGCATTCTGTTCTTATCTCTTACTACTAAAAGAATTTAAAAGGTTCATTTTATCCTTATGAACAGTTTTCTTTAATAACATTCGTTTTTTTTAAATTCCTAGTCTATTACATAGGAGCAAGTTCGTGCGACCCAATCTACAATCTGAGAGACCAATTCTTACGAGTTTTGACTTTCTCATTATTGAAATTAAATTTTTTATACAGACGTTTTGAAAAACATTGCACATTTTTGAAAAAAATAAAAATTATTTTTTTTGAAAATTCTATATGTATTTCAAAAATATTTGTTTTGCAAACACCTTAGAATAATCACCTTTGTAAGTAACATTTTCGATCAATACGTACAAAAATGATAAAATTTTATTGTCGGAAGCACAGTTGGAAGAGGGAAAGAAAATTATCTTCATCGTATTTTTAAAATGATCGGCTATCAGACTTATGTAGATACATATCGGGAGTCGGTAGTTATTAGTTAGATCAAAATTTAAATCAAAATTTGTCCATGTCCATTGTATAGTGGCGTTCCACAGGGATTCATATTCGGGCCAATTCTTATTTCATTTATATGTTAACATATTTATATGAGGCTCACTCGAAAACTAACTTACCGATTTCGTTGAAATTTCGTTAAGTGTATTTTATTTATTAGCTTAAAGAACGCCGTTCTTTTAAAAGAATAGATGAGTCTTAAATTGAACTAAGATCTCTTAAATCATGAATGGGTAATTTCAAATTATATTTGTTTTAGTCCTCGAAAGTTTAAAACCATCGTTATTATCGTAACTTGAAATTATAGGAAACTCAGAAATTGAATTGTTTGGCATTTGTTAAGCATCACCTTAAATCGTCCTCTAAGGCTCTAAATCGGGACGGACTAGGGTCACTCAGAGCAAGTCGCCCTCTTCAACTATCCATAAGGTCCGACCCAGTGTGAAACATTCAATCCGGCATTCGATAACTATAAAGACACCAGGTATCCCCAAGTGTAAATGTTCATGACGCCGCATCGTCGTCGTGTCGACGCAGGTTGGCCGGTTCGGTTACTATTACTATGTCAACAGCATTTGCAGATTATGGTTGCAACAAATAAAAATGTTGATTGCATAAAAATTTGTTTATTATTATGGAAATTTAACATGAATACTTGTTGCCCGTCATCGCGCATGATTTATACAATATCGATGTTAAGCCCGCATAGCATTCGAGCATACGGGGCTTGAAATGCTACTTGTTCCGTATTTGGCATCCTCGCTTGTGTTCAATATGGATTTATGGCATCGAGCAAGCAACACTTAATAAGCGTTCGATATATATACTCGTGCAAAGCAAAATAAATTCAATATTATCGACTCTGTAATTAATTAATGGCGGCTTTAAGTAACTATTAGCGGGCTAATTTAGTTAAGACGAATAAGTTCACTCCATAGGACATATCTGTGTGTAGCTAAGACTGTATAGACTGATAGAAAATTCAGTGTAGCACATTGGACGCGTGTGTCACACAAATGGAAATGGTAATTTGAGAAGGTTTTGATTTGAGTTTTACATGGCACTGGATGTCGCAGAATATGGAATGTACCTGGCGACATTTTAAATTGTTCATAATGCGTTCGAGTGCAAAATGGTATTTAAATTACGAAAAGGAATCTCAATTTGGCACTGCACTTGATAGCCATGAGAACTATAGAACCGAGTGTATTATGGAGTCTTTTGTAATTAAAAGTTTAAGAGATTTGAAACATTTAATGAGTGTAGAGTTTGAGTTATTTAAGTTAAACTAGGTTTTTCAAATAAATAAACTCAACAAGATAAACTTATATGAGCCCAAATTTAGGAATAACTTACGGATGGAAACTGAATTTGTATCTATGAATCTATGTTATAATACATACGATAAATATGATGTACGATTTGTCTTCTGTAGTTTGAAATTTAGTTTATAACCCTCGAGGCATAGATTTAGATTTATTAGTAGGGCTAGAAGTCATTAATAGCAATGAACTTTTTATATTGAGGCACACTCAAAGCAATCAAAGCACTGAAAACCAACAAAGCAGTAGGACTTGATGGCATTCCTGCAGAGCTTCTACAAGCGGCGCCAACGACATCGATCGAACTCTTATATCCACTCATAAAGAAAGCATGGGTCTCCGAAGGTTTTCCGAATGAGTGGAAAAAGGGAATGATAGCCAAGCTCCCTAAAAAAGGAGACTTAACACAGTGCGAAAACTGTAGGAGGATTTGCGTCCTGCCTGCCGTTGCCAAAATATTAGCAAAAATAGTACTGGAACGCATCAGGGAAAATCTAGAAGCCGCACTCGATGCCGAACAAGCAGGTTTCTACACTGGATCCTCATGCATTATCATATCAATACTTTAAGGATCATAATTGAGCAGTGCGTCGATTATCGATCACCACTCCACCTGCTATTCATCGACTTTGAGAAGGCTTTCGATAGCGTCAATAGAGAATTTATTTGGCATGCTTTACGCTGGAGGGGTATCCCGGATAAATTAATAGCTATTATTAAGTCAACTTATGATGGATCCAAATGTAACGTTTTGCACGAAGGGAGGCTGTCAGAAGATTTTGAAGTTCAAAGTGGAGTCAGACAGGGCTGCATTCTGTCACCAATATTATTTCTGTTGGTGATAAGCGATGTTCTGCGAGCGGCCTTGATGGGAAACGGAGGAATTCGATGGACTCTGACGTCTCACCTGAAACACCTTGACATGGATCTCCACCAAATGACAACAGGGGTGGAGAGAGAAGCAGAAATCGTGGGGCTGAAAATCAACTCCGGCAAAACAAAGATGATCAGCCTAGGAACCCAGTCATCTTCTCTTATAAATATTTCTCAACAACCGGTAGAGAAAGTACAGAGCTTCTAATGCCTTGGAAGTATTATCTCTAACGAAGGTGGCGGCGCATGCAATGCAGTGGAATCCGCTCACTCAAGAAGGAAGAAGAGCTGGAAGACCGAGAAGCTCATGGAGAAGGACAGTCAAAGAGGAGTCAGCCCAACTAGGCAAGAGTTGGAGGGCGTTGCGACTCATATCCTGAAACCGAACACGATGGCGAGCTGGTGTTGTGGACGCCCTATGCCCCACTAGGGGTCCCCCATGGACATAAAAGGTCTGAGGACCTAACCCACACTCAAAGGGTTATAACTACCTTCAAATCGTTTTAACACAGTGCGAGCGTTTATTAAATAGAGATAAAAATGTTCATTTGTCTTATATCTCTGGGTATTCAAATGGGAAGGAAAAACAGAGTTGGGTAAGGAATTCCACATGTGTGTGGCACGGCTAAAAGAAGAATCTGTATAATTGAGTATACAAGCGGGTACTACGCTGAAATTGTTCAAGGGAAGGAATGCAACTGGCTAGTGTAACAAAGCACCGTTTGAAGAAGTAGAAATAAGACAAGAGACATTTCGACAGTGTTCAAGGCAATTTTTTTTACCGTAATCGATCTGTCGCCTAAGGTTTAAAGCTCTATTATTTTCTGGACCTTCTGGTGCAGTGATGTTTTTGATTTACCTGACGAAATATGAAAGTTATACTCTGGTTTTGGGCGTATGTATGCTTTAAAAATAGTTGCCACATCAGAAGGAGAAAAAAAAGTTCTCACAGTGTCTGAGAAAACCTAGGCGTTTTAGCAAAATCTGACATGTGGTCGCTTCACAAAAGTTGTTCAGTAACGCACATACCAATACTCCAAAGCTTTTCAGATTCCTCGATGCAAGTTCCATTCATGTATAATGGCAAAGGCGGTATATTCTGCTTCAACAACTGAAGACAGCTTTGAGTTTTGGAAGCATAAAATTGAACACAGTTATATTAATACTGTTCTAATCTAAGTTTAATGAGCTCAACCTATTTTGCCATTGCAACTCGACATTGGAAGAAGATGTAAGTCAGCAAAGGAGTATGCAAAACTTAGGGTGCTGTATCAGCGAAGGAGATTAGTGGATTGGTGGTTTCAAACAGGAGATCATTTTTGTTGGAGATAATGCTCAGCCCTGGGGCACTCCCAAAACAACCTGTATTAAACGGGCAGACATGTAATTGTTAATTCAGTAAAGAATTAACGCTCACCTTTCTGTGAGAAAATCCTTTAAATCACCAGTGGATCTGTTGAAACGAAAGCCTGACAGTCATTGAGAAGCTTTCGTTTTTCGAGATATTTTATGAGCTGATGATTGATCAGCCTTTCCATGACCTTGGAAAGATTGGATGTCATTGGTCGGTAATTGGAGGTTAAAGTTGGATCGCTGTTTTTTAAAATTGCTTGCACAAATGCTTTTTTCCATCCAGAGGGAAAATGAAAAGGTTAAAAAAGTAACACAGTGGATTAGTGGAAGTGGAAGAAGATATTTTCAAGAAAACTAATGATATAACATCAGGGCTAGCGGATTTACGAACATCGAGATCTTTTAGTACTTTAGCAACTGTACGGGTTCGAAAATGTAATGGTCCCAAAGAAAGATGGACGTCCTCAAGTACTGGCGGAACCCTGTCACTATCGGGAAAGTTAGAGTTTGCTGCGAATTGTTCTACAAACGCATTGGACTTGTATATATGGAACTAGCAACAGGGTTTTCATGATGGACAAGCTTAAACAATTTTAAGCTAAGGTATTATCTTAATAACTTTCTAATTTTCAGGCAGTTGAATATCATACATCTTTATTTTAAACGATTTTTAAGTATTTAAAGAAATATCGGTCATCATATCTTTAATCTTTTCAGCTAAATTAAACATAAAATGCAAGAAAACAAGAAAGATAACTGCTCTTTTGAAAAAGATTGTAGAATAAAATGTCTTTAGTTTCGTATCGGTTTGGAATTGGTTTAGTGTCAGTTTTAACTCAGATCATTTCGAACCTTGTTTAGTGCTTAAATGTTACGGTTTTCGATCAGTTCCGGTTCGACTTGACAAGTGCTAAGCATTTCCATTTAATTTCATGTCAAACCCCTGAATCGGAATAGATACGCCGTTCGTCTCGATTTCGATAGCGAAGATATACCTAGGTTACACTTTGTTTAAAGTGTAAGAGGGTCTCTACCTGAGATATTGCGGTCTTCCATCGGTTGCGATTCCTCGCGAGCTCCCTCCAGTCGTCTGGACCAAGCGCTCTTGCGTCTGTAACCGCCTGGTACCTGTAGCGGAGCTTCGGTCTTTCTCGTCGTCTCGAACCTGGGGGCTGGGATTCGAAGATTTTCTTGGCTGGAGCATTGTTGTCCATTCGCTCAATGTGACCGAGCAAGTGTAGTCGACGTGTTTTGGCTCTTTGGACTACATCCACATCTTGGTACAGCTCGTATAATTCACGATTGAATCTTCTTCTCCATTCGCCCTCTTCGCATATAGGACCAAATATTCGCTGAAGAATTTTTCTCTCGAAAGTGCCCAGTATCAATTCCTCTTTTTTACTTATCGTCCAGCACTCGGCGCCGTAGAGTAGAACTGGTAAAATTAGCGTTTTGTATAGTGTGCACTTTGTCTTTCGAGAAAGGAGTTTTGAACCCATTTGTTTGGCCAAACCGAAGTAGCAGCGGTTTGCTAGGGTAATTCTTCGTCGGATTTCCGCTAAGGTGTCATTCGTGGGATTGATATTCGTTCCGAGGTAGGTGAACTCCTTGACTATCTCGAAATTACTGCTACCAACATTGACGTTTTGTCCTAGGCGATGGACAGATGAGGCTTTATTTGTTGATAGCATATACTTTGTTTTGTCCTCATTAACTTCAAGACCAACGCGTTTCGCCTATTCATCAATAGCTATGAACGCTTTTAGCACAGCTCGCTTGGAGCGGCCGATGATATCGATGTCGTCCGCATAGGCAAGCAGTTGGGAAGACCTGTCGAAGATAGTGCCTTCCAGGTTAACACTATTCTTGCGCACTATCTGCTCCAGGACTATGTTGAAGAAATCACATGATAGTACATCTCCTTGTCGGAAACCTGTACATGCCTGGAATAGCTCCAATGAGCTGTTACGCATTTGCACGTTGCACCGCATATTTTGTAACGTCATGCGGCGTAGCTGGATCAGTTTTTTTCGGGATCCCGAGTTCCGACATCGCCAATAGAAGCTCTTGGCGACTTATGCTATCATATGCGGCTTTAAAGTCGATGAAAAGATGGTGGGTTTCGACTTGAAATTCGTTGGTCTTTTCCAGGATTTGTCTCAATGTAAAGATTTGGTCTATGGTAGTACTGGGTACTGGAACTGGATCTCCATTGACTTGATATGCTTCTTTGCTCCCCTGTGGAAATGCTGCTTAAACACGTCTACAATTCCCTGTGCTTTGGTGACTAGATTCCCTTTGCTGTTTCGAAGAGCTTGCGTGCCGGTCCTATAAGGGCGATTCTACAAACAATGGAATAAAATGATACAAATTTCGGCCCGACAGTTTTGGAAGCCAAAATTCGTAAAAGTTGTTCTAATTGATCATTAGAACGTCTCTTTGTGTTGTTGAAAGCGGCCAGTTAAAAAAATAAAAAATGACGATTTTAAGGACATTTTTTGAAAAAGGATGTTCAGGGGACTGAGGTTTTTTCCAGGGGACTGACAAAAAAAAATAATTATCTTTAATTTTTGTTTTATTATTTCCAAAATATGATTTAAATATACATTGAAATATAGAACTTAAATATACTTAGTCTTCATAAGCATAAAAAATCATAGTTATTACATATAACTTAGCATTTTATTTTATTATAATATTCCAATTAGTTTCTCCTACGAGCCTTAGAGGTCTTGGTGACCAGTTTCGGTGGGCTTGAAGTATTTAAGTCTGATTCGCCATAATGATCATCAACATTTTCTGTTAATTTTGCAGTATATTCTATTACGCCCAAAAGGTAATGCTCACATTCAAATGGATTCAAATTACAGAAACAAGTTAGAGATCTTAGCATAATTTTTCCAGGGAAAAACGCATTTCCGTGTATCTGATGGACTTTGAGAGTGCCTGTAAAAGGTGTCAAAATTGGTTGATCAATCAAAATTAATCTTTTCATAGCTTCAATGTCACTGTCCGTCACTGTAAAAATAGTTATATTGGGACATCGATTTTGAATTGTGTCGCAAAACTCGTTTAAATTTGTTATATCTCCCCCACGTGCAACGACATTGTCTGCAGTTCTTTTACATACTGCGCCGACACCATCAGGTGCTCCTTTACCATGACCAGCCTCATGGTAGTTCCAGCTCCAATTTATTATTCCAGGACGCATGTCTGCCATCTTGCGAGCCAAAACAAAAAACATAAGCTTATTTCGATATTGAGTCACTGGTCCATCGCTTAAAAAATAAATATTTTTAATGCTTGGTGGTAGTTGGTTTAAGACTGGCTTCAGGTGTGCCCAGATAGCAGGCAGATTGTGAGACAAGTTTGAAGAAACTGTGCAAAAAGAACGCGTTAAGCCTTTCAAATAAACAACTACTGTATGAAGCGATATTTGTGCCCGGGATCCTCCAAAATGAAATGATTGCACCTCCTCGTTATATTTTGTGCAATAATTTTCAGAAAAATCCATATGAACAATTGCGTCGCTATCAGTAAGGGATTTTTTCATGATTGAAGATTGTTTTCAGGTCATTATCAAGCTTATCCAAAAGTTCGCTAGCAGATATCTCAACAGAAATTTTTTTCTGCTTGATCACAGTTCTTTCTTTTTTTGTTTTTGGATCAATAATAGTTTCTCGGGAGGATGACCACTTTTTATAAGTTACGAGTGTTGTATCATGAAACTCTTCATGTACTGGGATAGTTTTTTTGGAACAAATATCGCAGCGTCTCTCCAAGCATCTCTCATTGTACCGGTAGCAGCATAAATAGGTCAACAAATTCTGGTAGTTGGAAATTTTCAGAACTTTTGCCTTATAAAGAGCAAAAACAATCAGTTGTATGTTACTATGAACAGCACATAAACACGTGTCTCTCTCAGTAATTTTTGGGGAGACAATCCAAAATGGTACAAGTCTCGTAAACATAGAGTAGCTAATGACACCATTTCCTGACTTAATAAATTCTTTGTGTAGATTTTTCAAAGAGTCCAATAGATACCGTTTCTGTTTTCTTATCTTGTTTTTTTTAATAAATTCGTTCTTACCTGCACCTAGCCTCGAATACTTATCATCTTCCAAAAACGTTTGTACCATCAGTTTGAGGCATGTTCGTGCTCTGTCTCTTGAAATTTCTTGTTTCCGAGCTTGCCAGATCTTTTTGTAAGAAATTAGTTTGCTATTGTATTTCCAAATTTTTTTTTCGGCGACAATAGGTCCCAAAAGTAATTTCTTAACCACTTTCTTCTCATGAAGAGTGTTGAGTTTTGGCATATTTTCTTTAATTTGCATTTGAAGCACATCACCAAACAAGGCTTTTTTTACCACTTCAGCTCGAGTTTCTTTTCTTTCAGCAAGTTTCGTCATTTTTGTATCAGGTGTTAGGTCTTTTTTTTTTTATTTTTTAAACGATAACATCGTTTCTTTAACTTACTAAGTTTTGCTTTCAGATTCTTTATTTCTCGATTTTTTTTTTTAACTCAAGGCTGCGCCTTCGACTTACCCTTTTTAACCTTTTTTTTCTCGAAGCTAACTTTGGTGTTAAGTTTGGTATGTCTATCTCTATCTCCTGTTGTTGCTGATCTAACGCGCCATTAATCAAACAATCTGGAGTAGTATTCTTAATTAGTTTTGCAGTAGACTTTTTCCTAGCAGATTTTTTGGAATAATAAGTTGCTGAGTACGTTTTCCAATTTTTCCGTGTCTGTCTGAGTTCACGTGCTGTCATTTGTGATACACTTTTTCTTTGACCTTTTTCCTTTTTCTTCAAATGTTTTTCTTTTTCTTTGCGCGCTGCTAGCTTTAAAGGATCGTTTTTTATTGCATGGTATCTAAGCCTTTCAGCGTCTCTTTTTTTCTAAATCTGTTGCGCTTTACTTAGCTTGGTCTTCGGTCTTCCCATTTTCTTTTCTGATCAAGAAATATTACGATATAAAACAATAATTAAAAAATTGTGTCTCTTAAGAATCAATTTAAAATATGTAAATTATATAAATTATATAAATTGCAGCATAAAGCTGAAAAGTTATCAGTCCTCTGCATGGAATATCAGTCCCCTTGTTCCTTTAATAACCAGGGGACTGAGGCCAGGGGACTGAGGTTTTTTATAGTTTTTGCGCAAAAAAGATATTAAGGTTTTAATTAAAAAAAATATATATTATTACAGTTTTATTAAACCTATACTATAATGCTAACAAAGATGCCTACTTACATACAAATTTGTTTTGTAAAAACTTACCAGAGGACTGATAAACTAAACGGACATTCCACGACTTCTTGCACAAATGTTTTCTTCACAATTGACATAAACAAATAGAAGCGAGTAGCAACAAGATTTTATATTAACGGGACTCGGTACTTCATATTGCTAGTGCTGGAAGTTCGATCGATACCGTAGTTATCGATTTTATCGACTGTTTCAATATGCCAGGGGACTGATACAAAAAGCGGGGGACAAAGTTTAATTAAGTTTTTTTGTAATAAAATAAATTACTAAAAAATATTTACCTATTTCGTATCAAAAATGTATTATTTGGCGTAACTTCGGTGGGATTCATTTTAGTATTAGACCTGAAATAAGAGAACGGTAATAATTTTTCTTTGCGAAAACGCACTGGGGACACGTCAGGGGACTGAGAATTAGACACTTTGAAGAATTTTTTGAGCAATATAAAATAAGGTCACCCTAATAATATTTTCAGGCCAGGTAGATATCAGTCCGATTTAATTTTATAAAAAAAAATCAGATTAAATAATTGAACGGATTTCAAAATATTTCTGGGGCCGCCGAAAATTCCATCGTTTGTAGAATCACCCATAACCTGATCCTAGTTGTTTGGCCGTTTTGTAGAACCGGCCGCCGGGTGTTTGTGACGGCGCTAGAAGCTAGACTCCTCGAGATACCTGAGCTGAGAAGCTGCGGCTGCTCTTTTCTTTCTGCGCAGGGATTTTTTCTCTTTCCTTCTCTTTTCACGGAACTCCTCTTTTGCTGCTCTTGGTTTCCATTGCAGCATTTGCACTCGTGCATTTTCCGTCTCCTATTTCAATACCGCGCATTCATTATCATACCACAAGTTCTTTTTCCTAGGTGGTTGATAGCCTATGGTGGTCTTGGCTACCTACTCAATGATGTCGCGGTACTGGCTCCATTGGATATTGACGCTTGTGGCTGGGGGTACGGCAGAGAGATTCCCGGTCACTAATCGGTTTAAAATCGATGAATTTCGGTCTGAGTCGATTTCCCATGACGAATCCGCATCCTAACATGTGCATTCTTTGATGACAGCTGTAATAAATGTCGCAATCTTTTCTTTTCGCTATTCCTGATCCTATCCATCGTATCTCCTGGATCGCGCTAATGTCTGCCTTGTACCGCGAGAGGACAGATTCAAGCTTTTGAGTAGCACCTGGTGTGTAGAGTTTCCTAACATTATAGGTGCATACTCGTAAATCGTAGTCCATTTTCGTTCCAGGTCTGGTTGCCATTTGAGGGGGTCATTATCCGAGGCTTCTCGCGTCTCTCTCATAACAATTGGTATTTTTTACTGTGGCCAGGTCGTTAGCCCGACGCACTAACCTCCAATCTGTAGGGCCATGGGTTTAGAGTTGCAATTGTTTCCTTGGTCAACACTCGCACTTATAAGTTTAGCAAGTCATGACATAAAGCCAAGACCAGTATCCTGCGGTTACCAACGAGAAGGTAATGTAAGCAGTTGATGTGTAGGAAAAGATACAGCTCGAAGCCCCCAGTTCCTATAGTTCCAACCGCCCCTCTTGATTGACACTAACAGCAAAAAAACTTGCTCATTTATCTACATATATATAAGTATATATAATATAAGTCGTCGTTTTTTCAAGCTGGATCCTCTTACTTTCTAATTACTGAAAACTAAATTATAAACAGTTTTATCACCACAGTTTTTCCACCCACAGTACTGTTAAACAAAAAAACTGTTGACATAGGCGGCTGACCGGCGTCTTTACATACCCTAAGCGGAGCAAACACCTTTTTATCGATTCGTTAAATGATGATTTTTGAAAACCATTTTTTAGATAAAATAAAAAAAAAATATAGCATGGTGTTTTCGAAATATTAAATTTTTTTTAAAAATCCCAAAAACAAATTTTGAAAATTTTAATCCACAGTTCTATTCAAGTTTTTGGGGAGCTTTAGCAAACAAAAAATTATCAAAATCGGTTGTACCGTTTTTGAGAAAATAGAAAAAAAAAAGGTTCTTTGGGAGGTACCCTCAATAACCATTTTTCGGAAAATTTTTTTCAACCATTACCTAGTTTTAACTAAATAAAATTTGTTTGTATTTTTATTTTTTAAATCTGTCAAACAGTTTCTGAGAAAAAAAAAATATTTATAAAATTTCGAAAAAAAATCGTATGGCAGGACCCGTTATTTTTGGTCTTTAAAAAAAAAAAAAAACGTGTATGGGGGAACAAATTAAAAATGATATCTACCAAGTTTAAAAAAAATCGGCAGAGCCGTTTAGGCTGTAGTCGAACCGACAGACAGACAGACAGAATTGCGAGAGCCACTTTTTTAGTCTTCGCTATCATCGTAATGTCAACTTTGATCAAAATCTTTAGTTCGATTTTTTTACGAATGCATAACTTGTCTTATAGTTACGGTGACCATCCGTCCTCTTTTTGAGAGGACAGTCCTTTCTTTTTGTATCGTGTCCTTTCTGTTTGCATTTCTTGGAGAGGACAGAAATTTGTCCTCCCTTTTTTAAATTGTCCTTTCAAGGTCCTCTTTTCCTCTTTTAAACCACGATTCTACCATTAGCAGCACTGCTTTATGTCATTGAATTCTGCATTATATTTTTTGCTATTTCGAATGATTTTCAAATTTTATCTCCATTCGCAAGTTAGTGTCGTTCTCGTTTGCATTCTTTCTGCTTTTTGATTATTTTTGGAAAAGATAAGGGTTGTAATTTATATAAAACGGTGAGCATTTATTTGGAATAAATATTGGTAGATAATGAAAGATTAATGTATTTTTTTTTTATACTTTGAAATGGCACCTTAAAGGAAATGCATTTTTAATAGCCAGTGTCCGTTCATTGTAAAAAATCTAAGCGAAAGTGATGTAAGGTGTTTAAAATGCTTACCAAATTTTTCAACATCAAACACAAATGCATTCTCCATTTAGAATCACAAAACATTTCAATGACAGAAGCTTCTCTTGTTTTAAAAGATTTCAAATTGAAACGTATAGAAAGGTAGGCCGAAGTGTTTTTTTAAACATTCACTGATAAAAATTTTCTTACAAAACTAGAGTTAGAAAGTAAAGTCGATTCCTTCAATTGTCTCGACTGAAAGGGTATTTTCAATTTCCAATAACATTTAGACACCTGAGAAGTCCCAATTAAAAGTTGATACGCTAGCAGCTATGCTTATAGTAACAAAGTGCAATTATGACTTCGATTGCCCAAAATTTAAATGTTTTTAAGAAATCGGGACGATATCTTAGAAAAAATACACTGCGAAGAAAAATACCAACATTAAACATAGTTACTTTGAATGACTTTTATATCTATAGTCATATAAATATTTAAGTATATATTATTTATATTATTTTTTTTTTAATTATTTGTATTTATTTGTTTTAAAAACTGAACTGAAGTATGAAGTACAAAACTTTTTAATAAAAATAATTATTTGTTAAACTTTTTTACGTTAATGAAAAACTGTCCTTTTTTTTGCTCCTGAAAAAATGGTCACCGTACTTATAGTATACATACTACGTATGTACACATGTATGTATAAGTCGCCATTTTTTTGTTCTATTCAAAACGGCTCGCTTTTTTCTATTATAAGTGAACTATACTATCTTTCATCCGATCAAAAATAATTTCTGAAAAATAATTAATGTCTGAAAATTAACTAAGTCGATGAATCCAGTTTATTTTGGAAGTTGTTGCATGAAAAAACCTAGTCGAACAGTTGAGAAAAAACTGCACCCGACAGTAAGGTTGAAAAGGCCATTCTTAGGGTGTACAAATGATACGAGCCTTAAAAAACCCCGTTTCATTTAATTCGTAACTCTAAGAATTCCTAGATGATTGCTAATATTTTCAAAGATTAACTTAAGAAACTATTTGTTCCACAGGTAAGATTATGGAACATTTTAAATGTACCTTATTTTAGGTATAGGATTTCTTAAGGCAAGAAAGATTTGCCGACGGGTAAAGGCTATTTTGGTTCTGGATAACGCACCATTGTATTGTTCTGTATTCTCAGTAAACATGCCCCAGAACGTGACAGCAATTATTTAGCCAATAAATGAAAATGCGATCTGTGCGTATTAGAAAGCCATTTTTCAGAAAAAAGTCTTTTAATATAATCTTTTAAAAAGAACATGTTCTGGATTTTTGAAAATAGTTTATTTTAAAACATACAGTTTTTACTATATCGAGGAAACCGGTTATGCACCACAGACCACCTTGTGTGGACAGACCACATATTCGACGTGGCCAAAAACGCTGAACAGTTTTTAGGTTTCCTTTGACGTTGCAAGAAATTGATCACCTTTTTGCATCTGCTTGTAATCTAAAAGGCCTATATTCGTCCAATGATAGAGTACAATTCCAATATTTGGGCAGGTGCTCAAATAAACTATGGGAGTTTTGTCTTACTCACCTCAAATTACATGTGCAGGTGTTTCAGGCAACAAAATACTTTTTTATTATGTATGAAATATGACATGCTCAAATGTTGTTAAAGAAAGTTCAAATATAATACTTCTAATGTTGTAATGCAAAAGTTAACGAGAATTTCACTATTTTTAGAAATAATATTCTATAAAGTTGTCCGCATATGAGAAAAATCGAATTTGAAAAACCAACTTTGATAACGTAAATTTTTAGTCTTCTAAGCTTCTGATTAGAAAGATATGGTATTGTATTAATAATCCTACGAAATTCGATCATAAGTCCAAATCATAAGTTGTGGATAACATATTTGTGTTTTGTATTTATTAAATTTTAAAATCTAAAAAAAAAAAAACAATTTTAGCAGAACATGGTTTCGATCCACGGACCTCTGGGTTATGGGCCCAGCACGCTTCCACTGCGCCACTCTGCTTAGTAAACACATTTTCAAATTAACCTTAAGAAGCTAGCTATGATAGCTTACTGACCAAGCTATGAATAAAAGTACATAATTTGTATTAAAATAAAACGAGCACCTGCTCTAATAGAGCTTGAATATCTGCATATACTTATAATTCACTTAACGGAAATATGGTGTTGATTGTTTATAAACAATAATTACCATACTATTTTATTTTTTTAGTTTATGGGTCAACCGGCTTGAGTGGCGATCCAGTGTTGGATTTTATTCGAAAGTCACATAAGACAGTCTTTAAAATTGGGCCAAATGATAACTTTATTTCTTTCAGTCAGTTTATTCAAGAGGTCCGATCTTATGCTCCATTTTCGAAATCAATTCTCTAAACTCAAATCTTTTCTTAGATTTGATTTATTGAAATTCGAACACCAAATTATTTCCTTGATAAACTCATAACTTACTGTGTATGCATTGGAATGAATAAATTAGTCAAATTTAACTTCGAGCTGCAATTTGTGAAACCCGTCAAAGTGGTTAATATCATTAAGCAGCAATAACATACTCGTCATATTAAAAATCAATTCTAAAATATTTTAATTAATTATATTCATATAGGAAAGTAGTTAAAAATTATGAACAAAACGCGGACTATTAAAATATCCGGCCTACATTATAATGCCCGACCTCTAAACTATCTAGTCCAGGCTGTCAAACGTGTCGTCCACTCGTACCTAAAATAAACATCAGCGATTTATGGTAGCCACCACTGCTGTTCTAGAGTCACGCTGGACTGACCGGCTATACTGCCACAAAATAAAATACCGTCTGTCACCAATATTCCACTTAAAACAAAAAACCAAACCCTCGTATAATTCATAAAATAAAAACCAACAAAAAAAGATATTTTATTTCAATAATTTCATATGAACGACATCGGAACCGCTAATGAATATTTATGAATGCGCGACTATCTAGTTAATATTTTTAATGAGTCGATGGTTGGTAAAATGTCATTCTGATATATCTTTGGGATTTTCGGGGGGACTCTGGGACACTGGGTTTTATTTTGGACGACAAATGTATCTCTGTGGACGAGAGCAACATTGGATTGGAATCGTAAGTTTCCTGGAATTTGGCACCAAGTCTGGTCGTGTTCGTGACGTATGTTTATGCTGGTGCAGAGTACCTGATTACGCTGGAACGATATAGATAATAATTTTATCGTTTTCACGGAAAACAAAATTACTGAATTTTCCTACCTAGATGATTTAATGTGTTACAAGCGCATTGAATTCGAAAGTGTAGCCGTGCTTTAATTTATTTCTTTTATTTTTATTGCAACGGCGAACGACTTGCTGCATGTGGAACCATTTTTTTTTTTTTTTTTTTTTTTTTTTTTTTTTGATGCAGCTGGTACTTAGACGGATGACGACAAAATGACGAGAGGAGGAAGAAGTCGTTTGCACTCATAATGGTTATGTCGTTTCGTGTCATGATATACATTTATGGTCAGTGGCATTTTTATTTCGTTGATGGTTAAAATGCAAGCAATTTGGATTCTGGACCAAGTCCAAATCGAAATGGAAATGGAATTGGAATTGGACTTGGAACGTGCCACACGATGCCATAAAATTGGAGAAGACATGTTTGATATGATTGCATTTGCAGTTGATTACAAATATGAAATGATTTCATTTTAGGTTAATTTTTTTTTTTAATTTCTAACTTCATGAATTATTAATAAATCAAATTCAGCTGAATTCATTTAGAAGATTTACTTAAGTATTACCATATACAGTGTTGGCCAAAACAAAAGCAACTTTAAATGCCTCCATTATTAAGTAATTAAAAAACAAATTTAATCATCAATAATGGTATATTTTTGTTTTTAAAATTTAAATAAATATTTACAGTTTCTAATAGAAAATAAAATAAAATGGTTTTTGTAACAGTTCATTAAATATAACAAAATTAGTATAATTAGTTCAACATTAGGCTGGTCAAAACAAAAGCAACTTTTAACAAATACATATTTTTTTTAAACTATATAAAATATTGCTAGTATTTGGTAGCAAACCCCCTTTTTTACTTGCGATATATGTAGGTACTATAGGGCAAGTTCTGCATTTGGAAAAAAAATCGAACTCGAGATTTTGATCAAAGTTGACATTACGATGATAGCGAAGACGAAAAAAGTGGGTCCGGCAATTCCGTCTGTCTGTCTGTATGTCTGTACCTCGAACTACAGCCTAAACTACTGGATGTATTTTCTTCAAACTCGGTACTAAAGGGTCTTCGGTGATTCCCTAGAGGAAAAATTGAAATTTTTTTTTTAGCTCCAAAACTAAGGGTACCCCCCATACACCCGTAGTGCAAAATCTTATTTATCTCGAAAACGGCTCTAACGATTTTGATAAAAAAAAATTAAGTGTGATATTATGGACATGGACTACATTTTGGTAAAAAAAAATTTTTGGGGCAAAATGTTATTAGGGGTACCTGCCATAGACCCGTTTTTTTTTATTTTCGACTTTCTCATTAACAGCTCTAAGGATTTTAACCCAAAATTTTTAGCAGGAGTCCCCTTAAGTTTCAAATAATATTGTATATAAAAATATTCGAAAAAATATTTTTTGGTTTTTTGAAAAAAAAATTTTTTTTTAATCAATATCTTAAAACCTATGAACGATTATTTTTTGAAATTATTTCCTAAAATCAATATTATTATTTCCTAAAATCAATGTTATTTAATACTTAAAATTCGCATCCCACATTTTTTTCTTGAAAAATTTTAGAGACATTTCTTATATAAAAAATTTATTTAATAATAAAACGATTTTTTAAGGTTTATTTGCATAAATTCATACTTTTCCGGAAACCAGACGGCAATTTTATGCATTTGAACATTATTATCTCATTAAATCCATGTTTTATATTTATAAAATGTATCATAAATTCCAAAGTACTTTTACATAAGAGCAAGTTCGTGCGATCCAGTCGTGCATTTTATTTATTACTTCAGCACATTTTCGACGCATGGAGTCAATTAAATTATTTATTATGCTGTTTGGGATACTTTCCTAACCAATTTAATTTGTTCAAACAGATCACTTTTATTTTTGCAATTAGTCCTTTGAATTAGTCGATCTACAATTTCCCATAGATTTTCTATGAGATTGAGATCTGAGGACTATGCTGGCCATTGTAACACGTCAATCCGGGTTTCTTGAAACCACGTCTTAACCTATTGGTCGAGTGCTTTGGGTGGTTGTCCTGCTGAAATATCCATTTCAGAGGCAACTGATCCACAGTGTGTGGCAGCATTACACTTTGCAAAATGTCACGGTACATAAAACGATCCATTGTACCATCTATTTGGTGAATCGGTCCCAGTCCATGCCCTGAAAAACATCCCCACACCATTACGTTTCCCCCTCCATGTTTTACAGTAGCTTTGGTGTAACGTGGACTTAGTGCCTCTTTGGCTGGTCTGCGAACACGACGGACACCATCGGAACCCTTGAAATTGAATTTGGACTCGTCCGAAAAGAGTACGCTCCTCCATTTTCTAACGGTCCAGTTGATGTGGTCATGAACAAACTTTAATATCGCCAGCTTGTTTTTGGTTGAAATAAAAGGCTTGTTTACAGCTTGAAGGATTTTAGTCCACCATCAACAGCTCGTCTCCGGATTGTTCTCGCCGGTACGCCCAGGTCAAGTTGGACTCTTATTTCTCGCGATGATATAAAAGGGTCTTTTTTAATTGATTTTATAGTAGCAGAATCTTTTCGTTTTGTTGTTTTTCTTGGTCTGTGACCTCGATGAACCGTTTGGAATGACTTTGTGGATTTATAAAATTCCGATAATTTAATTTGACTCCTTTCTCTTTTATAATTTTTTTTTTATTTCGTTAGAGTATTTCCGGCCATTTTACAAACGTTAGCTAAGAACACTGATAAGCTTGCTCGTGAACTGAATAATACCTAATAAACAGATTCAACTGCACTTTTTTGCCAACACCTTTACTATGAGCAATGACTTTTTTAGTTAACGTTCTAGCTTCTCTTTATTAATAAGAAAAAAAAAAAAGATAGCAATAAAAAGTTGCTTTTGTTTTGACCAGCAAAAAATTGGGTTCACTGTTCTACTTATATCATATTAAATGAACCGTTTTGAAAACCATTTTCTCTTGTTGTCTATTCAGAAGTACATACATACATAATGTATTAAATTTTATAAAAAAAATTAACATGATTTGTTTTAGTTATTCATTTTTGAATGACATAATGATGGAGGTAGTTTTAGTTGCTAATGTTTTGGCCAACACTGTACATAGGTGGTTCCAAACTTCCTTCTTCCAAATAATTGATATCGGTGCTTGACAGAAGGGATTTGAAGTTTGAATGCTTGTAGTTGTTCTATGGAAGGACTTTTTATTATTTTGATACAGTTTCCCAACGAAGCTGTTATAATTTCTTGATTTTCTGTTAATTTGATAGAATCTTCTTTCCGCATTATTTAGAGACAATAAAGTTTGAAGATTTTGGAAACTTTTCAATTTTTCAATCAAACTCAAGGGGTTATTTCTACTTTTAAAATGATTAACACAGTACGAGCGTTAGAAAAAAAAGGGAGGGTTTAAAAGGAGATGCACAATAATAGTTTTAAATTTCCAATGGGAAGAAAAAATAGACCTAGGTAGATCATTCTACATTTGTGCGAATCATTCTTAAAAGAGCGACTATTAGGTTTAAATTGTTTAAGGGGAATATTGCAACTGGCTATTTCGCTAGAACACTGTTTATAGAAGTAACGGTTGTATAAAGAAGTGTAAGAAATATTTCGGCAGGGATTCTATCCGAGAGACTCAAGTCGGTTATTGGAGCACCTGCCAAAATATAAGAATTATACTCGAGCTTTGGACGAATAAATAGGCCTTATAGATTTCAGCTAGATCAGAAGTGGTGACAAATTTCTTGCATCGTCAAAGGAAACCTATAAGCACTTAGCAGCGTTTTTGGCGACGCGACGTCGAAAATGTGATCATTCCACACAAGGTGGTCTGTGATGCACATACCAAGAACTCAGAGTTGTTCAGATTCCGCAATGCAAGTGTCGCTCATGGATAGCGGCAAAGGGGCACGATTTCACTTTAACAATAGAAGACAGCATTGGGCTTTTGAAGTATTAAATTCTACACCGGTTTTTATACAAAAATGGACAATGCTGTCAAGATCTGATTTTAAAGAGCTTATCATACGCTGTCGTAAAAATTCCACTTCCGAAGAACAAGGAGGGTACTATCATCAGTAAAACAATTTAATGTATTAGAAGTTTCAGTTAGGAGATCGTTGATAAACATGAGGAAGAGTGTGGGAGACAAAACAGAGCCCTGGGGTAAGCCAGCATTTATTTTATGAATTTCAGTCTTGAGACCATCCAATACGCCTTGTATTGAGCGGCCTGAAAGGTACTTTCTAATCCAATGAAGAAGAGATTCATAGATACGAAAAGAAATTTTTAACAACGATGTAAAGATTTGTGCCACTGTTCGGTGAGATATTGCTATGAAAGCCGTACTGCCGGTCATTAAGAAGCTATCGTTCGACGAGATATTTCTTGAGCTGATAATTTATCAGCGTTTCCAAGACTTTGGAAAGAAAGGACGTAAGTGCAATCAGACGATAGTAAGAAAGGGAAGTAGAGCACCTTTTTAGGGACAGGCTGGAGAATTGCTGTTTTCCATCCAATCGAAAATAGACCAGTAGAGTAGGAGAGATATAAAAGTTTAACGCAGTGGTTTTTCCAGCGTTGAAGAACACTTCTGCAGAACAATGGGAGGGATACTATGCGGACCAGCGGATTTTTGAATGTCAAGATTTTTCAGGATTCCCCAAAATTACGAGTACGAAAAAAGATTGGCCCCATGGAAAAATTATGTTCTCAAGTATAGGACGAGTCCTAACACTCCCTATCAGCGTCTAATCAACAGCAAACTGTGCTGCAAGCATATTGGCGTTATCTAGTGAGCTGACATAGGGAGTGTCATTGATAACGAGCGTTGGGGCCGAGGACGAGGTAGTATTTCGAATATTTTTTACAAATGACCACCCTTGGGACATTGTAGTATTTTTTTGGCTAATTTTTTGATCACGTAAAAATTTGGTCTGTCGAATAATATCATTACCTGTCTCTCTAGCTTTTTTTAACTTATTCCAGTTTTCCTCAGTAGAGTTGTAACTTATTTCTCTGACCCTGATAATTTCTTTACAGCTCAAATCAAACCATGAATTCTCTTTCGGTTTGATAGATTTGTCCCAATGCGGGATATAATCTCTCATTCTGATAAGAATTAAAATTGTAATCATATCTGCACTGGAGTCCACGTCACTATCAACCAGTTAAAGTTCCGGAATAAATCAATGAGACCGTCCCAGTTGGGTTGCTCGTATTGCCAAACGGTTCTATTGGGGGTTTTCTCTTTAACTGAAGTTTCTTAGCACTAGAAATTCGCAGATATGACACAGTGGTCTGATGTACCTATAGAGGCGAAAATACACTGATGGTGTATTTATCAGGGTCAGAAGGAACGAGTCTAGAGTGTTGGACATTTGACCTGCACCGTCAGGAATTTGAATTGGCATATTACTGAGTCAGGTGGTTCAAATGAGCAAAGACCTCAACATACCTTCCTTTGGGTGTTGACTGGACGTAAAAGCGAAGCCAACTAGAATTGTGTACATTGAAATCACCCGCAATGACGATTTCAGTGTGAGATAATGGAAAACAATTCTTTGGATGGAATCGAACAGAGCATCAAATTCGTTAAAAGTTGAATTTCTATCTTCGATGGACTTCGATAAATAAAACAGGTATTTTATTATGATGTGCTTGTGTATTGATGAGTTTATTTCGGGTCTGATATGCATTTCCTTTTTTTTCCTCGAGAATATAGCCGAGACTTTCCAGGTTTCGCAGGCATATAAAAGCATAAAATCAACATTAGGTTAGAAGAACCTCAACCTAATGCGTAAGTTGATTTTAATAGAATTCCACATTTGTGTATCAAAAGCAGCACGAGTTTTATTTATTATACTTTTAACGTCCAGATCGGTACCACCATTTGCCGAAATACTTCTTCCAAGGTAATAAAATTGTTCGGCCTCTTCGACTTTTGTCTCCTGTAAAACAATATGCTTGCAGTGTTCAACACTTTCCACTCAGCCCACTGATCGGCATAGTCTAAGTGGCTAAGCCTTTCAAACGACCCTGCCTCTTTGTTGTACCAACGCTGCGCTGGCCATCAACACGTCGTCTATCGCGGGTAGAAAAAGAATTGGCGATAGAACATTCCCTTGTACCACACCCTTACGCACTTCGAAAGAGTCGGATAGCTGATCGTTGTGAAAAAAAGTAAAACCTTGCGGTGTTGTATAAATTCTTCTTCCAGCAGGTGATCTCCAAATACATGCATCGTTAACTCGGTCAAAGGACTTCTAAAAATCTACGAACATAAGGTAAAGCGGCGATTGGAATTTCCCAGACTGGCTCAGGGACGATACTCAGGGTGTTGATATGGCCGACACACGATTGACACACGCTGCGAAAGCCAGCTTAATGACTCTTGAGTGTTAACTTGATTCCAGCCTTTATATGCTTAAGAATAATGGTTGGCATTAGGTTTAGAAAAACGGATAAAATGGAAATACGTTAATTGTTGCAATTCTTAAAGTCATCTTTCTTTGGCAGCTTAACAATCAGTCCACCCTTCCAGTCCCTGGGATAGGTTTCGCTTTCCCAAACAATTTGTACCAACAGATTTAACATACTAGCATTGTGAAGAGATGAAATTTCAGAAATTCAGCTTATACTGCATCAAGTCCAGCTGATTTGTTGTGTTCGAGGAGCTTTATCGCAGATTGGATTTTAGCTACTGAAGAGGGTTTGATGTCAATAACCTTACAATACCTGCGCATCTAGTTTAGCTGGCGCACTTAAGTACTATTCTCAGAGGAATCTTCATTTAGCAGGGCACAAAAGCGATCCTTCCATCTGCGTAGCTAATGTACAAAAGTGTGCCATCCACATCCATTATAGGATAATTGGTCTTGCTTTTTTTTTTAACAATTTCTTTCCTCTAGTCGATACTTGGTTCGCAATTCGACTGCACGTTGATCATCTGCCTTGGCATTTATTGGCATCGTCAACGATTTACGAAGATCAATTACATCCCAGAGGAAGCAGATCTTCGAAAACTAAGATAGGACAAATGCTTCTTGGAAACTACAACCAAAAACGCCTCACGTACTGTATCGGATTAAACAGTAACTCGTGCATCAAAGACATAGGGATCTGCGACTTCACCAAATAGAAGAGAATGAACTTCAATCTCTGAAAATACTCCATATACTTAAGATTTTCAAGGAAGCCTGCCAACCTGTAGATCTATCTAATATATGCCAAATAAAGTGTTGTCAAAAATTCCTAAGTCTTCCTCTTCTATATACTGGGTGATGGAACTGAGTCTTAATTGATTGAAATAAGGTTATCTCTTCTTGATCGATCAACCTGTTTCCCATTAACTAGCTGCTGCGAATGGTTTATGCCATATGGCATAGTGAAGTCTAGACTCTAGGTTGTTCCATTCAGTTTTCTATATAGGAATAGCCCTCTGTCAAGTGATCATTCCTCAATATTTTGGCATGTTTCTTTGGAAACACAAGTTTTAGGCATTTCCGTGAATCCTGAATCATCTTTGACAGCTCCATCTATGATGTGAAACTAATTCAGGTTCTGAGCTGCAAATTCTTTGAATTCATGGTGGACTTCTAAATCCTTATTTAAGTGAGTCATTTTTGTAAGAGGGACAACCCTAAAATTTTGAGACTGACTTCACCATTGAATGTGAACAGTTCGAAGAAAGTGCGAGTATCTACACTATAATTCTATCTTCATCCATTTTTGGAACTCTTTAACATTCCCCAGAGTTTAAGAAAGTCTAGTTTCACAATGATGATTCAGCTTAAGAATATCTGTTGCAAAATGTTGTGTAATGTTAAATTTTGTAAGTAACACTGCTATTAAAAATTACCCAGCAGTAGGTGTCCTTACTAAACTCCCTGCGTGTCATTGAACTCAAAAGTGTTTTATTAATTCCATTTACATAACAAATCGTGTGCAATCGATCGATATAATTTAATTTACTTTCATTTCCGACGGAAGACTTCCCAACCTACCTTCTGCTATTAATTTATGAGCATTGCCTCATTCCTCCTTCAGTCCAATCATTATGTCCTGCAACACTGGGGCTCTACAAAATTTCAACATAAAAACACATTTCTTTGACTAAAATGAAAATGAAAAAAAAATACGTAAATAATTTTTGAATAATGATTAGCAAATGCTCATTTCCGATATTAGCTTCCTCATTGCCTTTTCCTTACAAAAGGGGCTCCAATTTATCAAGTTCCAAGTTCCTTGGCGAACATCAATTGGGTGGATTGGGATGGATGAATTCTTCTTCTTCGTATTGACTACAAAATATTAAACAGAAAAAAAAAAAAAACACAAAAAGAATACAACATTCAGCATCGCTGTTTTACTTGATCATCGTTATTATCATTATTACCATAACGTGCCAGCAGCATCCCTCACTCGAAGTTAATGGAATATAAGGGATGGATGATGAGGGTGGCGAAGTTTTCAACTCAAACTTAGTATGCGAGGGAATTTTTCAATGTTCATCATCCCGGTCTCGCAGGGAATGAATTATGGATGTCAGTTTTTTTTTTTAAGAAATGAAAACTTGAGAAACATCCCCAATAACTTACCAAATCAGCCTCCGCAAGGCAACCAGCAACAACCGTTATTTCTTGTATTTCATTAGCTTTAATTTGGCCTTTGCAGCTTAGCTACTTTTGTTGTAAGTCGTTTGTTTGAGTGGCTTGACTGAGGGTAATTTCGGTTGAAGTTTTTTGTTGTTGTCGTTTTTGTTTTACTTTCGAGTTTGAGGTAAGACATACCGCACCCAAAGGAAGCTCGATGATTTGTGGAAATTGTTATTGGCTACAGAATATTAAACGAATATCATTGAATTTTAAAATAAATTAAAAATAATTTCAAGAAGCATAAAATTGGCTCGATCATTTTAAGAAGATGCTTGAACTTACATTCTCTTCTGGAAACAGAAACAATTAAAAAGAGCCTGTGAATTCAACAACTAACGTTGAGTTTATGTTAACTAACAGCTCTATTAAAAAAAAAAAACACTGTCAGCAAACACAATATCGTAGCTTGTAGAATGTTTGAAAACTTGTTCTTTTCATAAATTTGCTTGTTAATAAATAGAGTTTTCTAAACTTTACAACTCTAAGCATTGAAGGACTTCATTAAATTGTAGAATTATTCTAATATGTGTGTTCTACTGCTTAGCCTATTCCTAGATAGTCCAAGTTCAGACGGTTTAAATAGTACAACTTTTATACAAATGATTTCTAAAGCTTTTTTGATGTCCAACTAGCACGTCTCTTTTTTGTTGAGTCCTTTAGTGTAACATAATTGGAATGCAGATGGATCTACGAAAAGCCATATTGGAACTCTGTTTGTCATCTCTTATCCGACAGAAAACCTAGAGTTTTTAAGAACTACCAGCGTGTTGCTCTCACAGCAAAATTGGTCGGGTTGGGTACGATATCCCGCTTTTTACAATCCGGTTTTTTTTTTAATCCCGTTTTTATAATCCCGTTTTTTATAATCCTTTTTCTCATAATCCCGTTTTTTATAATCCTTCTTTTTGTAATTCCACTTTTTAAAATCCCGCTTTTTCAAATCCCGTCTCTTACAATCCCGTTTTTTATAATCCCTTTTCTTATTACGACGTATAAGCAGTGAGGTATGCAACCCCCCTGCTTGGGCACACTATAGGATTTGGGGTAGGTGCGAGGTTGGGTGTATTTAGTTTCTTTTTCATTTAAATAATCTAGAAAATGACAACATAAAATCAATAAGTTTTAGCTACGTATTCTAAGAAACGGGATAAGACGGGATCTTAAAAAGCAGGATTATAATAGAACGGGATTTTAAATAAATGGGATTTTAAAAAGCGGTATTTGAAAAAAACGGTATTATAGAGGACGGTATTTAAAAACTTTTTTTGCGGGAGTTCTGAAGAAAACGGGATTATAAAAAGCAGGATTCCGTTACGCTCCCAATTGGTCAGTATGTTTCCACTGTTTAACTTCTTCGAGACTGGAGCGACATTTGCCCAAGGTGCAGAAAAGAAGATGTTTGTTGTTCAGACATTTGTTGAGGATTATAGTCAGTAGAAGGACAGTTAGATTTGGTAACTTTGTAAGTATGAAGTTAGAAATCTTGTTGCTTCCTGCAGATTTTTCGCAGTTTCTAGTGGAGATGATGTCAGACACTTTTTCAGAACAAGTGAAAACATCTTTTGAAAAGTTTTTTGAACTAAATGAGGTATCTGTATTGTTGGTGATCGATATTTCTTTAGATCGATCTTCTACTTAATCTATGAAAGCCTTAAGAAGTATTGGATGTAATTCCTTACAAATTTTCCTCGACACTTCTTTCCAGTGATGGGTGGTGTCTAGAACTTCGTTAACTCTTCCCAACAATGACGTTGATCTTCTTGAAGTTGTCTGGGCCATCTTGAATTCTCTTCCTGAAATCCTTTTCCGCGTGGTTAAATATGAATAGTGATATATTTTATTTACAGTTTCTTTCAGAAATATTAAAGTTTATACGAGACAGGAGGTATAAGGAGCCTATTTTTCCATTTATTTTTTAACAATGAATACAAAACATAGTAACTATGAACGACTGCTCCCAAGACTAGACAAATAGACATATAAAGCCTCATGTGCCCAAGCTTGATAAGAGCATTCAAGAATGGATCGAAAAAATGTTATAAAAAGTTCCTTTGTAACAAAAGAATCATAAAATTGTCTTGAATCCCTTTTTATCCAATTTAGAATTGAATTGGATTTATTTGTTATTGAGCTGGTGTTGTATTAATTGTAGCTTTCCATCAAATGAAATACCACGGACAGACGTGATAATGACACATCATAAAAAATAAAATAAAAAGAAGACACGGAATGCTTCTTAATAAAACTCATAGTTTTACATTTATCGACCCTAGGAAATTACGAACATAGCAGTCAAAGAACAATTCAAAGTCACACACAGCTTTTCATAAGTACATATAATAATTTAAAATAGTTTTGAAGATTTTCAATCAATTTAAATTCTTCAATACAGATAGTAAGCCATTTATGAATAAAATAAAAAGTATAGGGCCTTAATAGCTGCCTTCTAGTATTCCAGTATTTTTTTTCTTTGTTTTAAAACAATATTCGATATGACAACATATCGACAACATATTCATAATACTATATAATGAATATAATTTAAATTAATTTAACAAAGTTTTAAGGGAAATGCTACAAGAAAAAAAACCCTTCTATAACACCTAAAAAACTAAAATTCTACAAAAGCGCAAATGTGATATAGAAAAAATATCTAAATTAAGAGATTAAAAATTAACTTATTATAACAATAAGAAGTAAAGGCTGGAAAATAGTTTTGAATATCAAAATTTTATTATGCATACTGAGACCTGATGTGCGATTTATGAATGGGTATACTATTCTTCTTTCAAGATTTGTTTTGTTAACAGTGTTAGCAATATGTTTATCAAAAGTCATCTTCTTGTCAAGTATTAGACTTAGATACTTGCAGCTTTCAGACCAAGCGTAGAAGCGCAGTAAAATTGGGCAGTAACAGTGTTTGTCGCCGAAAGTACTAGATTTCTTGTGATCGAGCATTTGCCTTGAATTGCCATTTATAAAAAAAAAATTATAAGATTTTCAGTGAGCATTGTAGACTTCCGAAGTTAGACAAATATGCGTTGAAAAGTATGGGTCCCAGGACATAACCCTGCAGTACACCACTATATCATATAGAGAAATATAGAGAAGATTTAACTTTAAATGCATATACAGCAAATTTTCTGTTAAGTGCAAAACTCCTTACTAACTATATAAGATAATTGGGAAAATTAAACATTGCTAGTTTTTAAATCAATCCTCGGTGCCACACGGTGTCAAATACTTATAGCCCGGTCAAATTAGCTTCAAAAATAGGGGTAAGGTTACATTAATTCGCACAAAGCTGAAAATTGGCATGAATGTTGGGAACACTATTACAGACAATTTGTCGAAAGTCCCCATCGATCCGACGTGTGGAAAAAAAATTATTCAAGGTCAAATGGTGCAAAAATCGTTTTTTTTGCATTTTTCAGCTAAACGGCAAGTTTTATCATAAAATAGGTGAGACAAAAATTATTCATCATGCAATTATCTATAAAAATCTCTTAACACTTTTTCTCCTAAGAATCACCATTTCGGAGATACAGCGATGCAAAAAGTTGAAAAAGTTGTATTCTTCATAATATGCACATGGTTCCGCGCCACCCGTGAGGTAGTGCACGTGGCGCGTGTTTTTTTAAGGTGGCCTCCCCGTTAGGCCTATTCAACGATCTATTGTGGTCTTGTTGAGTTGAAAATTTTGTATCTAATTGAAAAATACTACTGTTGGAAATGACGAAAGCGATTATGAGTATTTTTTACAAAAGATAAGTAGGTACCGAAACTTATCTAAGCACGTAATTACATTACAAATTTGACGCCGATATTGCAGTGCTTTTTTTTATTTCAAACGCTTCATTCAATTCATTGCCACAGAATAAACAGCATTCTTTTAAACAAAAAACAATTCCGACATTCACTGTCTCAAATGCTTGATTGTTAGCTCAAAATAGTTTGACGAGTAAGGGTGATTTTTGAAATCCTGTGGTATCACAACGGACCAAATATTGGTCTAAGTGCATTGGCTTTTCCGGTCAGCAGCCACCTTAACCTTACGTAACCTAAACAAAAAACTGATTCATTTACGCGTGCTCTAGTACGAGGAGGACTTATTTTTGATGTACCAGCTTGTACTTGTTCGTGACGTCTTTTAACTGCGGTAATGGTACTCTTCCGAGTGTACTTTTTCCGACACTGCACATGAATTGTTACAGAAGTCTGGTCTTTTAAGTATTCCGGCAATTCATCACCTCTTTCAACACTTGCATCAATTAACGTTTATAGACCACGCTCAACAGTAACAATTTTACTTTCGGCCAAATGTTTACTACAAATAAAGCAAAATTGAGACATTTCTTTTACAAACAAGAAACTGCACAAATTCTGTTTGCAGTAACTACTTGTTCTTACTACGAAGAACGAAGGAACGCTTGGGCCTAATACCTAAGTACTATTTTGTTTGGGCACTTAGAAACGGAGCAGGTATACGAGTGTCGCCACACGGACAATTGAATAGCAGACAGATGCTGCTCAAGGCCGTACGGTCACATAAAATGAGGGACTGGGTTTTCTTTCGAGTTTATATTCTTAAGCCAAATATACATTGTTCAAATGCGGCAAGCACGTGCAAGTGTATTCGTAAATTCGGGCTAAAGTTGCATATACACACATCAAGCATGAGCCCTCAATCTTTTATTTTTACATGGACGCTGTGGTGAGAGGACGTTGCGCTTTGTGAGTTTTTTTCGGCAAAATTGTGATTTTACGAATTTCCTTGAGATTTTTTCAATTTAAATTTCTTTTATTTTGTCTGTCCATTTCATCATAAAATTTTTGCTTACTGTTTTAATAATAAAATCAGTGCTTATGTTGTACTGTGTTCTCATCTCTTCAACGTACTGTACGCAAATGAATCAATAAATGCATGATCAATCATCAATCTTGCATATAACACTACATACTTCAATGCAGGACGCTAGATTGAAAGAAAATCAAAAGATTTTCATTTTGCTTCAATCCTACATCCAATCTATACGCGTGATTTTTTCACCAATACACTTGCGCGTGCTTGCAATGCATTTGAACAGTGTATATATGACTTCAGAATTGTATAATATGTATGTATACGCCACGAAAACTAATATTTTTACTTGTATTACCATTCTGTAATGTATATAACGGTAATTGACATACATATTAGGAAAAACACAACTTTTTCAACTATTTGCATCGCTGTATCTCCAAAATGGTGATTCCTAGGAGAAAAAGTGTTAAGACAATTTTTGTCTCACCTATTTTATGATAAAACTTGCCGTTTAGCTGAAAAATGCAAGAAACCGATTTTTGCAACATTTGACCTTGAATAATTTTTTTTCCACACGTCGGATCGATGGGGACTTTCGACAAATTGTTTGTAATAGTGTTCCCAACATTCATGCCAATTTTCAGCTTTGTGCGAATTAATGTAACCTTGAATGTCTATTTTGACCGGGCTATTAGGACAATAATGGGAAGAACAAATTGCTTAGGATTGAGAGGTTCACTATCATCAATGTCTGCATTATATCATGTGGTCTTCGTATGTAGATTGTAGTGGCAAATAATAGTTATTGTCTTGATACAATATTTGGCCAATTCCATAAGAAAGGTCAGTGTAAAGTGCCCCTTTGTAAATCCATGTTAATTTGGAATAATACTAGGTACTCGGCATTCTCCCTGTGAAAGAGCATGTGATAGGTTTCTTGGCGTTTCTTGCGAAGCATACTGCTCAGTTCAAGTTTTTTAAACGGGCTCTGATGCTGGCGTTGAGTTCTTGGATAAGCGAAAACACTCTTCACAATTGTCTCAAATTGATAGGTGGTCCTAATTTTTCTTGTGTGCGTCCAATCAAAATTCTATATATTTTGCTTCAAACTGGGTGTGAACTATATTTTACTTCAAAAAACGCATATATGTATTCCACTTTGGAATGTCTTCAGTGATATGGACAGCACTTGTGAATGAGTGTATTTGTTTAATTTTTATATCTACCCTAGACTCTACGGGATCGAGATTGCTTCCATCACACAGTGCCGGTAGGGTAGAGTTGCAATGTTTGATTTAAAAACATCTAACCCGATTAAGATGTATAATAACCTTTGACCTGACGATTGCCGTTTGAACAATTATATTCCATTTTGAGACCATATTTAATTTGTCTTTAGTTAAAAAGAAAATCTTACCAGAAAAAAAAAGGTTGTGTTCAAAGCATGAACTTACACCTGGGAAATTAAATGATTTATAAAACCTTCTTATGCTCAAGAATAATGATAAGAAAATATAAGAGAAAGAACAAAAAAAAAAATAGATAACATAAAAAGCAATTTATTCGTTTGAATTTATTGCAAAATTAATTAAAAGTTTCTCTTTTGATTTCCTTTCCAAACACATTTACAATTCAAATGCTATATTTTATTCTATATGTTGTACGTACTTGCAGAAAGAAGCACTTCAACTCCATCTACCTACATTCCTTAAAGGATATTCTACGTGAACAATGTTTGTGTGAGTAATTTTAATTTTTAAGTTTCCTTTTTGTTAGATACATGCATATAATTTTTGTGTTCTTTTAAAGAAAGAAATAGTTTTTTCAAGCTCACCTTAGGCAGGATATTCAGTTTATACTAATTCCACTTGTAAGGAGAAATTAAATTCAAATAAAATTAGGTCCAAGAGTCAGTTCGACGAAGTAGCTTCAGTTTTCTTTTTCAAGCTTAAGGGGGAAATGTTCATGGTTGCGAGCTACGGGCCCATGTTATTTTACTAAATATTTTTCTAAATAATGTACATAATTATACACTGCTGTGAGAAATTTTCAAAAAACTAACCATCAACAGCAGTTCGTTTTTATATTTGAACGCAAGATTGGCCAAGAATATCGGCCGACAATGAGTTCTCAACAAGTACCTGTCTGCTATGGGTTTGGCGGCGGCGCTGTCATTAATTAGTACTGTTTTGAAAATGTCGTCGGTGAGGCCTTCACCTTCAATGTTGAGCATTACAGAACGATGTAAAACTTCGTGTTCTTTCCCACGTTGATATAACCACAGACTACGATCGTAGCGTAAGAAGAGAAATAAGGTTTGGTCAATTTTCCTTCATTCTCGATCTCCAACTGATTACTCTAATTACCTTGGTTCTTTTCTTCGCCTTAACGAATTTTACAACTCCTTATATTAACGCTATTTAATGCAAGCCCAAAGCAACCTTATTAAAGACCCTAAATCCATCTTCCAATTTATCAACATTGAACGAAAATCCGATGGTTAACCCCCCTCTCTCTCTTTCAATAACCCAATTTCAAACGTACCACAAGCAACAGCTAACTTTTTTTCCAGTTTTTTTTTTTCAAACTATCGTTTACCGACGACTCCTTTTTCGTATATTTTCTGAAGAAACCCGTACTAATTGAAGTATGTATTATCAACGAGAAACTCAGACACAAGTGGCAATATGCAAACCCTTCGCAAAAGGCTAAGCCAGCATTTTAAGGAGCTTCGATCACATAAGTCAACCCAGAACCTCTGCAAGGAATGGGAAAGTATTATAGAATAGAAGCTAGGAATAACATGGATCCTGCTGAAGAAGTTCCGGCTCCCATGAAGCAGCCACTGGCAAGCCACGAATTAGCCACCAAACCGATACCGCCGCCGGCGGTGTGGCAACTGCTAGTGCTCTGGGCGCTTGGCCATTAAATTGAGGCACTATTAATTGGGGCGGAATGATTTTGAGCAGGTGCGGGGCGATAATTTCGTTCATCGTTTCTTATCGCTTCGAATTCCTCTGATAGTATTATTAACTCATCTAGCCTCCTAAAATCCTTACGTCGCACAGTGTGTTATTTTGCCAATCTAGCGGAACTTTATTCGTTAAGCGTTTAAATGGAGTGTTATTGTTATAAAACTGTTAAATTATGTAATTTTATGTTGTTTTGTGAGATTTAGAAGCTTACCTTAGACATACAAATTTATTTCTCATGCATTTAGAAAAAACACGACACTTTGAAAATTGTAGATTTAAGGCTATTTGTATCGTGGTTCTGAGACATTTTAATGAAAGAACAATTTTCGGACTTACCGCGATTATTAATTATATATATTTTTTTTTTTTTTTTAATCAAATTTGTATTTGATTTTTCCCGACGTTTCGACAGGGTTTCACTTGTCGTGCTCACGGGTTTGACTGATGGCTTGTAGGTAGTTGTTGTTTTATTCTTCTCTTGTTCTTGCTCGTAGATTGTACCGGTGCGTTTGTGCTTGCAGTTGAGATGGTACATGTTGTTGCAACTGCATTGATTGCTGTTGTGAATTAATATACTCTTGTGAGCAGGCAAAGCTAACAGCATCAGCTGGCAGATTGTTTTGATTTGTGTGTTTGTTTTTGTTTTTAGCCTGGATTCTATCAAGCTTTAATCTGTGTATCAGAGGATCCCATGTCCCAGAGAGATTAAAACTTTGGTCTCGGTTGAAGTTTGAGTGCATTTTTATTTCGATTGCCTCTCGTACTATCCTGGGGACATAAAATCTTTCTGTGGAAATTGATTTAGCTTTATCGAAACGTATAAAATGATCCTCATTATAAGCTAAATGTTCACATATTACCGATTTTGTTACTTCGTTCTTTTGTATGGCTCTTATATGTTCGTTTAGTCTTGTAGAGATTGCTCGTTTTGTCTCACCTATATATGATGAGCCACAGCTACACGGAACTGAATAAACTCCTGGATTTTGTAGAGGAATTTTATCTTTTGGGGATCTTAGAAGTTGGCGGATTTTTTCAGGTGGCTTAAATATTGACTTTATGCCATGCTTCGATAAGATTCTTCCAATTGCTTCAGAAACGCCTTTCCTATACGGAAGAAAAGCTCTTTTTTCATTTTGAGGTGTTGACATTTCTGAAGCTACTCTTTCTTTTGGTTTCCAATACCGTTGTTTTGAACTGTAACCATTTTTCAAAAGAGCTGCGTCAACGTGTCTTAACTCTTCTTCACGATGATCATTGTCACAGATCGCAATTGCTCTATTAACAAGAGCAGACACCACGGAAGTGAAATTTGATGGATGATGATGGGAAGCGGCATGAAGTTCTGTCGGTGTGAGTAGACTTCCTATATACCGTGTGTCCTATATGGTTCCATCTGGTTTTCTAATGACCTTTACATCTAAAAATGCCATTGTGAAATTTATTTTTGGATGCTCCGAATTTAAGTGTTTGAGAAATGTATCAACATCATTTTTGTTGAGAATGCAAAATGTGTCGTCAACATATCTCTTCCAAATAATTGGCTTTATTGTAGACGTTTCTATTGCCTGATCTTCAAAATTTCTCATCCAAATATCTGCAATAGCTGGAGCAAGTGGAGAACCCATTGCTACTCCGTCAACTTGCAAATAAAATTTCTTATTGTAAAGAAAATATCCGGATGTAAGGCATATGTGGAGAAGTTCTATAAATTTTAAGTCATCATCAGAAGAAGATAACTTAGTTTTAATAACTTCTAGGCATTCTAATATTGGAACATTGGTGAACAATGATGTTACATCGAAACTAACCATTATTTCATTTGTATTTATGCGTAAGTCTTTTATTATTGAAATGTTTGAAAATGCCCTCATTTGACCAGTCTAATAACATAAAAAAAAGAGGCTGGGTGCGACCCACACTGATAACTTCCCATTTGTGGTCTTGAAAACTTTATATTTAGTTTTTTTTTTCAAATAACCAAATTTTCAGCGAAACAAACTTTAGCTGTATCTTTACTGTATGTATTGTGCTAATTGGTATGATATTTTGTATACATACTTCGATCATAGAGCAGTAGATGGAAGATCGAAGTAGATGGTTTCATAGTGTAATTGTTGTTGCGGTTTTTCCGGATTAAAAGGCTGTGATCTGCACTGGATATACAATGACTCCTGTTTTAAAAATCGATGATGCTTGTGGCATACTATGGATATTAGGAAATTTGCTTTGTTTTGTTGATGACGAGGATACTTAGTCGCTCATTTTATGTTTTTTTTACAGAAAATGTGTTTAACTAATTTTAAAATTTTCTATTTAAAATGTTAAATTTCTTGTAATAATTACGAAGGTTGGTAGGTACATATTATATACTGAATTATAATATTATAATTATAATATTATTAATTTTACATCTTTTTCATGGACAAAAAGATAAAAACATATTGTGACGTTTTCTTCAATTTTACCATAGCTAATAATGGAATTTGAATATGTGGGACTTGGGTACAACTGAACAACCTTATTCATATACGTATGTACAGTACATACATTCATCTAAAAACTAAGTTGATAATAAAATTATAAAATTATGTATTATATTATAGAAATTACTTTATTATTTCGGTTCCAAACATTTCAATTGAAAAAAATTTAAAAACGAAATATTCAAATAAAAAAGATATGGTTTGGTTATTGATGGAAGGGTACTTATAAAATATATCCGCTCTAAAACTAGATATATGTCAAATATAAACCATTTGTTAGAAATTGTGTTATGTATAAAATTAAATAATGGCAAAGTCAATATCATCGCTCGTTCTCAAGATATTCTAGTCGAAAAACAAATATTACCACTTTTTGTTGGATTTTTTTTTTATATTTTTGTTAAAACTGTCAATTCGATACTTGTCAAAATTTAACCATATGTTAATTATTGTATTATGTCGATACCTTCCCGTAAGAATGTACTAAGCGACAATTTTTTCGAAAATTACTTTTTGATGAGGAAATATACTATATGTTAAGGGCCACGTTTTGGCCTGGGTTTCGCCAACCTATTATGCATGAAAAGAAAACTAGAGTACAAATAAAAAAAATTATCAACTGCCATGTTTTCTTATTAAAATAATGTTGCTCCCTGAAATTTGTATTATCCGCCAAAAAAATTATGCTAAGCGATATTAATAAAGATCTCATTGTCGTGAGCAACAAAAAATTTTGTTAGATGTCACTTAGTTTAACCAAAATTGTCTCTTAGTACACTATGATTCAACTAGAACTTTCTTCGTTTTTTTCGTTTCCTGAACAATTTTAGAAATGTCGCTTAGTATACATTCTTAGGGGAAGGTATCGATGTATAAAACAACATACTTTAGAAGGCACCATCGGTGTTCATTCCCAAGAAATTCGACTTGAAATACAATTTTAACTAGTTTTCACTAGAATTTTTAATAGTTTTTTTTATTAAAAAAAAACTATTAATTCAATATTTGTCAACATTTTACCAATTGTACAAAATTATACTATGTATAAAATAAACTAAATTAGAAATCAATATCGCTACTAGTTCTCGAGAACTTTGAGTCGAAAAACAATTTTTACCAATTTTCAATAGAATTTTATATAGTTTTTTTATTTTTTGTAAAAAAACTGTAAGCTGATTTTTTTTGAAATTTTCACCAGTTGTCAAACACATTATTTTTCGTAAAATAAAATTATTTTGAGTTTCAAATTGTTTTCCGTTCTTAGAATATCTGGGTTATGAAATTTTTTTTTTCAGTTTTTTGTATTTAAAAAATAACGGTATGTTCATTTTTTTTGAAATTCATACCAAATCTGTATGACCTTATAATGAGTACATTAAATTTTATTTGAAATCAATAGCATTTTTTTTTCGTGAGATATTTGAAACTAACCAAAATTTTTACTTTTTTTTAAACCGTTATAGTGAAAAAACTGCTCACTGAATTTTAATAAACGCCCTTTCAACCTCTTTCGAAGTTATTATCTATTAAACAAAATTTATTTGAAGTCGATATCTTTACTCGTTCTTGAGATATCGACGACGAAAAATGGTACGAGAACGTACAGACGTACGAACGTACGAACGTACACACACACACACAGACATCTCTCTAAAAATGATTGATATAGCTTTAGGGACCTTGAAACGTCGAGAAATGTCAAAAATTCCAATTTGACAAATCGGACCGATTACAATTACTCCCTATGGAAGTTAATTAATGTTTTTTTCTGATTTATTGATTTATTAGTTGCTTTATTTAAATACACCATTGAAACTATTGACGTTTCAGAATCTATAGCTTTTAGTAATGCAATACGTTCTGGCGCAAGTCGAAGAAAATAAATCTATGTATCTAAAGATTGGAAGGTCGCAAGATTGTTTTCTGCTTTAATGATGCAATTCACTGTTAAATCTGGCAAAGCTTGCAATTTTATTTGTGCAGACACATCAGTGACCGTTAATGCTTCTTCTGCAGGTTAGTAGTCTTTTTTGGCTTCTTGGACTAGATAATATGCCGGTTAAACATTTGAATTAAGCTCTTTCGGCTGATGTCGCATAGCTTTATACTGTGCTCATTTTCGTATTAACTATGAGCACATAAGGATTTCTTCGGGTGACATTAATTTTTTCCCCTTTTCTTGGCTTAATCTTGCCTTCTTGATTTTTGTGACTATTTGAGGGGAACAATTTGCAAGCTCTTTCAATAAATTATTTATCTGCATCTCTTTTCCCAGCTGATCTCATATTTATTTTAGCCGCAAGTGCGATTTCATTTGGAGTTTTTGAGCCAACCGATTTCTTAATTTTACGTTTTTGGACTCTAAATGTACATTCTTCGAATAGTTTTTGGGGATCTCCCCCTATTCGCACCTTAGCTGGTTGATGTTATACTTTCTATAAAACTTTGTGGTACATTTGCATCCTTACGCAACCATACTTCATTGGCTTTTCAAATATGTCCAGAATTCGCCTTCGATCACACCTTTTCAGCATTTTGTTACTTATTGAGCTCACATGAGTTTGAAGCACCACTTTAGGGACATTGTCTGTGTCCGCCTGACCGAATTCTTGCATTATATAATCTCTTTTTTTATTGTTGCGATCCTTATTCGATAAAATTCTCCATAATTCAAAAATTGCTGATTTTTAAATTTTGCTACATTGGTCAATTAAAAAAAAAATTTGGATGGGGTCAGCAACCAGAAGCAAGCAAAGTAAATAAATTCTAACACAGAATATACCAACGGAGATTTCAGGCCTAATAACTCAATGGATACTTGAGGATACATTTTTAAAACGCTTTACAAAGTTACAGAACATAGTAAAAACATCACTTTTAAGGTCTGCAAACAAACGATTTTTAATTTTTTTATTTGTTAGTGCACAAAAAATTACTTACACCGAGAAGTTCTTAAATATAACTAAAAATAAATAAAATAAATTTAATTTGCACAACTAATATTTCACTTGACCACGCTGTTATCAACTTGAGACAAGAAAAGCAATGAGGTTTGACTTTTTTTTCACTTGAATCAAGCTGATGTTTCTGAATCTCTTGAGCGGTAAATACAGTTGTTTTCTTGTTTTTTCCATTCTACAGTCGGAGTTTTTACCTTTCATATGATACCAATTTTGTTACATTTAAGAAACATTTATTTTTCAATTAAGCTCCGCTAGATTAGCAAAGTAACACACTGTGAGTCACACATAGTACGGGTAACGATTTCAGTATATCGTTCGGGGCTATATTATAATTTATAACAACTGGTCAACTCTTCCATCCTCTCGAGAAACTCTAAGGGATTACGGACTGTGTTCATCACTTTGGCTTCGTAACTTAAAGTGAGGTGGGCAAAAGGCTGCGGACGAATTCCTGGTTTAGTCGGCGGCGCCGCCGCCGCGCCGTATAGCAACAAGCCTGCTTCGATTGACGCACTGGAAGCCAACATTGAAGCATTTGTTCCTGATATACCGGCAGAAATGATAGAAAGAGTATGCCAAAATTGGACTAAGCGGATGGACCATTTGTGGCGCAGCCGCGGCCAACATTTGGATGAAATAATCTTCAAAGGAATTGCTGATAACTTTCAGATTCCCCTATCATTGTCGACATTGTTTTTTGAGCCCGATATAAAAATTGGTATTCAAAAGGAGATTTCCATTCGCAAAAAAATATTCCAGATGACAATGACAGATTCAAAATAATAAGCAGAAGTAGGCAAAGCGAATTTGCACATCTTTTTAAGATGAGGGTAGGAATACGAAGAACACCAGGCTTGGAAACATTCTTTTTCATCCTATAAGGCGCACACAAATCGAAAGTATTTTTCAAAATATATGGAAAGTGATTAAGCATACTTTTTAAATTTAAATATTCAGTTTTTCAGACGAACTTTTCAAAGTAATTATCAAGCTCAATGAAATTGGGCTTTGAAAAGTTAAACAGTTTTGAATTCTTGCAATAATCGAAGATCCTTGAAGCTTCCATCAGTTTTCCGGAGTGTTAACTTCATTACTTTTACAAATACAATAACTTGCCCTTACGACTTAAAACTGAGTAAAGGGAGGACATCAAAAGAATGTTTAAAAAAAAATTGAGAATTAGTATTTTTTCGTGCCTCGAAAAATGTGTATGCATGCATAGGTACACATAAAAGGAAGTGAGGTTAAAATGAGTTAGCCATTGACTTTCGCTTGCAGAAAATTATTTCCATCCTTCTTGATAATGTATGGGAGCTAACAGTAGCTTTCTGAAAAGGGTTCAAGTGCTTTTTCTACGAATGACTGGAAGTTGAAAATGCAGGCTCTGACTGGAAAGAGGCAACCACAACGTAACTTAAATCTTAAGTGTTCTTGAATTGATTTTTGTTTAAATTTGAGTGTATGTATCCAATTGCTAGAGAGAGCCTACAAAAAAGGAAGTCTTCTTTCAACAAATTTAAAGAAAAAATCGCTTGAAAATTCTTTTGATTTTAAACCTTTTTTGTTTCATTTCTTTGAAACTCCTTTTTTTTGTGTATAATCATTCTCCCATTGACCATTAATTTTTCTGACTAAGCCGCATTGAACACCCACAAAACCATGAGATAACCAAGAAACAGTCATTATCTTTTACCTGTAATTTCTCCTCGATCCCATATCTATAGGTTAAGGTAGAGGAAAGCCAATCTCACTCACCTGGGCTAAAGTCTATCCGCACTGCACAGGCGGCACACACCATCACTTGAACTGAGGCTTCGTCCGCAGACCGATGTAATGTGCCATTGAAATACATTAAATAGCTGGCACCAACGTCAACGTCCGTCTGTCCCCGTCGTCGTAGTCTTAACACACGGTCCTCTATCCAAAATAAAACAACAACACTCTTACATCACTTACATTTCAGGCAAGGACGAAGGAAAATAACGTAAAAAAAAAAAACAGAGCTTATGCGAAACGGCGCAAAATAATTAATCTCCGTAAGCCGTCCTCGTAATTAATTTACGTTTATTGCGCCCCTAAATCATCGTGGTGGGGTGGGTGGTTATCATTTGATTAAGTGCAACTCATTATTTATAACGTTTCTTTTTTTCTTTTCTATACCTACATAAAGTTTGTTTGTTTTCTTTGCTCAACGCTTCCTTCTTAGCCCCAATAGCCGGTGCGCGCCGGTCAAGTGTTCCGATTTAGTCCTCCCAGGGGAATTTTTTATCCGGATTCTTCTTCTTTATTTATATAAAGGTACAATTGTTTTGCATTTTTTTTTTTGTTGTTGATATACTATTTGCTATACTTGGGATTCGGATGAAGCACTGAGGCGGAAATTTGCTGCAAGGAAATTAGATTCAAGGAAATGAATTGATTCAAAAGACGACTTATACATAGAGCTTATAATAATGTTGGGCTAGAAAAATATTTCATAATTGGACCTGGATTCGAAGTCAAAAACGAGTTCTCAAAATTATACGAAACATTTCATCATAATGAGCAGGTGTGTATGCATCTGTAGATTGCAGATTCTGTAAAAGAATACGATCTTCTGTGAATGTAATCTTTAAAAATCATTTATTGAATTCAATTATAAAAATTCAACTGAATGTAATCTTGATTCCATTCCTTATATGATACGAGTTTTAGGTAAGCAGCGCAATGGCTTGTACTTTCGGAAGACAGAGCTTGAATTTCGGCCACTAGTTTTTTCACATAAAAAAAACTTAGAAATTTATCTTGAGAATAAATGAATAAGAAACGGGGCTCAGGATAACGACGAGTGGTAAAGGTAGTTTCGGAGTGAGGAAAACTAATATGAAAGTAAAATGTGTCCTGTGAGTTATTGGCTAAATGCAACATTCTTGAGATTGGTTCAAAAATGCCGTAGTTCGTACGATGATGAGAAAGGCAGAAAAGGGGAGAGGATCCAAGGTTACATGTGTTGGTATTAATGTGTATCATTTCCAAAACAAAGGACGAACCAATAGCCCCAGTGAGGAGCTGGTGCATAAAGAGAACGTCAGCAAACTCTAGATGTTTTTGTAGATTTTCATAAGAGGTAAAGATGAGATTACCAGTCCAAGGCAGGCCAAGAAGGGCCAATCGGAGAAATATGCGTTGCACAGCTTCGATCCTTTGGGAATGAGAGTTCTGATATGGTGACCAAACTTGACTACCATAACCAAGATAGGGCCTCACAAATGTAATGTAATGACATAAGGACTCGAAAATTCCTTAGACCAACGTGTTTTATAAAGCCGAGAGAAGAATTAGTCTTTTTAATTATATGACCAAAATGGACACGAAAGCTTAACTGGCTATCGCAAATAATTCCCAAGTCTGGAATAGAACAAACTCGTGGAATATCAACATCGTGAAAGTAATATGTTCGGGTGAGTAGAGGTTATCGTTTACGAGAGAAAGTTATGGACTGATATTTGGCAACATTAAGTTCTAAGAAGTTCTTGTCATACCAGGTTTGGAGCAAATTAAGATCATTTTGAAATGAAATAGAGTCAGAGGGCGAAGAAATGACTTTAATTATTTTCAAGTCATCATTAATAAAGTCGTTTATACTTAAGACCAAAATCAAAGGTCCGAGGTCACTCCCTTGAGGAACACCTGAAGTAGCATAAATGGGATCAGAAATTAAAAACCTAAACAAAATTCTATGTTGGCAGTTCTCTAGGTATGATTTAAGCCATGAAATGAAAAAGGGTGGAAAACCGAGAGGACTTTAAGCTTAAGGTAAATAATTTCATGATATATTTTATCAAAGGCTTCACTAAAATCAAATCATAAAATGGTAGATCTACCTTTTAAAATACCATACTGTTTTGGAGAGAAGATAGATTTGCAGTGAAAGTAATGAGATTCGAACACAATGCTTTCGAAAAGGAATAGACGAAAGTTTGGCTATGGGCCGATAGTTGGCAATATCGTTCTTTGCTTCTTTATGAATGGAAATAAAATGCACGACTGGATCGCACGAACTTGCTCTTATGTAAAATTACTTTGGAATTTAAGATACATTTGTAACGAAGCGTCACACTCCTACGACCGACCGACACCAATCAACCTCCATCTGCATACCCACCAAGTGAAATAACCAACGCCAACACGCAGCCGAAATACAAAAACAAAATATACGCGATAATGTGGTTCATCGTTATAGAGTTCACAGTTGGTTCCTGCAGGAGAATTGGCTTATGGACCCAAGAAATCCAAAGAAATTGGAAGCTTGCTCGCCGAAGGTTATTAAGGTTTTTCCTTTATAATACAGAAGCACAAGTTTCCCCCGATATTCCCCTTCTCTACTAAGAGTCGATGGGCCGTTGCTCCATAGCGTGCTGTGTGGTAACAACAAAACACCGTATTATTCCCCTTCATCCTTCTGATGTCGACGGGCACTTGCCGTATTATTAAAGCTATTCCCCTTCATCCTTCCGGTGTCGACGGGCACTTGCCGTATTACTAAGCTATTCCCCTTCACTCTTCCGGTGTCGACGGGCACTTGCCGTATTATTAAACTATTCCCCTTCACCCTTCCGGTGTCGATGGGCTCTTGATCGTATGATTAAGTTCGTATCTAATAGGTAGTATTATCTATAGGTATCATATTGTTTAGTCTTAAGCCGCTTTATTGGATTAATAAAATAAAATCTGAAAAAGGAAAATCTATTTTTTATTTGGAGAGAGCAGTTTGGTCGACTATCTATACTCGAGATTCGTGCTTTCTCGAGACGACCCTGGAGTACGGCGAGCTTACCTCAGAAAAGAAGCATCACACATTTTATAAATATAAAATATGAATTTAAAATGAAATTGCCGTTTAATTTTAGAAAAGTATGAATTTATGCAAACAAACTTTTAAAAATCGTTTTATTATTAAATAAATAAATTTTTTATATAAGAAATTTCTTTAAAATTTTTCAAGAAAAAAATGTGGGATGCGAATTGTAAGTATTTAATAATATTGATTTTAGGAAATAATTTCAAAAAATATTCGTTCATAGGTTTTGAAGATATTGATTTTTCAAAAAAAAAATTAAAAAAAAAAAAACCAACAAATAATTTTTCGTATATTTTTATATACAATATTATTTTAAACTTAGGGGGACTCCTGCTGAAAATTTTTGGTTAAAATCGATAGAGCCGTTAATGAGAAAGTCGAAAATCAAAAAAAAGGTTCTATTACAGGTACCGTTAATAACATTTTGCCCCAAATTTTGTTTTACCAAAATGTAGTCCATGTCCATAATATCACACCTAGTTATTTTTATCAAAATCGTTAGAGCCGTTTTCGAGATAAATAAGATTTTGCATTACGGGTGTATGGGGGGTACTGTTAGTTTTAGAGGTAAAAAAAAATTTCAATTTCTCCTCTAGGGAATCACCGAAGACCCTTAACTACCGAGTTTGAAGAAAAGAGGTCCAGTGGCTTAGGCTCTAGATCGAGGTACAGACATACAGACAGACAGACAGACAGACAGACAGACAGCCAGACAGACAGACGGAATTGCCGGACCCACTTTATTCGTCTTCGCTATCATCGTAATGTCAACTTTGATCAAAATCTCGAGTTCGATTTTTTTTCCAAATGCAGAACTTGCCCTATAGTACCTATATCGCAAGTAAAAACAATGGACTGAAGATGTCTTGTTCAACAATTTAAAAGTTGAGGGGAATCCATCTGAGTTACCTTTAACGTTAATGAGTTGATAGAAATGTCTACGATCGGACATCAGACAATCTTGAATTCTGTTAATGTACGTTACAATAATTGTAGCAATTTTCAACAGAAATTTTCGGTGTTTTATTTTCAACATCTTGTTGAAAGATGAAATGTTGAATTTTCATCACATAAAAAGTAAGCAATTTATCGTATATCGTATATCGTATGGCGATCTTTTTAATCAATATTCGGTGAAAAACCAGCATATAAGACGTTGTTAATAAGCAAATATTACATTTTTTTTAAACATAAATGTCTAATAGTAAACATACCTTTAGAAAATTAGTTGCAAAGCGATTTTTATTTTTAATATTTAACTTTTTTTGTTGATAATTCAACAAAAATTTCTGACTTTTCAACATGAATAACAAAACACTCACATTATTAGGAGTTCAGCATGTTATTTGATGTTTAAGCATTAAAGCTTAAAAACAATCATCATCAGATGAAAAATTAATCTTCAAAACCTTAAAACTCAAAATAAGTGATTAAATATAAGCAAACATTAAATTGTTTTCCAAAAGTTTACTTATATTTAATCATCAATAGATGACAAAAACCAAGGACCTGAATATTCAACATAAAATTGCTGCTTTTTCAGTAAGGATTTTGAAAATTCAGGAAAATAAAACTAATTTACAAATATATTTTGTTGAAAATCCAATCGTTTATGTTGAATATTATATTTGGCTATGAGAGTGTTTTCTTTGCCTGAATTTTCAAGATCTTTCCTGTAAATAAAAGCTAGTTTATGTTGATTGAATATTCAGAACTTCATGTTTTTTTTTTAATTTAATACATACCATAGAATATCTTACAAAATTAAATAAAAAGATTCAATATGTAGTTATCTGAAAAATTTTCATTTTTATTTTACATTTTTTACTTTCACTTCGTTTTCTACAATAAACAATGAATGTAATTGACAGAGTCAATCAGGAAATTTTATGTAATTTGGTTTTAGTGAAAGATCGGCCCGTTTGATTAAATACTACCTACAACAATGTAATCAAAGAATTTAAGTCAGTAGTTGAATTAGTACGATTTTAAAACTGTTTTAGTATTATACTAGGCTAGATAACACAACGGTTTTTGCAAATTTTAATTGAATATAGCATCATTCTTGCTCTATCCTTTTATTAAAGTTAAAATCATCGAATACCTATTTTATTTTTTTTAGTATAGTGTTAACTTCATGTGACTTTTTATTATTTACAAAAGGTCTGTTTAATTATTTTTCAGCACGAACTGTCATTGTTTTAGATGTGGCCTTAGTAAGATACTAGTTACAAAATGTCTAAAATTAAGAATGAGTTAGTAAACTACTTTAAAGTTAGCTAATTGTTAAGTACTCGTATTATCATAGTAATACCTTATAAACTAAGAGCCCACAGCAATTTTCGGGTGTGATTGATAACGAAAAATAATTAGTTCGATGAATCAATGAAGATAGAAAGTAATTTCTGTTTAAGTGGAGTGATTGAATTAAATTCAATTAAAAGCTCAAGTGATCTCAACTCCAAGGTGCGTTTGTTTCGCCCAGGTACGACAGTAAACAGAAATTACTTTCTACCTTCATTGATTAAATAGTCTGACCACGGACATTATTATTTTAGGTGTCTGAATTTAATCAAATTTCCCTAGAAAAATAAAATTCACAGTCTATTAAAGCTGTAAATTTTATAAGAGTCGGTAAACATCGACCAATATTTGGGTCTTAGAAGGGTACGGCAGCATCTAACTGATGAGCCCACTGTCGTACCTGGGCGAAACGCACCTTGGAGTTGAGGTCACTTGAGCTTTTAATTGAAAAATAATTAGTATAATTAGATAGTCCTTAAGTAGTTATTTATAAATGTGAACGTCTTGCATGCTCTAGTGGGAGCAATAGTGTGCATCAAATATGCATTTTTTTTCAAAGTCTAAATAATTGTGATAACAACTTGGCCATAACTTCAAAATGTAGAGTTAAGCTTGATTGTAAACATCGAGGTCCAACACTATTTGCAGGCAGCCTTCTGCCTGCAAGATGCGATAAGAATAGAGTACTTCTTGCATGAAGAAGGTCTGATATTCATAAAATAAATGCTGGTGTACCCCAGGGCTCCATTTTGTCTCCGATTCTATTACTTATACTTTACTTATCAATGATCTTCTGTCTGAACTTCTAAATTCATTATTGGCTTGCTAATGACAGAACTCTTAGCTTATAAAATTCATTTCCAGATTCACGTCCTTGTTCTTCGGATGTGAATCTAGAACGAAATTGTAAAATAAGCTCATTCAATCTCTCGATCTCGATAACATTATCATGTGAAGAACCAAGAACGCATAGAATTTAATGCTTCAAAAACTCAATCCTGTATCGTGCTTAAAAAGCGGAACCCACTCCCCATGTCGCTATCCATGAGGGGCGCTTGCATTGTTGAACAACTTTCTTGCCATTCATTTACCATTATTTTTATAATCAGTGTTGAAATAGCCAGTTGCATTCCTCCCCTCTCCCCTTAGCAAAATTCAACCGTAATCCTCGCATTTCAGATAATGCCCATTAGTTTTCTCTTGAGGCTAACTTAAGAAAAAAATCAGAGATTCTTTCTTTAGCCGCACAACACGAATCTGGAATGCTCCGATTACGATATTCAGAAATTCAATACCAATGTGCATCGGTTTCTAGTCTTAAATTCTCTTTTTTTTGCATTCCTTTGCTGTTTTGCATTCTTTTGCAGGGAATGTAATTAATACACGAATTCTTAAAAGAATTCAATCATTTCAAATCTATCTCATGGAAGAGAGAGTGTTGTAAACTTTTGCTCCACTTAAAATCAATATAATTCTTGTTAATAAATAATTTTAATTGACAAAGTATTTTTTAACTAATAAAGTTATATCCAAAGTGCATCAAACAATAGATAAGTTTTTAAATAGTGGTTTGTTGAGTTAAAGAAAAAGAAAATAAAATCTTAATTTATATCAAAATTCATGATGTCAAATTCTAACCTCAATCGAAAAAAAAATCAAAATCAAATTCTACGATCAAACTTAGTTGACGTCTCCGGCTCTCATGGTTCTCCTTCTAATTCTCCCTTGACACCTTCTTCTTCGTCAAAGTTGTGGGATAAAATCGAGGCCCGTTTAAGTTCACTCGTAAAATCACTAAATGATTCAATCCATTTAACTTTGAGAAAAGAAATAAATGAACTCAAATCTAGCTTCGACCAACGTTTCAACGAAATTGAAAATAATTATAAAACACAGCTAAGATCATTTGAAAAGGAGATCAATGACAAATTCAGCTCTTTAAATCAAGTTGTTGCGAATTTTGACAACAAGATTGAAAAAATGGAAAATCAGTGCTGCAAAATCGACTCACTGCAAAAAGAACTCACTGTTTTAAGAGAAAACACCGATACAACTCAACTAAAGTTACAGATCGAAGCACTAACGCGGAAAAATATCTCAGGGGACCTGGTTTTACACGGAATTCCCATCTTGCAAAATGAAAATTTATGGGAAATATTTAATAAATTTTGCACAAAAATCAACACACACCCGATACGCCCAATTAACATTATACGTACGACACCGAAAAACCATTCTTCATTTAGCGCGATCATTGTTAGACTCCCGCACGAAAATGACAAGATCTCTCTTCTTAAGAAAGTGGCGGAGTATTTCAAAACAAAATCCAAATCTGTTACGTTGCACGACCTTGGACTTGGTCACAGTAATCAATTTGTGAGAGTGTATGAAAGCCTTACAAAACAAAATCATGCTCTCTTTCGTGAAGCAAATCATCGACGGAAAAGCAAAATTCTGCATGCTGTATACACTAGGTATGGGAAAGTCTATGTAAAAAAATGCGAGGACAGGAGGCCAATCTGTATTAAAAATATGTTGGAACTAAAATCTGTCTGCTCTCTTAATGATGCTGATAATGAAAATGGATTAAATGTTGCTGCTGGAGGTGAAGTTGATGTTGTTGACGAAGTTGCTGTTGATGACAGTGTTGCTGGAGGTGTTCTTTAGAATATTTATTATGATTATGCAAGGTTACCAAGTATTTAAGTTTATACACATGATTTAATTTTTACTTAAATTTGTTTTTTTCTTTTTCTTTTAATAATTCATACATTTGTACAATTAATGTTAACGAATTATATTCATGATTTTATTGTGGGCTTAATTTACATTTATGTATACTCATATGAATATGGACATGTTGAAGTTTAAGATGTTTATTTTGAAAAGCCTATATATATTTCTCATTACAATATTATTTTCTCTATCTTTACCTTTTTTGTCTTTACGATTTTTAACATTACTTTTCTTCCTATTTTTATTTCATTTATTTCCATCTCTATTTAGAATGAAAACAAAAATATCTTCTTCGTATCGGTTGGTGAGTAGCATTAATTTTATAAAAAATCATGTCTTCTTCTCCAAGTCCTGACAATGTAAGATCTGTCTTTAATGTGATGTGCGGTGCGTACGATGGTTTAAATGTTTGTCATATTAATGCTGGAAGTATTTCCTCTAAGTTCACTTTGATTTATCAAATGTTAGGTACTTCGAAATTAGATGTTATAATGGTATCGGAATCATGGTTAAATGAAGGTATTTCCTCACAGCTAGTAAATTTTCCTGGCTTCAAATTGCACAGAAACGATCGTAAAACTAGGGGTGGAGGCGTATGCATGTATGTTAAAGAAAATATCTCTACCAAAATAATTTATTCGTCATCCAAATCTAAAATTGAATTTTTATGCGTTGAAGTTTGCAATGATTATGAAAAATGCCTCTTGATAGTTGTATACAGCCCACCATGTTTATTCAAAGAAGAAAATTTAATAGAGTTCGAAGATACGCTGCTAACCTTGAGTGCAAAATATAATGATATTCTGATTGGCGGTGACTTTAATGTAAACCAATTTGAAAATAGTACCACGACACGTTTGTTTCATTACTTCTGTGAGAAATTAAGTTTTTCAGTCGTAAATACGCTTTGGCCGACCTGTTTCCAATCACAAAACAATCCATCACTCATTGACTTGTTTTTAACAAGTTCGAAGCACAAAATATTGGCTATTGACCAGGTCAGACCAACATCTGAATTCATTCACGATTACTTATTTTGCTCGTTTCGGTTTGATTTATCTAACTCAAATACTACCAGGACTATAAGTTATAGATCTTTTCGTTCTTTTAACTGTTCAGACTTGCAAAACAATATTCCAAATGACTATTGGGATGACATTCTTTATACAAATGATGTTGGACACAAAGTTTCATTGTTTAATGAATTAGTGAACAGGCTATATAACGAATATGTCCCAATAGTCACCAAACTTATCAAAAATTCTGTACGTTGTCCCTGGTATAATAATTTTATTGAACAACAAATTTTAGAGAGAGAACGCTTTTTTAAGAAATTTAAAAGAAATCCATCGCCCTATAACCGGTGTCAATATGTATATGCTCGCAACAAAGTTACGACTCTTATTCGCTCTTGTAAAAGGGCTTACTTTTGTCAAAAACTTAATGTCTCTTTAAGTTCCAAAGAGCTGTGGAAAAATTTGAAAGAAGCTGGTGTCACCGGGAATGGAGTACTGTCTAAATGTTCCTTAGACCCACAAGTTATGAAGTCGTTTTATGCCCCACCACCCTCTAGTCCGCCTCTACTTTTTAATATCCCGGAAAATAGTGATTCATTTTCATTTGATTGCATTGGTTCTAGTGAAGTGTTTAATGCTATTAAATCAATTAATTCGAATGCAGTCGGCTCTGACAACATTTCACCAAAATTCATAAAGCTAATTTTACCCATCGTTCTTACGCCAATGTTGCATATAATAAATACTTGCATTTATAGCAGTGAATTCCCTGAACCATGGAAAGTTGCAGTTATTTTGCCTATTCCTAAAAAAAATAGTCCAGTTGAACCATCAGATTACAGACCAATTAGTTTGTTGCCATTTTTTGGTAAAGTCTTTGAGAAGCTAATCGCTGATCAGATTAAAATATATCTTCAATTGAACAACTACTTATCGAAATTTCAATCCGGTTTCCGAGACAAACACAGTTGTGAATCAGCAGTTTTAAAAGTTACCTCAGATTTTCGTAGTGCATTGGATAGTGGTCAGCTTGGGATAATGGTTCTTTTGGATTTTTCAAAGGCCTTTGACTGTATTAACCACTCAATCTTGATTTCAAAGCTGGAAAGAAAATTTAATTTCTCAGGTACAGCAATAAAGCTTCTGAGAAATTTTTTAATCAATCGGAGTCAAACTATTAGAACTGACCAAGGTACTTCAAGTGCGTTTACGGTAAACTGTGGAGTTCCACAGGGCTCTGTCCTTGGACCCCTATTATTCTCTTTATTCATAAATGATCTACCTGATATCGTTCGAAGCTCCTACATCCAAATGTATGCAGATGATGTCTTAATATATAGTTTTCGTGAATTGGGCTTAATAGAAGATTGTGTTATACGATTGAACGAAGATTTACTTAGCATCCAAAGATGGGCTGACTCGAATAAACTCAACCTTAACCCTGCAAAAACTTTGAGTATGCTTTGCGCACGAGGTCATGTCAATTGTCGTGGTTTCCCTAACGTTGTTTTGAGCGGGCAAGTTATTCAGTATGTTAATAAAGTAAAGTATCTGGGTTTTCAAATAAATAATAAATTAACCTGCTGCGATGCTATTTCTGAAGCAATAAGAAGAATTTATTTTGCACTTCGTTCCTTAAGATCTTCATCACATTTTTTAACTTCAGAAATGAAGAAACATCTTATCAAAACCCTAGTTCTACCGTTTTTCACTTTCAATTACTCTGTCTATCCTGTCTTGGATTTCGAGTGTAAGCGAAAACTTAAAGTAGCTTTCAATGACTGCCTGCGTTTTATACACAATAAACGAAGATATGTCAGTGTATCGCATTTACAAACATCAATATTGGGGATAAGTTTGGAAAACTACCTCAGATATAGGAACATTATTTACCTTTACAACATAATTCATAGCAGGAGCCCGGAGTACTTAGGGGAAATGCTTCAGTTTGCTCAGTCACAAAGAGGCTTAAGATTAATTTTACCGCGCTTTACGCACACCATTGGAGAGAGATCTTTTTTTGTAGCTGTTGTTCGATTGTGGAACACATTACCAATCGAATTACAGAGAATTACCTCACCAACCACCTTCAAGAATAAGATATTTTTGTATTTCTCAACATAAACCCAATAAATATTAAACTAATATGTACTTAAACTTATAACTTTATTTTTCTCTTTTGTTTTCTCAATTTTGTATACCTACTGGTATATTTATAACTCATTTCATTTTTAAAAAATCTATTATTTTTATTCTTTTCTTTTTGATTTAAATAGTTATTTTGTATGACTTGGTAATACTTTTTTTTTTCAATTCTTTTAAAAGATTAAATCTTGTTGAATTTTGTTAAATTTGAAATAAAATATTAAATACAAATACAAATACAAATTTGATTGCTGTAAGATGTTTTCAATCTTTTAAATTTTAAATGATTGATGATTGTAGAATTTAAATTATCAGTCTCAAAAGAAGGGCAATGAATGCAATCTTTTAATTGAATTAAATGAATGGTTTTTTAAAACCAAATTCGGGAAAGATTGAATTCATTTACAATCCTTACCTCTCTTTACCTGTGGGCAAAAACTTAACTAATGGCTTACTCTTTTTTTATAAAAGAATGATATGGGACAAAGAATGAGGAAGAAGAAAAAAACCTGAATTTTGCATTATACGTAGCTATATCTATTGCTATTTCTTAGCAAAATTCTCAAAAGCTTCTTATTATTTATGCATTTTATTTTTTTAGTAAAAGCAAAAGTAAAACAAATCAATCACGGACGCACGTGTTTTCAATCATCAATTCCCCAGTCTCATGCATATTGACCTGCTTAATGTTTCATCAACTCAATTTCAAATTCAATTCGGTACCAAAATAAAGAAAACCCAAAAAGCCATAACCCTTTTTATTCCTTTCGATTTTTCCCCCAGCGCCACGGCCGCGCCGCCATCAACCCATCAAAATTGTCCTGCGGTCTTGCGGCAGCCGCCATACAGCCCGTCCTAATAAATAACTTATAAGAATCAATTGACAGCCCATAAATACTAACACAGCCACAAGAGAGGCCTATATTAACTTACCGAGACAACAACGAGGACGCACGTCGCTCGTCATATACATATAATTCTTCCTCCCCCAATTCCAAAAGGTATGTCTCGGGACTAAACAGAAAAAAAAAATATTCCTAAAAAAGGAAAATACTAAAAAACACACACACCAAATCCACTTGCCCATCGATCAATCACCTCACATCCTTGATGAAATGGGTACTGCGAGGACTCGTCGCTTATTGTATGCTCGCCTCGCACCGCACCTCAATATTATATGAATCTCTGTGTTTCCTTTTTTCAATCCGGCGTCATCGTCACCCCAGTAGAAACTTATGTACTTTTATTCAATTCCGTCGTTGAGCTCCATTCAACAAACGCATACGGATATCTGGAAAACTCAGGAATATTCTGGGACATCAAATAAAATTGGACCCCCATTTCAGCTCAATTCAGGGAATAAGTATAGGAACTCTCAAGGATATTCATTTCCGCAATTGTAACCAAGATATGCTCCTGTTTCAATTTCAGTTTTGTTTGGTTTTTTAAGAATCTTTTTTTTGACATACAACTGTAATATATTCATCCCTAGGGATGAACTCCAGATTTTCTTTCTTCGTAGTTTAGTTTTTTTTTTGAAATTTTTCTTCGCTCCAAGGAGGATATCCTTTATCTCGCAATGGCTGTTCTATTTTCTTGTGGATTAGTCTAATGTAGTACCACTTATCCGAGATTTTGACATGACGTTGAAGTGTGTGAATAAAAAGCAAAAATTGGTAAAAAATATAAATATACAATATTACCACCCCTCATCATGTGCTGTCACATTATCCTCGTCATCATCATCATCAATGATGAACAGCCATTTTATATTCGCATGTGTTGTGTACCATATATGCGCTGGGGTCCCAAAAGGAGCTCTTGCATGAATGATCTTCGGTTTTGCATGCGTGTGGACGACACAACTTACATATGAGTGGTTCTTCTGGCATAAAAAGGACTCTTTTTTTGTTGGGAAAGACCAATATTGATTGATAGCGTTAAGTGAAATTTTATGTTGGAAGATGTCCACTTTCACTTGGAGTGATGTCAAGCAATCAGTCGATTATGAATGAGTGATTTTGAAGGACATACCGAAAATGAATGTCGAAAAGGTAAGGTCAAAGGAATTCTAAAACTACATACGCTTCTTCTCACAACTTTTGTTTGTTTGGTCCCCCTTCAGCCCCTATACACAATAGAACTATCGACAAAGCTCTTTGATGGATTAAAACATTAAAAGAACGTTCGACGGTGAAGTTTTTAACGAAAATAAGATTCCGAATCTAGTCGATTTTGATCGAATTCAAAAATTTAACAGATTGAAACGGACATGTGAAGTGCCCCATTATTTCTACACAAATGGTCGGTACCGTCTTGCCAGCTCAAATATATAAGAAACGGAAAAATTCAAAATTTTGAAACTGACATGCGAAGTCCCCCAATACTTCTAAACAAATGCTCGGTTTCGTCTTGCCAGCTCAAATAAATAATAAAATATTTCAAAACCACCTGTGGCTCCAACTTCTGACGCAAACGTCAAAATCAAAATCAGGTTTCGTTTTCCCCAGGAGAAACAAATAATGAGAAAACAAATACAAAAGTGACCCCTACTGCTAACGTATGCTCCCTGGTAGTTAGATTCTGGATCTAGTCGATTTTGATCGAATTCAAAAATTTAACACTTTTAAACGGACATGTGAAGTGCCCCATTACTTCTACACAAATGGTCGGTACCGTCTTGCCAGCTCAAATATATAAGAAAAAGAAAAATTTAAAATTTTGAAACTGACATGCGAAGTCCCCCATTACTTCTAAACAAATGCTCGGTTTCGTCTTGGCAGCTCAAATAAATAATAAAATATTTCAAAACCACCTGTGGCTCCAACTTCTGACGCAAACGTCAAAATCAAAAAAAAAAGGTTTCGTTTTCCCCAGGAGAAACAAATAATGAGAAAACAAATACAAAAGTGACCCCTACTACTAACGTATGCTCGCCTGGTAGTTAGATTCTGGATCTAGTCGATTTTGATCGAATTCAAAAATTTAACACTTTGAAACGGACATGTGAAGTGCCCCCTTAGTAGTAGTAGTAGTATTTATTGAGATTTTCTTTTTAACACAAATTTACATTATTAATTCTATTTAACATAGTCACTTATATTTTATAGGAATTTGCCGACTTAGAATTGGTCTGGCTAGACAATATTATATCTTTATTATTTTACTGAAACAGAATTGATTTATAAGACATTGTCTTTCACAGCTTTATGAAATAAATACGTCCACTCAACAAGACGATAACTTGAAAAAAGAAAAAAAACTTAACCTAAGAGAACAAGAAGATACTTAACCTAGGGGGAAAGATGGAGAAAGAAGAGATATGAGCGTATGTACGTCTCTATCTAGACACTAGAGTAGTGTGTAGATGTTTTAATTCAATTCGAGTGAATACAATTTTTATGAGTCATTTTGACAGCAAGTTGGGGTTGTTTTAATGTTTGTTTTTGTACATACATGTTAAATGAATAGTTTATAATGTTTTTGTTCTTTTTTGTATGAGCTTAGTTTAGGTACTTAATAAATAGGATTCTTATAAATATATGCTATTATTAGTATGTTCACAGCCGAGTTACTTGTTATATCATAGGAACTAAGTTAGTCTAATCACAATCAGGTAAAGTTTGGACGTAAGTTTATGTTTATTTGACTTTTTTCTTTTTTTTTTTTTATTTTTTCTTTTTTGGTGTTTTTACAGTCTTTAGGTTACAAGCAAAGGAAACCAGCTAAATGTGGTGAGATGCTCAGCCTCTGTAGGTATTTGGGAGTTGCCTCTTGTAAAATGGAGAGGTGAAGGAGTTGTCTTCATCAGGAACAGCAAGGTCAGAGCTGGAACCCTCGTTGAGGATACTTATTGGAGACATATAATATCTGTCATTGATTGACCAGTTGATATTACTTTCATATATGTTTCGGAGGACAGAGTTGTCGTGATTATGTAGAGCAGTTATTCTTTTCTTGGAGAGGAAAATCAGGTAGTCAAATAATGGAGTAATTTTCGAGTCCTCATATATTGATTTGTTACTATGCCATTTGCCACCCGGTCTACGGCCTTTGTTAATGCATTTTCGGATGATGTAGCGTTCAAATCTATGGAGTTCCAATGCCACATTTGGAGTGATTTGAAACCAGATGAGGAATCCATAGCACAATAATGGACGAATCAGAGTTTTGTACATTAGGAGTTTCGTTTTTGTTTCGACATTTTTTGAGTTGAGTAAGAGCTTTAGCTTTGCAGCAGCAGCCTTGCTATTGATCAGAGCCTTTCTCGCATGGGGGTTCATTTTCAATCTTTCATGTAGATTAACACCAAGGTATTTGATAGTTTTCTTCAATGGAATGGGATTCCCAGCAATAGTAAGATTAAGGTAACGACTTTCTCGGACAGCAAGGTGGTGTCCCTTACCCGCCGCATTGCGAAAGCAAATCAACTCGCATTTGTTGGGGTTTAACTCAATTCCCCATTTTTTATAATATGGGATGATTAAGTTGAGATGGGATTTGACTGAGTTAAGGGCATCATGAGGTCTCTCATCCGGACTGAACAAGATGGTGTCGTCAGCGTAGAGAATTGCTTGGGAACAGAGATGTTGGGTTGGGAAATCATGAAGGTATAAGTTGAATAGGATGGGACCAAGGATTGATCCTTGGGGAACGCCGGTTTGGATGGGTATAAGTGGGGATGACTCTCCTTCAAAGTTGATTGTGAGTCTACGGTTTGTTAGGAAACTTTGTAAGATTTTTATAAGTATAGGAGGAAGATTTAACTGATTAAGTTTGTACAACAGGCCCGCATGCCATACTGAATCAAAGGCTTGTTTTAGATCAAGTGCACAGGCGACTGTGCATTTTCTAGACCGTAGATTTTTTAAGATTTCGTCTTGAAAGTGAAGTAGCGCGTGTTCAGTTGAGTGACCTCTTTTGAAACCGAATTGAACCGTTTGTGTTACATTTGAGTTTTCGAGGAAGTTAAGTAACTTTGAAAGAATAATCTTTTCTAAGATTTTTCCCAGATTAGAAAGAAGGGAAATAGGTCTAAAGTTTTCTATATTGTAGGGGGAATTACTTTTTTTGATTGGAATTAACTTTGCTATTTTCCAAGCAGATGGAAAATAGCAGTTATTAAGACAGTTATTAAATAGGGGAGTTAAAAATGGGGCTATTACGGTTTTTGATTTACGAAGAATCAAGTTTGGAATATTGTCAAGACCAGAAGATTTTTTATTTTTTAATGAGGTGATTAAATTTTCAATGAAGTTAGAAGAGATAAGGAATTCATTATGGGTATCCATGGATGTATTAGAGGGAGAAAAATTAGTAATTTTGAGATTTTCGTTCCAGATTGAGAAAGATGAGTTGAAAGTTAGAACTTCTAGCGTGGTGATTGGATCAGAAGAGGGAGTTTTTAAATCAAAGAGTTCAGAATAGAAATTTTCAAATGCTTCTATTTTTTCCGCTGGGGAAGACAAAGAATTGTTGCGAAAAAATAACGTCTGGTTAGTTGCGTTATGATTTTTCTTTCTTCCAGTAATTTGATCAATTACCTTGAAGACATTTGAGTTAGGTTTCAAGTTACTCAACTTCATTCTAAATTGTTCGTTCAACTCTAATCGAACTCTGTCTTTAATTATTTTGGAAAGGCAGCTTATGCGTGCAGACAGTTCAATATAAGGTTGATTAGTTCGATCTCCAAAGTGGTGATAAATTCGTTTGAGTTTTTTTTTCCAGACTTTACGAGTTTTAAATAGACTCAAGGTGTCTGAAGAGATTTTAATCCAGTTTTTTTGAGGACAAATTTGTTTACAGTGGGAGTTGATGCATGCAGAGACAATTTCACTAATTGAGTCAATGAAATTATCAATTTCTGAATTGGAGAGATTTCTATTGGTTGGAATGTTTAGATTTGAAAGAACAGATTCGAGCGAGCGATTAAAAGCTGACCAATTGGTATTCTTGAAACTGGTGATGGTCTTATAAAAATCTTGGAGCGTCGAGTCCTGCCTCATTTGGATACTCATGAATACCGAGTAGTGATCCGAGATGGCATCAAGAGTGATGCAAGCAATGTTATTGTAAGATCTGAGATTTGAAGAGATTAAGAAAAAATCGATATGTGAGCCCGAAGAGGGGCGGGTAGGACCTGGGGCTGCAATTATGTCTAGGTCAAGAAAATTGTTGTCCTGGAACCAGTTATAAATAAGAGAGCCATTCTGGTTTGTAACTGTATCCCCCCAGAGAGGATGACGAGAGTTAAAATCACCACCTATTATGATGTGATCAAATTGATTTAGGGAACTGAGGATATTATCAAGAGCAGAGGGGAGAGACGAGCCAAAGTTACATGGAACATAAATGGAAACAAGTGCCAATGTTTTAGGAGTGATTGGCGAGTTTAAGGGAATTATGGCTATTGTGGTTGAAATCAAGCTATTGGGAAGAAATTTTTGGGAGAATCGGATTGAATTCTGAAGTAGAATTCCCGTTCCTCGACCATCTTTATTACTTATTATATTATATTTGTCATTGAAAGGACACTTATTATAGTTTTTTTTAAGACAAGTTTCTTGTAGTAAAAGGGCTGAAGGAGAAGTCTCTTGTAATAAGAGATCAATTTCTATTATTTTTTCTTTGGATAGGGAATTGATATTGGAGGAAATGAGGTTGAAATTCATGGGGAAATGGGAGAGAGAGATGCTATAAAGCAAAGGTAAGCACCTGGTTTCTGGGATTCATCCATTTGTTTATAGTTTGGCCAGAAGCCTCTAATTTTAGAAATTAAGTTAGATATTGGTAAACCAAAAAGTCTAACTGACTCGTCGATGAAGTCTGAGACATCATTTTTGGAAAGATCCGAGGGAATCGGGATCGGCTGTTTAGGAGATTTTTCAGCTCTTTTATAACCTCTTACTGCATCTGAGTAGAGGGGAGCATTGGAAGGAAGGGTAATAATTGGGTTTACTGCATATTTATCATTTTTAGCTTCAACTAACAAAGCATCTTCTTTTTTTTTCAAAAAAGCAATTCGGTTAGGGCAACCTTTAAAATTCGCCGGGTGACCCGTCGACTTGCAGTTAACGCATGAAGCAATTGAAGTTTCAGTTTTCGGGCCAAGTTTACACTGCCCGGGCTCATGGTCAATTAAACATTTGACACATCTGGTCGGAAAACTACAGTACGCTGCCACATGGCCGTACCTTTGACAACGGTAGCATTGCTTCATGTTTGAATTTTTAACCGAATCCCACTTTATTCTATGTCTTAGCAAAAAATTAATTTTTTTTATTTTTAGCAGACTTTCTCTGTCCTCCAAAACACAGAGGAAAAGGTCAAGTGGAACATCATTTTTTTTCGACCATTTGGTCTCAAATTTCTTAACTACTACTCTCAAAGAAGGGTCCAGCTTAACCAGCTCTTTCTGAATTTCTTCAGATGAAAAATCGTTTGAAATTCCTTTCAGAATTGCATTATATTTTTTTAGTTGTTTAGGTGTGAATGAATAAGCTTCAACACCATTTGCTTTAAATTCTTTCAGAAAGAGACTATGCAGCTCAACACTTCTAACTATTATTTTAAGTTTACCATAACCATTTGCCATAAACTTTACATCATTAAGATTGTAATTAGACTTACCCAAGAAATCCCAGATTGATTTGGAAGAAACTCCCTTCGTGAAGATGGGAGGGCACCATGCTTCTCGTTTAACTGGAACTGTGTTGGAGTCCGCAGCGTCTGGGAAATTGTTGTTGTTGTTTATCATCACATTGATGTTGTCATTAATCCTCTTGTTGCTGACAAAGTTGGAGCCATTGCCCTTGCTGTTGTTAATGTTGCTGCAGCTTGAGCCCACTGCATTAAAGTTTTCATTATGAGGGCCTTCCTCATCTTCAGCTTCATTAAATGGTGACCAGCGGTTGTGGTTGTTGGTAACTTCTCTTGCGATCTTTTTTGTAACAACAATGGGAGTCTGGTGTCTTCTTTTCCTTGCCATTACCATAGTAAATTTGTCCTTATCACCAGCAAGAAGATTTCTCAGAACTTCTGCACTATTATTTTCAACGCTCTTATGGTTAGAGACAGTTAGATTGTTGGCTTCATGTCCGATTATGACACATTTACTAACAGACGCCTGTTGACTGGCGCCAAAAAAGTTGCTTGTCGCGTCAGTATCCATCTCACTCCCACTAACGGGATGAATAGAAGTATTTGTTTCGGAATTCCATTCTTGGGTTGCAGCAAAAATAATTTTTTCCTTGTCAGCATCGTTTAACATTTTCGATGGAAGTTTTATTTTTTCGGCGAAAGAGCGTTTATCCGGCGGCACCTTGGGCTCATTGGGAGGATGAAACTCACTTTCCTCCATTGTGAGCAAAAAAAAACAGCTTAGTTAAATTTTAATAATTTATCAGAAAATTTACGAGGGTATCAGACACGTCTGCACTGTTCGGAGAACGAAACGAGAATCCGAAGTGCCCCCTTACTTCTACACAAATGGTCGGTACCGTCTTGCCACCTCAAATAAGTATATAAGAAAAAGAAAAATTCAAAATTTTGAAACTGACATGCGAAGTCCCCCAATACTTCTAAACAAATGCTCGGTTTCGTCTTGGCAGCTCAAATAAATAATAAAATATTTCAAAACCACCTGTGGCTCAAACTTCTGACGCAAACGTCAAAATCAAAATCAGGTTTCGTTTTCCCCAGGAGAAACAAATAATGAGAAAACAAATACAAAAGTGACCCCTACTACTAACGTATGCTCGCCTGGTAGTTAGATTCTGGATCTAGTCGATTTTGATCGAATTCAAAAATTTAACACTTTGAAACGGACATGTAAAGTGCCCCCTTACTTCTACACAAATGGTCGGTACCGTCTTGCCACCTCAAATATATAAGAAAAAGAAAAATTCAAAATTTTGAAACTGACATGCGAAGTCCCCCAATACTTCTAAACAAATGCTCGGTTTCGTCTTGGCAGCTCAAATAAATAATAAAATATTTCAAAACCACCTGTGGCTCCAACTTCTGACGCAAACGTCAAAATCAAAATCAGGTTTCGTTTTTCCCAGGAGAAACAAATAATGAGAAAACAAATACAAAAGTGACCCCTACTACTAACGTATGCTCGCCTGGTAGTTAGATTCTGGATCTAGTCGATTTTGATCGAATTCAAACATTTGATATCATTTTGAAACGGACATGTGAAGTGCCCCATACTTCTACACAAATGGTCAGTACCGTCTTGCCAGCTCAAATATATAAGAAAAAGAAAAATTCAAAATTTTGAAACTGACATGCGAAGTCCCCCATTACTTCTAAACAAATGCTCGGTTTCGTCTTGGCAGCTCAAATAAATAATAAAATATTTCAAAACCACCTGTGGCTCAAACTTCTGACGCAAACGTCAAAATCAAAATCAGGTTTCGTTTTCCCCAGGAGAAACAAATAATGAGAAAACAAATACAAAAGTGACCCCTACTACTAACGTATGCTCGCCTGGTAGTTAGATTCTGGATCTAGTCGATTTTGATCGAATTAAAAAATTTAACACTTTGAAACGGACATGTGAAGTGCCCCCTTACTTCTACACAAATGGTCGGTACCGTCTTGCCACCTCAAATATATAAGAAAAAGAAAAATTCAAAATTTTGAAACTGACATGCGAAGTCCCCCATTACTTCTAAACAAATGCTCGGTTTCGTCTTGGCAGCTCAAATAAATAATAAAATATTTCAAAACCACCTGTGGCTCCTACTTCTGACGCAAACGTCAAAATCAAAATCAGGTTTCGTTTTCCCCAGGAGAAACAAATAATGAGAAAACAAATACAAAAGTGACCCCTACTACTAACGTATGCTCGCCTGGTAGTTAGATTCTGGATCTAGTCGATTTTGATCGAATTCAAAAATTTAACACTTTGAAACGGACATGTGAAGTGCCCCCTTACTTCTACACAAATGGTCGGTACCGTCTTGCCAGCTCAAATATATAAGAAAAAGAAAAATTCAAAATTTTGAAACTGACATGCGAAGTCCCCCAATACTTCTAAACAAATGCTCGGTTTCGTCTTGGCAGCTCAAATAAATAATAAAATATTTCAAAACCACCTGTGGCTCCAACTTCTGACGCAAACGTCAAAATCAAAATCAGGTTTCGTTTTCCCCAGGAGAAATAATGAGAAAACAAATACAAAAGTGACCCCTACTACTAACGTATGCTCGCCTGGTAGTTAGATTCTGGATCTAGTCGATTTTGATCGAATTCAAAAATTTAACACTTTGAAACGGACATGTGAAGTGCCCCCTTACTTCTACACAAATGGTCGGTACCGTCTTGCCACCTCAAATATATAAGAAAAAGAAAAATTCAAAATTTTGAAACTGACATGCGAAGTCCCCCATTACTTCTAAACAAATGCTCGGTTTCGTCTTGGCAGCTCAAATAAATAATAAAATATTTCAAAACCACCTGTGGCTCCAACTTCTGACGCAAACGTCAAAATCAAAATCAGGTTTCGTTTTCCCCAGGAGAAACAAATAATGAGAAAACAAATACAAAAGTGACCCCTACTACTAACGTATGCTCGCCTGGTAGTTAGATTCTGGATCTAGTCGATTTTGATCGAATTCAAACATTTGATATCATTTTGAAACGGACATGTGAAGTGCCCCATACTTCTACACAAATGGTCGGTACCGTCTTGCCAGCTCAAATATATAAGAAAAAGAAAAATTCAAAATTTTGAAACTGACATGCGAAGTCCCCCATTACTTCTAAACAAATGCTCGGTTTCGTCTTGGCAGCTCAAATAAATAATAAAATATTTCAAAACCACCTGTGGCTCCAACTTCTGACGCAAACGTCAAAATCAAAATCAGGTTTCGTTTTCCCCAGGAGAAACAAATAATGAAAAAACAAATACAAAAGTGACCCCTACTACTAACGTATGCTCGCCTGGTAGTTAGATTCTGGATCTAGTCGATTTTGATCGAATTCAAACATTTGATATCATTTTGAAACGGACATGTGAAGTGCCCCATACTTCTACACAAATGGTCGGTACCGTCTTGCCAGCTCAAATATATAAGAAAAAGAAAAATTCAAAATTTTGAAACTGACATGCGAAGTCCCCCATTACTTCTAAACAAATGCTCGGTTTCGTCTTGGCAGCTCAAATAAGTAATAAAATATTTCAAAACCACCTGTGGCTCCAACTTCTGACGCAAACGTCAAAATCAAAATCAGGTTTCGTTTTCCCCAGGAGAAACAAATAATGAGAAAACAAATACAAAAGTGACCCCTACTACTAACGTATGCTCACCTGGTAGTTAGATTCTGGATCTAGTCGATTTTGATCGAATTCAAAAATTTAACACTTTGAAACGGACATGTGAAGTGCCCCCTTACTTCTACACAAATGGTCGGTACCGTCTTGCCACCTCAAATATATAAGAAAAAGAAAAATTCAAAATTTTGAAACTGACATGCGAAGTCCCCCATTACTTCTAAACAAATGCTCGGTTTCGTCTTGGCACCTCAAATAAATAATAAAATATTTCAAAACCACCTGTGGCTCCAACTTCTGACGCAAACGTCAAAATCAAAATCAGGTTTCGTTTTCCCCAGGAGAAACAAATAATGAGAAAACAAATACAAAAGTGACCCCTACTACTAACGTATGCTCGCCTGGTAGTTAGATTCTGGATCTAGTCGATTTTGATCGAATTCAAAAATTTAACACTTTGAAACGGACATGTGAAGTGCCCCCTTACTTCTACACAAATGGTCGGTACCGTCTTGCCACCTCAAATATATAAGAAAAAGAAAAATTCAAAATTTTGAAACTGACATGCGAAGTCCCCCATTACTTCTAAACAAATGCTCGGTTTCGTCTTGGCAGCTCAAATAAATAATAAAATATTTCAAAACCACCTGTGGCTCCAACTTCTGACGCAAACGTCAAAATCAAAATCAGGTTTCGTTTTCCCCAGGAGAAACAAATAATGAGAAAACAAATACAAAAGTGACCCCTACTACTAACGTATGCTCGCCTGGTAGTTAGATTCTGGATCTAGTCGATTTTGATCGAATTCAAACATTTGATATCATTTTGAAACGGACATGTGAAGTGCCCCATACTTCTACACAAATGGTCGGTACCGTCTTGCCAGCTCAAATATATAAGAAAAAGAAAAATTCAAAATTTTGAAACTGACATGCGAAGTCCCCCATTACTTCTAAACAAATGCTCGGTTTCGTCTTGGCAGCTCAAATAAATAATAAAATATTTCAAAACCACCTGTGGCTCAAACTTCTGACGCAAACGTCAAAATCAAAATCAGGTTTCGTTTTCCCCAGGAGAAACAAATAATGAGAAAACAAATACAAAAGTGACCCCTACTACTAACGTATGCTCGCCTGGTAGTTAGATTCTGGATCTAGTCGATTTTGATCGAATTCAAAAATTTAACACTTTGAAACGGACATGTGAAGTGCCCCCTTACTTCTACACAAATGGTCGGTACCGTCTTGCCAGCTCAAATATATAACAAAAAGAAAAATTCAAAATTTTGAAACTGACATGCGAAGTCCCCCAATACTTCTAAACAAATGCTCGGTTTCGTCTTGGCAGCTCAAATAAATAATAAAATATTTCAAAACCACCTGTGGCTCCAACTTCTGACGCAAACGTCAAAATCAAAATCAGGTTTCGTTTTCCCCAGGAGAAACAAATAATGAGAAAACAAATACAAAAGTGACCCCTACTACTAACGTATGCTCGCCTGGTAGTTAGATTCTGGATCTAGTCGATTTTGATCGAATTCAAAAATTTAACACTTTGAAACGGACATGTGAAGTGCCCCCTTACTTCTACACAAATGGTCGGTACCGTCTTGCCACCTCAAATATATAAGAAAAAGAAAAATTCAAAATTTTGAAACTGACATGCGAAGTCCCCCATTACTTCTAAACAAATGCTCGGTTTCGTCTTGGCAGCTCAAATAAATAATAAAATATTTCAAAACCACCTGTGGCTCCAACTTCTGACGCAAACGTCAAAATCAAAATCAGGTTTCGTTTTCCCCAGGAGAAACAAATAATGAGAAAACAAATACAAAAGTGACCCCTACTACTAACGTATGCTCGCCTGGTAGTTAGATTCTGGATCTAGTCGATTTTGATCGAATTCAAAAATTTAACACTTTGAAACGGACATGTGAAGTGCCCCCTTACTTCTACACAAATGGTCGGTACCGTCTTGCCACCTCAAATATATAAGAAAAAGAAAAATTCAAAATTTTGAAACTGACATGCGAAGTCCCCCATTACTTCTAAACAAATGCTCGGTTTCGTCTTGGCAGCTCAAATAAATAATAAAATATTTCAAAACCACCTGTGGCTCGAACTTCTGACGCAAACGTCAAAATCAAAATCAGGTTTCGTTTTCCCCAGGAGAAACAAATAATGAGAAAACAAATACAAAAGTGACCCCTACTACTAACGTATGCTCGCCTGGTAGTTAGATTCTGGATCTAGTCGATTTTGATCGAATTCAAACATTTGATATCATTTTGAAACGGACATGTGAAGTGCCCCATACTTCTACACAAATGGTCGGTACCGTCTTGCCAGCTCAAATATATAAGAAAAAGAAAAATTCAAAATTTTGAAACTGACATGCGAAGTCCCCCATTACTTCTAAACAAATGCTCGGTTTCGTCTTGGCAGCTCAAATAAATAATAAAATATTTCAAAACCACCTGTGGCTCGAACTTCTGACGCAAACGTCAAAATCAAAATCAGGTTTCGTTTTCCCCAGGAGAAACAAATAATGAGAAAACAAATACAAAAGTGACCCCTACTACTAACGTATGCTCGCCTGGTAGTTAGATTCTGGATCTAGTCGATTTTGATCGAATTCAAACATTTGATATCATTTTGAAACGGACATGTGAAGTGCCCCATACTTCTACACAAATGGTCGGTACCGTCTTGCCAGCTCAAATATATAAGAAAAAGAAAAATTCAAAATTTTGAAACTGACATGCGAAGTCCCCCATTACTTCTAAACAAATGCTCGGTTTCGTCTTGGCAGCTCAAATAAATAATAAAATATTTCAAAACCACCTGTGGCTCGAACTTCTGACGCAAACGTCAAAATCAAAATCAGGTTTCGTTTTCCCCAGGAGAAACAAATAATGAGAAAACAAATACAAAAGTGACCCCTACTACTAACGTATGCTCGCCTGGTAGTTAGATTCTGGATCTAGTCGATTTTTTATCGAATTCAAAAATTTAACAACACTTTGAAACGGACATGTGAAGTGCCCCCTTACTTCTACACAAATGGTCGGTACCGTCTTGCCAGCTCAAATATATAAGAAAAAGAAAAATTCAAAATTTTGAAACTGACATGCGAAGTCCCCCATTACTTCTAAACAAATGCTCGGTTTCGTCTTGGCAGCTCAAATAAATAATAAAATATTTCAAAACCACCTGTGGCTCGAACTTCTGACGCAAACGTCAAAATCAAAATCAGGTTTCGTTTTCCCCAGGAGAAACAAATAATGAGAAAACAAATACAAAAGTGACCCCTACTACTAACGTATGCTCGCCTGGTAGTTAGATTCTGGATCTAGTCGATTTTGATCGAATTCAAACATTTGATATCATTTTGAAACGGACATGTGAAGTGCCCCCATACTTCTTACACAAATGGTCGGTACCGTCTTGCCAGCTCAAATATATAAGAAAAAGAAAAATTCAAAATTTTGAAACTGACATGCGAAGTCCCCCATTACTTCTAAACAAATGCTCGGTTTCGTCTTGGCAGCTCAAATAAATAATAAAATATTTCAAAACCACCTGTGGCTCGAACTTCTGACGCAAACGTCAAAATCAAAATCAGGTTTCGTTTTCCCCAGGAGAAACAAATAATGAGAAAACAAATACAAAAGTGACCCCTACTACTAACGTATGCTCGCCTGGTAGTTAGATTCTGGATCTAGTCGATTTTGATCGAATTCAAACATTTGATATCATTTTGAAACGGACATGTGAAGTGCCCCATACTTCTACACAAATGGTCGGTACCGTCTTGCCAGCTCAAATATATAAGAAAAAGAAAAATTCAAAATTTTGAAACTGACATGCGAAGTCCCCCATTACTTCTAAACAAATGCTCGGTTTCGTCTTGGCAGCTCAAATAAATAATAAAATATTTCAAAACCACCTGTGGCTCGAACTTCTGACGCAAACGTCAAAATCAAAATCAGGTTTCGTTTTCCCCAGGAGAAACAAATAATGAGAAAACAAATACAAAAGTGACCCCTACTACTAACGTATGCTCGCCTGGTAGTTAGATTCTGGATCTAGTCGATTTTTTATCGAATTCAAAAATTTAACAACACTTTGAAACGGACATGTGAAGTGCCCCCTTACTTCTACACAAATGGTCGGTACCGTCTTGCCAGCTCAAATATATAAGAAAAAGAAAAATTCAAAATTTTGAAACTGACATGCGAAGTCCCCCATTACTTCTAAACAAATGCTCGGTTTCGTCTTGGCAGCTCAAATAAATAATAAAATATTTCAAAACCACCTGTGGCTCCAACTTCTGACGCAAACGTCAAAATCAAAATCAGGTTTCGTTTTCCCGAGGAGAAACAAATAATGAAAAAACAAATACAAAAGTGACCCCTACTACTAACGTATGCTCGCCTGGTAGTTAGATTCTGGATCTAGTCGATTTTGATCGAATTCAAAAATTTAACACTTTGAAACGGACATGTGAAGTGCCCCCTTACTTCTACACAAATGGTCGGTACCGTCTTGCCACCTCAAATATATAAGAAAAAGAAAAATTCAAAATTTTGAAACTGACATGCGAAGTCCCCCATTACTTCTAAACAAATGCTCGGTTTCGTCTTGGCAGCTCAAATAAATAATAAAATATTTCAAAACCACCTGTGGCTCCAACTTCTGACGCAAACGTCAAAATCAAAATCAGGTTTCGTTTTCCCCAGGAGAAACAAATAATGAAAAAACAAATACAAAAGTGACCCCTACTACTAACGTATGCTCGCCTGGTAGTTAGATTCTGGATCTAGTCGATTTTGATCGAATTCAAAAATTTAACACTTTGAAACGGACATGTGAAGTGCCCCCTTACTTCTTACACAAATGGTCGGTACCGTCTTGGCACCTCAAATATATAAGAAAAAGAAAAATTCAAAATTTTGAAACTGACATGCGAAGTCCCCCATTACTTCTAAACAAATGCTCGGTTTCGTCTTGGCAGCTCAAATAAATAATAAAATATTTCAAAACCACCTGTGGCTCCAACTTCTGACGCAAACGTCAAAATCAAAACCAGGTTTCGTTTTCCCCAGGAGAAACAAATAATGAAAAAACAAATACAAAAGTGACCCCTACTACTAACGTATGCTCGCCTGGTAGTTAGATTCTGGATCTAGTCGATTTTGATCGAATTCAAAAATTTAACACTTTGAAACGGACATGTGAAGTGTCCCATTACTTCTACACAAATGGTCGGTACCGTCTTGCCAGCTCAAATATATAAGAAAAAGAAAAATTCAAAATTTTGAAACTGACATGCGAAGTCCCCCATTACTTCTAAACAAATGCTCGGTTTCGTCTTGGCAGCTCAAATAAATAATAAAATATTTCAAAACCACCTGTGGCTCGAACTTCTGACGCAAACGTCAAAATCAAAATCAGGTTTCGTTTTCCCCAGGAGAAACAAATAATGAGAAAACAAATACAAAAGTGACCCCTACTACTAACGTATGCTCGCCTGGTAGTTAGATTCTGGATCTAGTCGATTTTGATCGAATTCAAACATTTGATATCATTTTGAAACGGACATGTGAAGTGCCCCATACTTCTACACAAATGGTCGGTACCGTCTTGCCAGCTCAAATATATAAGAAAAAGAAAAATTCAAAATTTTGAAACTGACATGCGAAGTCCCCCATTACTTCTAAACAAATGCTCGGTTTCGTCTTGGCAGCTCAAATAAATAATAAAATATTTCAAAACCACCTGTGGCTCGAACTTCTGACGCAAACGTCAAAATCAAAACCAGGTTTCGTTTTCCCCAGGAGAAACAAATAATGAAAAAACAAATACAAAAGTGACCCCTACTACTAACGTATGCTCGCCTGGTAGTTAGATTCTGGATCTAGTCGATTTTGATCGAATTCAAACATTTGATATCATTTTGAAACGGACATGTGAAGTGCCCCATACTTCTACACAAATGGTCGGTACCGTCTTGCCAGCTCAAATATATAAGAAAAAGAAAAATTCAAAATTTTGAAACTGACATGCGAAGTCCCCCATTACTTCTAAACAAATGCTCGGTTTCGTCTTGGCAGCTCAAATAAATAATAAAATATTTCAAAACCACCTGTGGCTCCAACTTCTGACGCAAACGTCAAAATCAAAATCAGGTTTCGTTTTCCCCAGGAGAAACAAATAATGAGAAAACAAATACAAAAGTGACCCCTACTACTAACGTATGCTCGCCTGGTAGTTAGATTCTGGATCTAGTCGATTTTGATCGAATTCAAACATTTGATATCATTTTGAAACGGACATGTGAAGTGCCCCATACTTCTACACAAATGGTCGGTACCGTCTTGCCAGCTCAAATATATAAGAAAAAGAAAAATTCAAAATTTTGAAACTGACATGCGAAGTCCCCCATTACTTCTAAACAAATGCTCGGTTTCGTCTTGGCAGCTCAAATAAATAATAAAATATTTCAAAACCACCTGTGGCTCGAACTTCTGACGCAAACGTCAAAATCAAAATCAGGTTTCGTTTTCCCCAGGAGAAACAAATAATGAGAAAACAAATACAAAAGTGACCCCTACTACTAACGTATGCTCGCCTGGTAGTTAGATTCTGGATCTAGTCGATTTTGATCGAATTCAAACATTTGATATCATTTTGAAACGGACATGTGAAGTGCCCCATACTTCTACACAAATGGTCGGTACCGTCTTGCCAGCTCAAATATATAAGAAAAAGAAAAATTCAAAATTTTGAAACTGACATGCGAAGTCCCCCATTACTTCTAAACAAATGCTCGGTTTCGTCTTGGCAGCTCAAATAAATAATAAAATATTTCAAAACCACCTGTGGCTCCAACTTCTGACGCAAACGTCAAAATCAAAATCAGGTTTCGTTTTCCCCAGGAGAAACAAATAATGAGAAAACAAATACAAAAGTGACCCCTACTACTAACGTATGCTCGCCTGGTAGTTAGATTCTGGATCTAGTCGATTTTGATCGAATTCAAACATTTGATATCATTTTGAAACGGACATGTGAAGTGCCCCATACTTCTACACAAATGGTCGGTACCGTCTTGCCAGCTCAAATATATAAGAAAAAGAAAAATTCAAAATTTTGAAACTGACATGCGAAGTCCCCCATTACTTCTAAACAAATGCTCGGTTTCGTCTTGGCAGCTCAAATAAATAATAAAATATTTCAAAACCACCTGTGGCTCGAACTTCTGACGCAAACGTCAAAATCAAAATCAGGTTTCGTTTTCCCCAGGAGAAACAAATAATGAGAAAACAAATACAAAAGTGACCCCTACTACTAACGTATGCTCGCCTGGTAGTTAGATTCTGGATCTAGTCGATTTTGATCGAATTCAAACATTTGATATCATTTTGAAACGGACATGTGAAGTGCCCCATACTTCTACACAAATGGTCGGTACCGTCTTGCCAGCTCAAATATATAAGAAAAAGAAAAATTCAAAATTTTGAAACTGACATGCGAAGTCCCCCATTACTTCTAAACAAATGCTCGGTTTCGTCTTGGCAGCTCAAATAAATAATAAAATATTTCAAAACCACCTGTGGCTCCAACTTCTGACGCAAACGTCAAAATCAAAATCAGGTTTCGTTTTCCCCAGGAGAAACAAATAATGAGAAAACAAATACAAAAGTGACCCCTACTACTAACGTATGCTCGCCTGGTAGTTAGATTCTGGATCTAGTCGATTTTGATCGAATTCAAACATTTGATATCATTTTGAAACGGACATGTGAAGTGCCCCATACTTCTACACAAATGGTCGGTACCGTCTTGCCAGCTCAAATATATAAGAAAAAGAAAAATTCAAAATTTTGAAACTGACATGCGAAGTCCCCCATTACTTCTAAACAAATGCTCGGTTTCGTCTTGGCAGCTCAAATAAATAATAAAATATTTCAAAACCACCTGTGGCTCCAACTTCTGACGCAAACGTCAAAATCAAAATCAGGTTTCGTTTTCCCCAGGAGAAACAAATAATGAGAAAACAAATACAAAAGTGACCCCTACTACTAACGTATGCTCGCCTGGTAGTTAGATTCTGGATCTAGTCGATTTTGATCGAATTCAAAAATTTAACACTTTGAAACGGACATGTGAAGTGCCCCCTTACTTCTACACAAATGGTCGGTACCGTCTTGCCACCTCAAATATATAAGAAAAAGAAAAATTCAAAATTTTGAAACTGACATGCGAAGTCCCCCATTACTTCTAAACAAATGCTCGGTTTCGTCTTGGCAGCTCAAATAAATAATAAAATATTTCAAAACCACCTGTGGCTCCAACTTCTGACGCAAACGTCAAAATCAAAACCAGGTTTCGTTTTCCCCAGGAGAAACAAATAATGAAAAAACAAATACAAAAGTGACCCCTACTACTAACGTATGCTCGCCTGGTAGTTAGATTCTGGATCTAGTCGATTTTGATCGAATTCAAAAATTTAACACTTTGAAACGGACATGTGAAGTGTCCCATTACTTCTACACAAATGGTCGGTACCGTCTTGCCAGCTCAAATATATAAGAAAAAGAAAAATTCAAAATTTTGAAACTGACATGCGAAGTCCCCCATTACTTCTAAACAAATGCTCGGTTTCGTCTTGGCAGCTCAAATAAATAATAAAATATTTCAAAACCACCTGTGGCTCCAACTTCTGACGCAAACGTCAAAATCAAAATCAGGTTTCGTTTTCCCCAGGAGAAACAAATAATGAGAAAACAAATACAAAAGTGACCCCTACTACTAACGTATGCTCGCCTGGTAGTTAGATTCTGGATCTAGTCGATTTTGATCGAATTCAAACATTTGATATCATTTTGAAACGGACATGTGAAGTGCCCCATACTTCTACACAAATGGTCGGTACCGTCTTGCCAGCTCAAATATATAAGAAAAAGAAAAATTCAAAATTTTGAAACTGACATGCGAAGTCCCCCATTACTTCTAAACAAATGCTCGGTTTCGTCTTGGCAGCTCAAATAAATAATAAAATATTTCAAAACCACCTGTGGCTCCAACTTCTGACGCAAACGTCAAAATCAAAATCAGGTTTCGTTTTCCCCAGGAGAAACAAATAATGAGAAAACAAATACAAAAGTGACCCCTACTACTAACGTATGCTCGCCTGGTAGTTAGATTCTGGATCTAGTCGATTTTGATCGAATTCAAACATTTGATATCATTTTGAAACGGACATGTGAAGTGCCCCATACTTCTACACAAATGGTCGGTACCGTCTTGCCAGCTCAAATATATAAGAAAAAGAAAAATTCAAAATTTTGAAACTGACATGCGAAGTCCCCCATTACTTCTAAACAAATGCTCGGTTTCGTCTTGGCAGCTCAAATAAATAATAAAATATTTCAAAACCACCTGTGGCTCCAACTTCTGACGCAAACGTCAAAATCAAAATCAGGTTTCGTTTTTCCCAGGAGAAACAAATAATGAGAAAACAAATACAAAAGTGACCCCTACTACTAACGTATGCTCGCCTGGTAGTTAGATTCTGGATCTAGTCGATTTTGATCGAATTCAAACATTTGATATCATTTTGAAACGGACATGTGAAGTGCCCCATACTTCTACACAAATGGTCGGTACCGTCTTGCCAGCTCAAATATATAAGAAAAAGAAAAATTCAAAATTTTGAAACTGACATGCGAAGTTCCCCCATTACTTCTAAACAAATGCTCGGTTTCGTCTTGGCAGCTCAAATAAATAATAAAATATTTCAAAACCACCTGTGGCTCCAACTTCTGACGCAAACGTCAAAATCAAAATCAGGTTTCGTTTTCCCCAGGAGAAACAAATAATGAGAAAACAAATACAGAAGTGACCCCTACTACTAACGTATGCTCGCCTGGTAGTTAGATTCTGGATCTAGTCGATTTTGATCGAATTCAAAAATTTAACACTTTGAAACGGACATGTGAAGTGCCCCCTTACTTCTTACACAAATGGTCGGTACCGTTTTGGCACCTCAAATATATAAGAAAAAGAAAAATTCAAAATTTTGAAACTGACATGCGAAGTCCCCCATTACTTCTAAACAAATGCTCGGTTTCGTCTTGGCAGCTCAAATAAATAATAAAATATTTCAAAACCACCTGTGGCTCCAACTTCTGACGCAAACGTCAAAATCAAAATCAGGTTTCGTTTTTCCCAGGAGAAACAAATAATGAGAAAACAAATACAAAAGTGACCCCTACTACTAACGTATGCTCGCCTGGTAGTTAGATTCTGGATCTAGTCGATTTTGATCGAATTCAAAAATTTAACACTTTGAAACGGACATGTGAAGTGTCCCCTTACTTCTACACAAATGGTCGGTACCGTTTTGCCACCTCAAATATATAAGAAAAAGAAAAATTCAAAATTTTGAAACTGACATGCGAAGTCCCCCATTACTTCTAAACAAATGCTCGGTTTCGTCTTGGCAGCTCAAATAAATAATAAAATATTTCAAAACCACCTGTGGCTCCAACTTCTGACGCAAACGTCAAAATCAAAATCAGGTTTCGTTTTCCCCAGGAGAAACAAATAATGAAAAAACAAATACAAAAGTGACCCCTACTACTAACGTATGCTCGCCTGGTAGTTAGATTCTGGATCTAGTCGATTTTGATCGAATTCAAATATTCGATATCATTTTGAAACGGACATGTGAAGTGCCCCATACTTCTACACAAATGGTCGGTACCGTCTTGCCACCTCAAATATATAAGAAAAAGAAAAATTCAAAATTTTGAAACTGACATGCGAAGTCCCCCATTACTTCTAAACAAATGCTCGGTTTCGTCTTGGCAGCTCAAATAAATAATAAAATATTTCAAAACCACCTGTGGCTCGAACTTCTGACGCAAACGTCAAAATCAAAATCAGGTTTCGTTTTCCCCAGGAGAAACAAATAATGAAAAAACAAATACAAAAGTGACCCCTACTACTAACGTATGCTCGCCTGGTAGTTAGATTCTGGATCTAGTCGATTTTGATCGAATTCAAAAATTTAACACTTTGAAACGGACATGTGAAGTGCCCCCTTACTTCTACACAAATGGTCGGTACCGTCTTGCCACCTCAAATATATAAGAAAAAGAAAAATTCAAAATTTTGAAACTGACATGCGAAGTCCCCCATTACTTCTAAACAAATGCTCGGTTTCGTCTTGGCAGCTCAAATAAATAATAAAATATTTCAAAACCACCTGTCGCTCCAACTTCTGACGCAAACGTCAAAATCAAAATCAGGTTTCGTTTTCCCCAGGAGAAACAAATAATGAGAAAACAAATACAAAAGTGACCCCTACTACTAACGTATGCTCGCCTGGTAGTTAGATTCTGGATCTAGTCGATTTTGATCGAATTCAAAAATTTAACACTTTGAAACGGACATGTGAAGTGCCCCCTTACTTCTACACAAATGGTCGGTACCGTCTTGCCACCTCAAATATATAAGAAAAAGAAAAATTCAAAATTTTGAAACTGACATGCGAAGTCCCCCATTACTTCTAAACAAATGCTCGGTTTCGTCTTGGCAGCTCAAATAAATAATAAAATATTTCAAAACCACCTGTCGCTCCAACTTCTGACGCAAACGTCAAAATCAAAATCAGGTTTCGTTTTCCCCAGGAGAAACAAATAATGAAAAAACAAATACAAAAGTGACCCCTACTACTAACGTATGCTCGCCTGGTAGTTAGATTCTGGATCTAGTCGATTTTGATCGAATTCAAAAATTTAACACTTTGAAACGGACATGTGAAGTGCCCCCTTACTTCTACACAAATGGTCGGTACCGTCTTGCCACCTCAAATATATAAGAAAAAGAAAAATTCAAAATTTTGAAACTGACATGCGAAGTCCCCCATTACTTCTAAACAAATGCTCGGTTTCGTCTTGGCAGCTCAAATAAATAATAAAATATTTCAAAACCACCTGTCGCTCCAACTTCTGACGCAAACGTCAAAATCAAAATCAGGTTTCGTTTTCCCCAGGAGAAACAAATAATGAGAAAACAAATACAAAAGTGACCCCTACTACTAACGTATGCTCGCCTGGTAGTTAGATTCTGGATCTAGTCGATTTTGATCGAATTCAAAAATTTAACACTTTGAAACGGACATGTGAAGTGCCCCCTTACTTCTACACAAATGGTCGGTACCGTCTTGCCACCTCAAATATATAAGAAAAAGAAAAATTCAAAATTTTGAAACTGACATGCGAAGTCCCCCATTACTTCTAAACAAATGCTCGGTTTCGTCTTGGCAGCTCAAATAAATAATAAAATATTTCAAAACCACCTGTGGCTCCAACTTCTGACGCAAACGTCAAAATCAAAATCAGGTTTCGTTTTTCCCAGGAGAAACAAATAATGAGAAAACAAATACAAAAGTGACCCCTACTACTAACGTATGCTCGCCTGGTAGTTAGATTCTGGATCTAGTCGATTTTGATCGAATTCAAACATTTGATATCATTTTGAAACGGACATGTGAAGTGCCCCATACTTCTACACAAATGGTGGGTACCGTCTTGCCAGCTCAAATATATAAGAAAAAGAAAAATTCAAAATTTTGAAACTGACATGCGAAGTCCCCCATTACTTCTAAACAAATGCTCGGTTTCGTCTTGGCAGCTCAAATAAATAATAAAATATTTCAAAACCACCTGTGGCTCCAACTTCTGACGCAAACGTCAAAATCGAAATCAGGTTTCGTTTTTCCCAGGAGAAACAAATAATGAGAAAACAAATACAAAAGTGACCCCTACTACTAACGTATGCTCGCCTGGTAGTTAGATTCTGGATCTAGTCGATTTTGATCGAATTCAAACATTTGATATCATTTTGAAACGGACATGTGAAGTGCCCCATACTTCTACACAAATGGTCGGTACCGTCTTGCCAGCTCAAATATATAAGAAAAAGAAAAATTCAAAATTTTGAAACTGACATGTGAAGTCCCCCATTACTTCTAAACAAATGCTCGGTTTCGTCTTGGCGGCTCGAATAAATAATAAAATATTTCAAAACCACCTGTGGCTCCAACTTCTGACGCAAACGTCAAAATCAAAATCAGGTTTCGTTTTTCCCAGGAGAAACAAATAATGAGAAAACAAATACAAAAGTGACCCCTACTACTAACGTATGCTCGCCTGGTAGTTAGATTCTGGATCTAGTCGATTCTGATCGAATTCAAAAATTTAACACTTTGAAACGGACATGTGAAGTGCCCCCTTACTTCTACACAAATGGTCGGTACCGTCTTGCCACCTCAAATATATAAGAAAAAGAAAAATTCAAAATTTTGAAACTGACATGCGAAGTCCCCCATTACTTCTAAACAAATGCTCGGTTTCGTCTTGGCAGCTCAAATAAATAATAAAATATTTCAAAACCACCTGTGGCTCCAACTTCTGACGCAAACGTCAAAATCAAAATCAGGTTTCGTTTTCCCCAGGAGAAACAAATAATGAGAAAACAAATACAAAAGTGACCCCTACTACTAACGTATGCTCGCCTGGTAGTTAGATTCTGGATCTAGTCGATTTTGATCGAATTCAAATATTTGATATCATTTTGAAACGGACATGTGAAGTGCCCCATACTTCTACACAAATGGTCGGTACCGTCTTGCCAGCTCAAATATATAAGAAAAAGAAAAATTCAAAATTTTGAAACTGACATGCGAAGTCCCCCATTACTTCTAAACAAATGCTCGGTTTCGTCTTGGCAGCTCGAATAAATAATAAAATATTTCAAAACCACCTGTGGCTCCAACTTCTGACGCAAACGTCAAAATCAAAACCAGGTTTCGTTTTCCCGAGGAGAAACAAATAATGAGAAAACAAATACAAAAGTGACCCCTACTACTAACGTATGCTCGCCTGGTAGTTACATAGATTCTGGATCTAGTCGATTTTGATCGAATTCAAAAATTTAACACTTTGAAACGGACATGTGAAGTGCCCCCTTACTTCTACACAAATGGTCGGTACCGTCTTGCCACCTCAAATATATAAGAAAAAGAAAAATTCAAAATTTTGAAACTGACATGCGAAGTCCCCCATTACTTCTAAACAAATGCTCGGTTTCGTCTTGGCAGCTCAAATAAATAATAAAATATTTCAAAACCACCTGTGGCTCCAACTTCTGACGCAAACGTCAAAATCAAAACCAGGTTTCGTTTTCCCGAGGAGAAACAAATAATGAGAAAACAAATACAAAAGTGACCCCTACTACTAACGTATGCTCGCCTGGTAGTTAGATTCTGGATCTAGTCGATTTTGATCGAATTCAAACATTTGATATCATTTTGAAACGGACATGTGAAGTGCCCCATACTTCTACACAAATGGTCGGTACCGTCTTGCCAGCTCAAATATATAAGAAAAAGAAAAATTCAAAATTTTGAAACTGACATGCGAAGTCCCCCATTACTTCTAAACAAATGCTCGGTTTCGTCTTGGCAGCTCAAATAAATAATAAAATATTTCAAAACCACCTGTGGCTCCAACTTCTGACGCAAACGTCAAAATCAAAATCAGGTTTCGTTTTTCCCAGGAGAAACAAATAATGAGAAAACAAATACAAAAGTGACCCCTACTACTAACGTATGCTCGCCTGGTAGTTAGATTCTGGATCTAGTCGATTTTGATCGAATTCAAACATTTGATATCATTTTGAAACGGACATGTGAAGTGCCCCATACTTCTACACAAATGGTCGGTACCGTCTTGCCAGCTCAAATATATAAGAAAAAGAAAAATTCAAAATTTTGAAACTGACATGCGAAGTTCCCCCATTACTTCTAAACAAATGCTCGGTTTCGTCTTGGCAGCTCAAATAAATAATAAAATATTTCAAAACCACCTGTGGCTCCAACTTCTGACGCAAACGTCAAAATCAAAATCAGGTTTCGTTTTCCCCAGGAGAAACAAATAATGAGAAAACAAATACAGAAGTGACCCCTACTACTAACGTATGCTCGCCTGGTAGTTAGATTCTGGATCTAGTCGATTTTGATCGAATTCAAAAATTTAACACTTTGAAACGGACATGTGAAGTGCCCCCTTACTTCTTACACAAATGGTCGGTACCGTTTTGGCACCTCAAATATATAAGAAAAAGAAAAATTCAAAATTTTGAAACTGACATGCGAAGTCCCCCATTACTTCTAAACAAATGCTCGGTTTCGTCTTGGCAGCTCAAATAAATAATAAAATATTTCAAAACCACCTGTGGCTCCAACTTCTGACGCAAACGTCAAAATCAAAATCAGGTTTCGTTTTTCCCAGGAGAAACAAATAATGAGAAAACAAATACAAAAGTGACCCCTACTACTAACGTATGCTCGCCTGGTAGTTAGATTCTGGATCTAGTCGATTTTGATCGAATTCAAAAATTTAACACTTTGAAACGGACATGTGAAGTGTCCCCTTACTTCTACACAAATGGTCGGTACCGTTTTGCCACCTCAAATATATAAGAAAAAGAAAAATTCAAAATTTTGAAACTGACATGCGAAGTCCCCCATTACTTCTAAACAAATGCTCGGTTTCGTCTTGGCAGCTCAAATAAATAATAAAATATTTCAAAACCACCTGTGGCTCCAACTTCTGACGCAAACGTCAAAATCAAAATCAGGTTTCGTTTTCCCCAGGAGAAACAAATAATGAAAAAACAAATACAAAAGTGACCCCTACTACTAACGTATGCTCGCCTGGTAGTTAGATTCTGGATCTAGTCGATTTTGATCGAATTCAAATATTCGATATCATTTTGAAACGGACATGTGAAGTGCCCCATACTTCTACACAAATGGTCGGTACCGTCTTGCCACCTCAAATATATAAGAAAAAGAAAAATTCAAAATTTTGAAACTGACATGCGAAGTCCCCCATTACTTCTAAACAAATGCTCGGTTTCGTCTTGGCAGCTCAAATAAATAATAAAATATTTCAAAACCACCTGTGGCTCGAACTTCTGACGCAAACGTCAAAATCAAAATCAGGTTTCGTTTTCCCCAGGAGAAACAAATAATGAAAAAACAAATACAAAAGTGACCCCTACTACTAACGTATGCTCGCCTGGTAGTTAGATTCTGGATCTAGTCGATTTTGATCGAATTCAAAAATTTAACACTTTGAAACGGACATGTGAAGTGCCCCCTTACTTCTACACAAATGGTCGGTACCGTCTTGCCACCTCAAATATATAAGAAAAAGAAAAATTCAAAATTTTGAAACTGACATGCGAAGTCCCCCATTACTTCTAAACAAATGCTCGGTTTCGTCTTGGCAGCTCAAATAAATAATAAAATATTTCAAAACCACCTGTCGCTCCAACTTCTGACGCAAACGTCAAAATCAAAATCAGGTTTCGTTTTCCCCAGGAGAAACAAATAATGAGAAAACAAATACAAAAGTGACCCCTACTACTAACGTATGCTCGCCTGGTAGTTAGATTCTGGATCTAGTCGATTTTGATCGAATTCAAAAATTTAACACTTTGAAACGGACATGTGAAGTGCCCCCTTACTTCTACACAAATGGTCGGTACCGTCTTGCCACCTCAAATATATAAGAAAAAGAAAAATTCAAAATTTTGAAACTGACATGCGAAGTCCCCCATTACTTCTAAACAAATGCTCGGTTTCGTCTTGGCAGCTCAAATAAATAATAAAATATTTCAAAACCACCTGTCGCTCCAACTTCTGACGCAAACGTCAAAATCAAAATCAGGTTTCGTTTTCCCCAGGAGAAACAAATAATGAGAAAACAAATACAAAAGTGACCCCTACTACTAACGTATGCTCGCCTGGTAGTTAGATTCTGGATCTAGTCGATTTTGATCGAATTCAAAAATTTAACACTTTGAAACGGACATGTGAAGTGCCCCCTTACTTCTACACAAATGGTCGGTACCGTCTTGCCACCTCAAATATATAAGAAAAAGAAAAATTCAAAATTTTGAAACTGACATGCGAAGTCCCCCATTACTTCTAAACAAATGCTCGGTTTCGTCTTGGCAGCTCAAATAAATAATAAAATATTTCAAAACCACCTGTCGCTCCAACTTCTGACGCAAACGTCAAAATCAAAATCAGGTTTCGTTTTCCCCAGGAGAAACAAATAATGAGAAAACAAATACAAAAGTGACCCCTACTACTAACGTATGCTCGCCTGGTAGTTAGATTCTGGATCTAGTCGATTTTGATCGAATTCAAAAATTTAACACTTTGAAACGGACATGTGAAGTGCCCCCTTACTTCTACACAAATGGTCGGTACCGTCTTGCCACCTCAAATATATAAGAAAAAGAAAAATTCAAAATTTTGAAACTGACATGCGAAGTCCCCCAATACTTCTAAACAAATGCTCGGTTTCGTCTTGGCAGCTCAAATAAATAATAAAATATTTCAAAACCACCTGTGGCTCCAACTTCTGACGCAAACGTCAAAATCAAAATCAGGTTTCGTTTTTCCCAGGAGAAACAAATAATGAGAAAACAAATACAAAAGTGACCCCTACTACTAACGTATGCTCGCCTGGTAGTTAGATTCTGGATCTAGTCGATTTTGATCGAATTCAAACATTTGATATCATTTTGAAACGGACATGTGAAGTGCCCCATACTTCTACACAAATGGTGGGTACCGTCTTGCCAGCTCAAATATATAAGAAAAAGAAAAATTCAAAATTTTGAAACTGACATGCGAAGTCCCCCATTACTTCTAAACAAATGCTCGGTTTCGTCTTGGCAGCTCAAATAAATAATAAAATATTTCAAAACCACCTGTGGCTCCAACTTCTGACGCAAACGTCAAAATCGAAATCAGGTTTCGTTTTTCCCAGGAGAAACAAATAATGAGAAAACAAATACAAAAGTGACCCCTACTACTAACGTATGCTCGCCTGGTAGTTAGATTCTGGATCTAGTCGATTTTGATCGAATTCAAACATTTGATATCATTTTGAAACGGACATGTGAAGTGCCCCATACTTCTACACAAATGGTCGGTACCGTCTTGCCAGCTCAAATATATAAGAAAAAGAAAAATTCAAAATTTTGAAACTGACATGTGAAGTCCCCCATTACTTCTAAACAAATGCTCGGTTTCGTCTTGGCGGCTCGAATAAATAATAAAATATTTCAAAACCACCTGTGGCTCCAACTTCTGACGCAAACGTCAAAATCAAAATCAGGTTTCGTTTTTCCCAGGAGAAACAAATAATGAGAAAACAAATACAAAAGTGACCCCTACTACTAACGTATGCTCGCCTGGTAGTTAGATTCTGGATCTAGTCGATTCTGATCGAATTCAAAAATTTAACACTTTGAAACGGACATGTGAAGTGCCCCCTTACTTCTACACAAATGGTCGGTACCGTCTTGCCACCTCAAATATATAAGAAAAAGAAAAATTCAAAATTTTGAAACTGACATGCGAAGTCCCCCATTACTTCTAAACAAATGCTCGGTTTCGTCTTGGCAGCTCAAATAAATAATAAAATATTTCAAAACCACCTGTGGCTCCAACTTCTGACGCAAACGTCAAAATCAAAATCAGGTTTCGTTTTCCCCAGGAGAAACAAATAATGAGAAAACAAATACAAAAGTGACCCCTACTACTAACGTATGCTCGCCTGGTAGTTAGATTCTGGATCTAGTCGATTTTGATCGAATTCAAATATTTGATATCATTTTGAAACGGACATGTGAAGTGCCCCATACTTCTACACAAATGGTCGGTACCGTCTTGCCAGCTCAAATATATAAGAAAAAGAAAAATTCAAAATTTTGAAACTGACATGCGAAGTCCCCCATTACTTCTAAACAAATGCTCGGTTTCGTCTTGGCAGCTCGAATAAATAATAAAATATTTCAAAACCACCTGTGGCTCCAACTTCTGACGCAAACGTCAAAATCAAAACCAGGTTTCGTTTTCCCGAGGAGAAACAAATAATGAGAAAACAAATACAAAAGTGACCCCTACTACTAACGTATGCTCGCCTGGTAGTTACATAGATTCTGGATCTAGTCGATTTTGATCGAATTCAAAAATTTAACACTTTGAAACGGACATGTGAAGTGCCCCCTTACTTCTACACAAATGGTCGGTACCGTCTTGCCACCTCAAATATATAAGAAAAAGAAAAATTCAAAATTTTGAAACTGACATGCGAAGTCCCCCATTACTTCTAAACAAATGCTCGGTTTCGTCTTGGCAGCTCAAATAAATAATAAAATATTTCAAAACCACCTGTGGCTCCAACTTCTGACGCAAACGTCAAAATCAAAATCAGGTTTCGTTTTCCCCAGGAGAAACAAATAATGAGAAAACAAATACAAAAGCGACCCCTACTACTAACGTATGCTCGCCTGGTAGTTAGATTCTGGATCTAGTCGATTTTGATCGAATTCAAACATTTGATATCATTTTGAAACGGACATGTGAAGTGCCCCATACTTCTACACAAATGGTCGGTACCGTCTTGCCAGCTCAAATAAGAAAAAGAAAAATTCAAAATTTTGAAACTGACATGCGAAGTCCCCCATTACTTCTAAACAAATGCTCGGTTTCGTCTTGGCAGCTCAAATAAATAATAAAATATTTCAAAACCACCTGTGGCTCCAACTTCTGACGCAAACGTCAAAATCAAAATCAGGTTTCGTTTTTCCCAGGAGAAACAAATAATGAGAAAACAAATACAAAAGTGACCCCTACTACTAACGTATGCTCGCCTGGTAGTTAGATTCTGGATCTAGTCGATTTTGATCGAATTCAAAAATTTAACACTTTGAAACGGACATGTGAAGTGTCCCATTACTTCTACACAAATGGTCGGTACCGTCTTGCCAGCTCAAATATATAAGAAAAAGAAAAATTCAAAATTTTGAAACTGACATGCGAAGTCCCCCATTACTTCTAAACAAATGCTCGGTTTCGTCTTGGCAGCTCAAATAAATAATAAAATATTTCAAAACCACCTGTGGCTCGAACTTCTGACGCAAACGTCAAAATCAAAATCAGGTTTCGTTTTTCCCAGGAGAAACAAATAATGAGAAAACAAATACAAAAGTGACCCCTACTACTAACGTATGCTCGCCTGGTAGTTAGATTCTGGATCTAGTCGATTTTGATCGAATTCAAATATTCGATATCATTTTGAAACGGACATGTGGAGTGCCCCATACTTCTACACAAATGGTCGGTACCGTCTTGCCAGCTCAAATATATAAGAAAAAGAAAAATTCAAAATTTTGAAACTGACATGCGAAGTCCCCCATTACTTCTAAACAAATGCTCGGTTTCGTCTTGGCAGCTCAAATAAATAATAAAATATTTCAAAACCACCTGTCGCTCCAACTTCTGACGCAAACGTCAAAATCAAAATCAGGAAACAAATAATGAAAAAACAAATACAAAAGTGACCCCTACTACTAACGTATGCTCGCCTGGTAGTTAGATTCTGGATCTAGTCGATTTTGATCGAATTCAAACATTTGATATCATTTTGAAACGGACATGTGAAGTGCCCCATACTACACAAATGGTCGGTACCGTCTTGCCAGCTCAAATATATAAGAAAAAGAAAAATTCAAAATTTTGAAACTGACATGCGAAGTCCCCCATTACTTCTAAACAAATGCTCGGTTTCGTCTTGGCAGCTCAAATAAATAATAAAATATTTCAAAACCACCTGTGGCTCCAACTTCTGACGCAAACGTCAAAATCAAAATCAGGTTTCGTTTTCCCCAGGAGAAACAAATAATGAGAAAACAAATACAAAAGTGACCCCTACTACTAACGTATGCTCGCCTGGTAGTTAGATTCTGGATCTAGTCGATTTTGATCGAATTCAAACATTTGATATCATTTTGAAACGGACATGTGAAGTGCCCCATACTTCTACACAAATGGTCGGTACCGTCTTGCCACCTCAAATATATAAGAAAAAGAAAAATTCAAAATTTTGAAACTGACATGCGAAGTCCCCCATTACTTCTAAACAAATGCTCGGTTTCGTCTTGGCAGCTCAAATAAATAATAAAATATTTCAAAACCACCTGTGGCTCGAACTTCTGACGCAAACGTCAAAATCAAAATCAGGTTTCGTTTTTCCCAGGAGAAACAAATAATGAGAAAACAAATACAAAAGTGACCCCTACTACTAACGTATGCTCGCCTGGTAGTTAGATTCTGGATCTAGTCGATTTTGATCGAATTCAAAAATTTAACACTTTGAAACGGACATGTGAAGTGCCCCCTTACTTCTACACAAATGGTCGGTACCGTTTTGCCACCTCAAATATATAAGAAAAAGAAAAATTCAAAATTTTGAAACTGACATGCGAAGTCCCCCATTACTTCTAAACAAATGCTCGGTTTCGTCTTGGCAGCTCAAATAAATAATAAAATATTTCAAAACCACCTGTGGCTCCAACTTCTGACGCAAACGTCAAAATCAAAATCAGGTTTCGTTTTCCCCAGGAGAAACAAATAATGAGAAAACAAATACAAAAGTGACCCCTACTACTAACGTATGCTCGCCTGGTAGTTAGATTCTGGATCTAGTCGATTTTGATCGAATTCAAATATTCGATATCATTTTGAAACGGACATGTGAAGTGCCCCATACTTCTACACAAATGGTCGGTACCGTCTTGCCAGCTCAAATATATAAGAAAAAGAAAAATTCAAAATTTTGAAACTGACATGCGAAGTCCCCCATTACTTCTAAACAAATGCTCGGTTTCGTCTTGGCAGCTCAAATAAATAATAAAATATTTCAAAACCACCTGTGGCTCGAACTTCTGACGCAAACGTCAAAATCAAAATCAGGTTTCGTTTTTCCCAGGAGAAACAAATAATGAGAAAACAAATACAAAAGTGACCCCTACTACTAACGTATGCTCGCCTGGTAGTTAGATTCTGGATCTAGTCGATTTTGATCGAATTCAAAAATTTAACACTTTGAAACGGACATGTGAAGTGCCCCCTTACTTCTACACAAATGGTCGGTACCGTTTTGCCACCTCAAATATATAAGAAAAAGAAAAATTCAAAATTTTGAAACTGACATGCGAAGTCCCCCATTACTTCTAAACAAATGCTCGGTTTCGTCTTGGCAGCTCAAATAAATAATAAAATATTTCAAAACCACCTGTCGCTCCAACTTCTGACGCAAACGTCAAAATCAAAATCAGGTTTCGTTTTTCCCAGGAGAAACAAATAATGAGAAAACAAATACAAAAGTGACCCCTACTACTAACGTATGCTCGCCTGGTAGTTAGATTCTGGATCTAGTCGATTTTGATCGAATTCAAATATTCGATATCATTTTGAAACGGACATGTGAAGTGCCCCATACTTCTACACAAATGGTCGGTACCGTCTTGCCAGCTCAAATATACAGGGTGATTGGCATAAGGTGTGACAAAAAGCTAGGGCGTGTAGGTTGGACTTAGACAAGAAAAAAATCGTATGGGAGGGGGGGTCTATTTCCCCCCGTTTAGTCGGGAGGGGCAATTTAAGAAAAAAATCACTTAAAACAGAAAAAAAATTATTAGAAAATAACGGTGATACCTACAGAGTAATGCTATGGCATTTTGAAAAGCCAGAAATACATTCTTTAATTTTGTTTTCAAATAAAGTTGTTCGACTGAATAGTTTTTGAAAAATTAATTTTCAAAATCAAAATTTTGAAAAAAAAATGAAAAATTTTTTTTTTAAACAAATTTTTTTTTAAATTTTACGTAATTAAGTATTATTTTTTTATTCAATATTCAATGCTCATATTAATTTTTGATCAAACACAAAAAACCGGATGTCAAAATGTTTTGTAGTTTTTGAGAAAATCAAAAATAAGAAAAACTACTTTTGTTCTAAGAAAAGCCTTTTATTTTAATTTTTATACGTTTTTGGATTCTTAGGTGAATTTACGATTGAAAGGATTAACTTTCTTTTTACTATTTTTTTAATTATCGTCTTATAAACATACAATAATGTGACAAAGTACTGGATTAACCATATTTCACACATTTTTTTCATTGAGAACACCTGCCTGAGAGCATTGGATTAATATTGACCTGCGAATGTTTTTTAAGTAATGCAACGTTACACGCCCTAACTAGTGACAGAAAAGTGCAATTGCGAAATAAGAACAAGAATGTTCCTGAATCTTGAAATCAATTTAAATAAGAAATACATGCATATTTAGATAAAATACATAATTATTGTTTATTTAAATTTTTAACAATTTTTTAACTAAAGCTTATTACAAAAAATTATTTGAAAAACATTCGCAGGTTAATATTAATCCAATGCTCTCACGCAGGTGTTCTCAATGAAAAAATGTGTTAATCCAGTACTTTGTCACTTTATTGTATGCTTATAAGACTGATAATAAAAAAATTTTAAAAACAAGTTAATCCTTTCTTTCGTAAATGCACCTACGCCAAGCCGACCCCACCATAATAAAAAAGTGGCAGGTCAATTTTAAACCAATGCTCTCACGCAGGTGTTCTCAATGAAAAAATGTGTGAAATATGGTTAATGCAGTACTTTGTCACATTATTGTATGTTTATAAGACGATAATTAAAAAAATAGTAAAAAGAAAGTTAATCCTTTCAATCGTAAATTCACCTAAGAATCCAAAAACGTATAAAAACTAAAATAAAAGGCTTTTCTAAGAACAAAAGTAGTTTTTCTTATTTTTGATTTTCTCAAAAACTACAAAACATTTTGGCATCCGGTTTTTTGTGTTTGATCAAAAATTAATATGAGCATTGAATATTGAATAAAAAAATAATACTTAATTACGTAAAATTTTGAAAAAAAATTGTTTAAAAAAAAAATTTTTCATTTTTTTTTCAAAATTTTGATTTTGAAAATTATTTTTTCAAAAACTATTCACTCGAACAACTTTATTTGAAAACAAAATTAAAGAATGTATTTCTGGCTTTTCAGAATGCCATAGCATTACTCTGTAGGTATCACCGTTATTTTCTAATAATTTTTTTTCTGTTTTAAGTGATTTTTTTCTTAAATTGCCCCTCCCGCCTAAACGGGGGGAAATAGACCCCCCCCTCCCATACGATTTTTTTCTTGCCTAAGTCCAACCTACACGCCCTAGCTTTTTGTCACACCTTATGCCAATCACCCTGTATAAGAAAAAGAAAAATTCAAAATTTTGAAACTGACATGCGAAGTCCCCCATTACTTCTAAACAAATGCTCGGTTTCGTCTTGGCAGCTCAAATAAATAATAAAATATTTCAAAACCACCTGTGGCTCGAACTTCTGACGCAAACGTCAAAATCAAAATCAGGTTTCGTTTTCCCCAGGAGAAACAAATAATGAAAAAACAAATACAAAAGTGACCCCTACTACTAACGTATGCTCGCCTGGTAGTTAGATTCTGGATCTAGTCGATTTTGATCGAATTCAAAAATTTAACACTTTGAAACGGACATGTGAAGTGCCCCCTTACTTCTACACAAATGGTCGGTACCGTCTTGCCACCTCAAATATATAAGAAAAAGAAAAATTCAAAATTTTGAAACTGACATGCGAAGTCCCCCATTACTTCTAAGCAAATGCTCGGTTTCGTCTTGGCAGCTCAAATAAATAATAAAATATTTCAAAACCACCTGTGGCTCGAACTTCTGACGCAAACGTCAAAATCAAAATCAGGTTTCGTTTTCCCCAGGAGAAACAAATAATGAGAAAACAAATACAAAAGTGACCCCTACTACTAACGTATGCTCGCCTGGTAGTTAGATTCTGGATCTAGTCGATTTTGATCGAATTCAAATATTTGATATCATTTTGAAACGGACATGTGAAGTGCCCCATACTTCTACACAAATGGTCGGTACCGTCTTGCCAGCTCAAATATATAAGAAAAAGAAAAATTCAAAATTTTGAAACTGACATGCGAAGTCCCCCATTACTTCTAAACAAATGCTCGGTTTCGTCTTGGCAGCTCAAATAAATAATAAAATATTTCAAAACCACCTGTGGCTCGAACTTCTGACGCAAACGTCAAAATCAAAATCAGGTTTCGTTTTCCCCAGGAGAAACAAATAATGAGAAAACAAATACAAAAGTGACCCCTACTACTAACGTATGCTCGCCTGGTAGTTAGATTCTGGATCTAGTCGATTTTGATCGAATTCAAACATTTGATATCATTTTGAAACGGACATGTGAAGTGCCCCATACTTCTACACAAATGGTCGGTACCGTCTTGCCAGCTCAAATATATAAGAAAAAGAAAAATTCAAAATTTTGAAACTGACATGTGAAGTCCCCCATTACTTCTAAACAAATGCTCGGTTTCGTCTTGGCAGCTCAAATAAATAATAAAATATTTCAAAACCACATGTGGCTCCAACTTCTGACGCAAACGTCAAAATCAAAATCAGGTTTCGTTTTCCCCAGGAGAAACAAATAATGAGAAAACAAATACAAAAGTGACCCCTACTACTAACGTATGCTCGCCTGGTAGTTAGATTCTGGATCTAGTCGATTTTGATCGAATTCAAACATTTGATATCATTTTGAAACGGACATGTGAAGTGCCCCATACTTCTACACAAATGGTCGGTACCGTCTTGCCACCTCAAATATATAAGAAAAAGAAAAATTCAAAATTTTGAAACTGACATGCGAAGTCCCCCATTACTTCTAAACAAATGCTCGGTTTCGTCTTGGCAGCTCAAATAAATAATAAAATATTTCAAAACCACCTGTCGCTCCAACTTCTGACGCAAACGTCAAAATCAAAATCAGGTTTCGTTTTCCCCAGGAGAAACAAATAATGAGAAAACAAATACAAAAGTGACCCCTACTACTAACGTATGCTCGCCTGGTAGTTAGATTCTGGATCTAGTCGATTTTGATCGAATTCAAACATTTGATATCATTTTGAAACGGACATGTGAAGTGCCCCATACTTCTACACAAATGGTGGGTACCGTCTTGCCAGCTCAAATATATAAGAAAAAGAAAAATTCAAAATTTTGAAACTGACATGCGAAGTCCCCCATTACTTCTAAACAAATGCTCGGTTTCGTCTTGGCAGCTCAAATAAATAATAAAATATTTCAAAACCACCTGTGGCTCCAACTTCTGACGCAAACGTCAAAATCAAAATCAGGTTTCGTTTTTCCCAGGAGAAACAAATAATGAGAAAACAAATACAAAAGTGACCCCTACTACTAACGTATGCTCGCCTGGTAGTTAGATTCTGGATCTAGTCGATTTTGATCGAATTCAAAAATTTAACACTTTGAAACGGACATGTAAAGTGCCCCATACTTCTACACAAATGGTCGGTACCGTCTTGCCACCTCAAATATATAAGAAAAAGAAAAATTCAAAATTTTGAAACTGACATGCGAAGTCCCCCATTACTTCTAAACAAATGCTCGGTTTCGTCTTGGCAGCTCAAATAAATAATAAAATATTTCAAAACCACCTGTCGCTCCAACTTCTGACGCAAACGTCAAAATCAAAATCAGGTTTCGTTTTCCCCAGGAGAAACAAATAATGAGAAAACAAATACAAAAGTGACCCCTACTACTAACGTATGCTCGCCTGGTAGTTAGATTCTGGATCTAGTCGATTTTGATCGAATTCAAACATTTGATATCATTTTGAAACGGACATGTGAAGTGCCCCATACTTCTACACAAATGGTCGGTACCGTCTTGCCACCTCAAATATATAAGAAAAAGAAAAATTCAAAATTTTGAAACTGACATGCGAAGTCCCCCATTACTTCTAAACAAATGCTCGGTTTCGTCTTGGCAGCTCAAATAAATAATAAAATATTTCAAAACCACCTGTCGCTCCAACTTCTGACGCAAACGTCAAAATCAAAATCAGGTTTCGTTTTCCCCAGGAGAAACAAATAATGAGAAAACAAATACAAAAGTGACCCCTACTACTAACGTATGCTCGCCTGGTAGTTAGATTCTGGATCTAGTCGATTTTGATCGAATTCAAAAATTTAACACTTTGAAACGGACATGTGAAGTGCCCCCTTACTTCTACACAAATGGTCGGTACCGTCTTGCCACCTCAAATATATAAGAAAAAGAAAAATTCAAAATTTTGAAACTGACATGCGACCCCATTACTTCTAAACAAATGCTCGGTTTCGTCTTGGCAGCTCAAATAAATAATAAAATATTTCAAAACCACCTGTGGCTCCAACTTCTGACGCAAACGTCAAAATCAAAATCAGGTTTCGTTTTTCCCAGGAGAAACAAATAATGAGAAAACAAATACAAAAGTGACCCCTACTACTAACGTATGCTCGCCTGGTAGTTAGATTCTGGATCTAGTCGATTTTGATCGAATTCAAACATTTGATATCATTTTGAAACGGACATGTGAAGTGCCCCATACTTCTACACAAATGGTGGGTACCGTCTTGCCAGCTCAAATATATAAGAAAAAGAAAAATTCAAAATTTTGAAACTGACATGCGAAGTCCCCCATTACTTCTAAACAAATGCTCGGTTTCGTCTTGGCAGCTCAAATAAATAATAAAATATTTCAAAACCACCTGTGGCTCCAACTTCTGACGCAAACGTCAAAATCAAAATCAGGTTTCGTTTTTCCCAGGAGAAACAAATAATGAGAAAACAAATACAAAAGTGACCCCTACTACTAACGTATGCTCGCCTGGTAGTTAGATTCTGGATCTAGTCGATTTTGATCGAATTCAAAAATTTAACACTTTGAAACGGACATGTAAAGTGCCCCATACTTCTACACAAATGGTCGGTACCGTCTTGCCAGCTCAAATATATAAGAAAAAGAAAAATTCAAAATTTTGAAACTGACATGTGAAGTCCCCCATTACTTCTAAACAAATGCTCGGTTTCGTCTTGGCAGCTCAAATAAATAATAAAATATTTCAAAACCACCTGTGGCTCCAACTTCTGACGCAAACGTCAAAATCAAAATCAGGTTTCGTTTTTCCCAGGAGAAACAAATAATGAGAAAACAAATACAAAAGTGACCCCTACTACTAACGTATGCTCGCCTGGTAGTTAGATTCTGGATCTAGTCGATTTTGATCGAATTCAAACATTTGATATCATTTTGAAACGGACATGTGAAGTGCCCCATACTTCTACACAAATGGTCGGTACCGTCTTGCCAGCTCAAATATATAAGAAAAAGAAAAATTCAAAATTTTGAAACTGACATGTGAAGTCCCCCATTACTTCTAAACAAATGCTCGGTTTCGTCTTGGCAGCTC